>OX336391.1:0-600000 GCA_946902985.2 Meconema thalassinum
TATGTTTACGGTGACTAAAGAGTCCAATCCTGGCATGGAACAAGCGACCACACAAGTCACATAGTATTGCTGGAGGAGGACGTGGTTGGGCTGCTCGAAGTTTCCTAGCTTGACGCTTGGCCTCTTCATGTGTGCGTCGATCCCTTTCAAACGTCTTTACAGTATCCGAGATGGTACGGCGCCAAGTTGAGCGGTCTTCAGCCAGCATGTCCCAGGTTTGTGAATCAAGACCTGTCAATTTCAGGGTCTGCTTAAATTGGTCCTTGTAGCGCCTCTTAGGACCACCATGAGGTCTGGTGCCATAGCATAACTCACCATATAGCATTTGACGAGGTAATCTCACATCATCCATCCGATGGACATGACCAATCCATCTAAATTGGTGACCTATTATGGATGATTCTATGCTGTTGATTTGAGCCTTTTCCAGAACAGCAATATTGGTAATGCGGTCTTCCCATTTAATCCTCAGGATTGATCGAAGTTTTTGTAGGTGGAAACGCTCAAGCTTCCTAAGATCACGACGGTAAAGGGTCCACGTTTCACAACCATACAACATGTAGAAATGACTACTGCTTTGTACACCATAAGCTTTGTACTCATAGACAGATCTTTATTCATGAAAATGGGCCGATAACCTAGATGTTAGGCCCCTTAAAACAACAATTATCATCATCACATTATTCATGAAGACCCGGTGCGCTAATCGTCCATACGCTGCGTGGGCTGCGCCAATTCTCTTATCCACATCCTGCTCACAGGTACAGCTCACAGAGATGGTACTGCCCAGGTACGAGAAGTGGTCAACCTGTTCTAACGGCAAATTTGAGATGGAGATATTGAACTGAGGAAGAGGTGTGCCTGGTGAAGGTTGTGCCAAGACTTTAGTCTTATTGACATTTATGGTAAGACCAAAGCGATCACATGCACTTTTGTAACAATTAACTGACTCTTGCAGCTCTTCTGGTGTGAGAGTTGGTGACGCAGCATCATCTGCATACAACATGTTAGTAACCTTAGTAACCTGAGTTTTCCTCAAGGAGCGGAGACGAGTTAAGTTGAAAAGCCCTCCATCAAAACGATACTTGACCTCCACACCTGGGATCTTTGTGGGTGAATCATAAAGCATTGCAGCCAAGTACAGCGCAAAAAGCGTTGGAGCCAGTACACATCCTTGTTTCAGTCCATGGGTAATGGGAAATTCATCGGACATCTTATTCTGATGGCAAACCTGACCTGTCATGCCATCATGGAGAGCCTTGATTAGATCTACAAAACGCTGAGGGCAACCAAACCGCTTCAGCACTGCCCACATGGCTGGTCTTGGAACCGAATCAAATGCCTTTTCCAAGTCATAAAAGACTAAGAAGAGTGGATTCTGTTGTTCTCTACATTTTTCTTGTAGCTGTCTCACACAGAAAATCAAGTCAATTGTGCTTCTGGAAGTTCTAAATCCGCATTGTGACTCTGGGAGGATCTTCTCAGAGATAACCTTGAGGCGGTTAAGTAGAATTCTTGCAAGAATCTTCCCCACAATTGATAGCAGTGATATACCACGGTAGTTGCCACAAACACTGCGATCACCCTTTTTAAAGATAGTGACGATAGTGGCATTCTTTAGGTCTCCAGGTACCTTTCTTGATTCCCATATTCTGAGGATAAGGATAAAAATTCTTGTTTTGAGGGAATGACCTCCGGCTTGAATTAGTTCCAGAGGGATGTTATCTGGGCCAGGTGCTTTTCTGGGTTTCAATTGGGTGAGAGCTGCACTGAATTCATGATAAGTAGGAGGTACTGCCAACCACAGTTGTTCAGGTTGTTGCGGCGCATCACAGAGGAAGTCTTCAGCAGCTTCTGATGGACGATTTAGGAGATTGGAGAAGTGCTCCTTCCAGCGTTCCAAGATTTCTTGACTATCAGTAAAGGTAGTAGAATTATCAGCGCTTTTCAGTGTACCTGATGATGAGCGAGATGGTCCATATATTTCCTTGAGTACGGCATAGAAGTTCCTCAAGTCTCGAGCATCCGATAGTCTCTGCAGTTCCTGAGCCTTCTGTTGCCACCAAGTATTTTTAATCTGCCTTATCTGCGTCTGGCATTTACCCTTGAGTTCCAGTAGTTTATCTCTCTTTGTGTTGGAAGTTGGGTCTTGTAGATGGGCAAGATAGGCATTCCTTTTGGCATTGATGAGAGACAGAATTTCCTCATTGTTGTCATCAAACCAGTCTTGTCTTTTCCGCACTATAAAACCAATGGTTTCCTCAGCTGACTGTGTGATAATCTTCTGTAATGTGGCCCATTCTTGCTGAATATCATTTGTTACTGGGTTTTCTGATAACTGGGTGACGATCCTGTTTCCAAAATGTTTGTACATGGATTCATCCTGAAGTTTGGATGTATTAAACTTCTTTCTTGGCAAATTTTTGATGTTCCTATGTGGTTTAGGTCTGATGGATATCCTGAGCTTACATATGAGAAGTTTATGATCTGTCCAACAATCGTCTATATTCCTTGCTGTTCTGGTAATAAGAGTGTCCTTCTTATCACATTGCCGGGTAATGATATAATCAAGAATGTGCCAATGTTTGGAACGAGGATGCATCCACGTGGTTTTGAAGCGGTCAGGTAGCCGGAACTGCGTGTTGGTAATGAAAAGTTCGTGTTCTGCACAAAGACCAAGAAGCAACAGTCCATTGGGATTGCATTTTCCAAGTCCCTGTTTGCCCATCACATTATTCCATAGCCTGTGATCTTTCCCAACTCTGGCATTGAAGTCACCGAGGAGCAAGAGTTTATCTGCAGATGGTACCTTGGAGATGATTTCACTTAGCTGATTATAGAACTGAGCCTTTACTTCATCATCAGAATCTAAGGTAGGAGCATAGGCAGAGATGAGTGTCATAAAGGAACCTCCTGAGAGTGGTATGCGGAGAGTCATGAGCCTTTCGCTGATTGCAATGGGCGTAAGTTGGTGATAATTTACCAGTTTGGTCTTCACAGCGAAGCCCACACCATGAATACGACATTCACCCTCCTCCTTTCCTTTCCAGAAGATGGTATATCCTGTTCCAGATTCAGTAATCTTGCCTTCAGAAGACAGCCTAGTTTCACTGAGAGCAGCAATGTCAACGTTGAGTCTTGATAACTCATGGGTTACGAGAGCTGACCTTCTCTCAGGTCTAATGTTATTGTCCAAATCAAGCAAGGTTCTGATGTTCCATGATCCAATAATCAATTTGTGATTCTTTGCTGTTTTTGAGTTTCGACCGCATGAGGGGTGACCTGCTGAGTGCGGTTGCCCAGCCGGACCAAGATTGTGACTTCCGATGTTTAGCCCACCTTTTCTAGGGCCTTCCCCATGTGGGGTGGGCAGCGGTGATCCTAAATAGGCCTGCCCAAACACAGATGCAGGACCGAATTCCTGAGTAGTCACAGAGTCTCCGGAAGACGACCATCACACATCTGCTGCCAACGTGCAGGTCCGAACTAGGGGCTTCCAGTTACACCCATAACCTGCCCCCACCATCCATATCCCATCGCCGTTGGACTTTAGAAAATAAGTGACTGATGGAAGAATTGCCACTGGCGTGTATTTGTTTAGGGTGGATCACAACTTGCCAGGAAGTGACCCACTCACTATGATCTCGGAGTCGTGTCCTGCGGCACATATGAAATGAGACATGCAAGACCAGACACAGAGACTGCAACGAACTGCCGCAGACTCAAAATATTACTGAGGTGCGCCTTCACAGCCAATTCGTCTGGCATGGCCTCTTCCGCCTTCACGACCGTTGGGAACCATAAAAGTAATGGATTCTTCTTCCGCCCGCTTTGCCGTTGGGCCTAAACACATGTGCCCCATCCGCCAGCTCCGCCGTACCGAAGTTCATCTTCTCCGCCTTCACTGCCGTTGAGGTCCTCACTCGCAACCCTGAGCTGGGACCCTTACCAGATGATACACACCGGGCCAGTATGCTCTGGGACTCACATAGGCAGGGGCGCCACTCCCTGGGTAGGGCTACCTCCGAAGAGGGTCCCTACCTGCTACCCATAATGAATGGTATAGGATTGAGATGTATGATAATATTGTGCTCAGTTCCAAGGTGAACTCTACAATGAATGGTATAGGAGTGAGGTGTATTGTAATATTGTGCTCAGTTCCAAGGTGAACTCTACAATGAATGGTATAGGATTGAGATGTATGATAATATTGTGCTCAGTTCCAAGGTGAACTCTACAATGAATGGTATAGGAGTGAGTTGTATGGTAATATTAAGCTCAGTTCCAAGGTGAACCGTACAATGAATGGTATAGGAGTGAGATGTATGGTAATATTGTGCTCAGTTCCAAGGTGAACTCTACAATGAATGGTATAGGAGTGAGATGTTTGGTAATACTGTGCTCAGTTCCAAGGTGAACTCTACAATGAATGGTATAGGAGTTAGATGTATGATAATATTGTGCTCAGTTCCAAGGTGATCTCTACAATCAATGGTATAGGAGTGAGATGTATGGTAATATTGTGCTCAGTTCCAAGGTGAACTCTACAATGAATGGTATAGGAGTGAGATGTATGATAATATTGTGCTCAGTTCCAAGGTGAACTCTACAATGAATGGTATAGGAGCGTGATGTATGGTAATATTGTGCTCAGTTCCAAGGTGAACTCTACAATGAATGGTACAGAAGGGAGATGTATGGTAATATTGTGCTCAGTTCCAAGGTGAACTCTACAATGAATGGTATAGGAGTGAGATGTATTGTAATATTGTGCTCAGTTCCAAGGTGAACTCTACAATGAATGGTACAGGAGTGAGGTGTATTGTAATATTGTGCTCAGTTCCAAGGTGAACTCTACAATGAAAGGTATAGGAGTGAGATGTATGATAATATTGTGCTCAGTTCCAAGGTGAACTCTACAATGAATGGTATAGGAGTGAGATGTATGATAGTATTGTGCTCAGTACCAAGGTGAACTCTACAATGAATGGTATAGGAGTGAGATGTATGGTAATATTGTGCTCAGTTTTAAGGTGAACTCGACAATGAATGGTATAGGAGTGAGATGTATTGTAATATTGTGCTCAGCTCCAAGGTGAACTCTACAATGAATGGTATAGGAGTGAGTTGTATGGTAATATTAAGCTCAGTTCCAAGGTGAACCGTACAATGAATGGTATAGGAGTGAGATGTATGGTAATATTGTGCTCAGTTCCAAGGTGAACTCTACAATGAATGGTATAGGAGTGAGATGTATGGTAAAACTGTGCTCAGTTCCAAGGTGAACTCTACAATGAATGGTATAGGAGTTAGATGTATGATAATATTGTGCTCAGTTCCAAGGTGAACTCTACAATGAATGGTATAGGAGTGAGATGTATGGTAATATTGTGCTCAGTTCCATCGTGAACTCTACTAAGAATGGTATAGGAGTGAGATGTATGATAATATTGTGCTCAGTTCCAAGGTGAACTCTACAATGAATGGTATAGGAGTGAAATGTATGGTAATATTGTTCTCAGTTCCAAGGTGAACTCTACAATGAATGGTAAAGAAGGGAGATGTATGGTAATATTGTGCTCAGTTCCAAGGTGAACTCTACAATGAATGGTATAGGAGTGAGGTGTATTGTAATATTGTGCTCAGTTCCAAGGTGAACTCTACAATGAATGGTATAGGATTGAGATGTATGATAATATTGTGCTCAGTTCCAAGGTGAACTCTACAATGAATGGTATAGGAGTGAGGTGTATTGTAATATTGTGCTCAGCTCCAAGGTGAACTCTACAATGAATGGTATAAGAGTGAGATGTATTGTAATATTGTGCTCAGTTCCAAGGTGAACTCTACAATGAATGGTATAGGAGTGAGATGTATGTTAATATTGTGCTCAGTTCCAAGGTGAACTCTACAATGAATGGTATAGGAGTGAAATGTATGATAATATTGTGCTCAGTTCCAAGGTGAACTCTACAATGAATGGTATAGGAGTGAGATGTATGATAATATTGTGCTCAGTTCCAAGGTGAACTCTACAATGAATGGCATAGCAGTGAGATGTATGATAATATTGTGCTCAGTTCCAAGGTGAACCCTACAATGAATGGTATAGGAGTGAGATGTATGATAGTATTGTGCTCAGTTCCAAGGTGAACTCTAAGATGAATGGTATAGGAGTGAGATGTATGGTAATATTGTGCTCAGTTCCAAGGTGAACTCTACAATGAATGGTATAGGAGTGAGATGTATGATAATATTGTGCTCAGTTCCAAGGTGAACTCTACAATGAATGGTATAGGAGTGAGATGTATGGTAATAAGGCGCTCAGTTCCAAGGTGAACCCTACAATGAATGGTATAGGAGTGAGATGTATGATACTATTGTGCTTAGTTCCAAGGTGAACCCTACAATGAATGGTATAGGAGTGAGATGTATTGTAATATTGTGCTCAGTTCCAAGGTGAACCCTACAATGAATGGTATAGGAGTGAGATGTATGGTAATATTGTGCTCAGTTCCAAGGTGAACTCTACAATGAATGGTATAGGAGTGAGATGTATGATAATATTGTGCTCAGTTCCAAGGTGAACTCTACAATGAATGGTATAGGAGTGAGATGTATGGTAATATTGTGCTCAGTTTCAAGGTGAACCCTACAATGAATGGTATAGGAGTGAGGTGTATTGTAATACTGTGCTCAGTTCCAAGGTGAACTCTACAATGAATGGTATAAGAGTGAGATGTATGGTAATATTGTGGTCAGTTCCAAGGTGAACTCTACAATGAATGGTATAGGAGTGAGATGTATGATAATATTGTGCTCAGTTCCAAGGTGAACTCTACAATGAATGGTATAGGAGTGAGATGTATGATAATAATGTGCTCAGTTCCAAGGTGAACTCTACAATGAATGGTATAGGAGTGAGATGTATGGTAATATTGTGCTCAGTTTCAAGGTTAACCCTACAATGAATGGTATAGGAGTGAGGTGTATTGTAATACTGTGCTCAGTTCCAAGGTGAACTCTACAATGAATGGTATAGGAGTGAGTTGTATGGTAATATTATGCTCAGTACCCAGGTGAACCCTATAATGAATGGTATAGGAATGAGATGTATGGCAATATTGTGCTCAGTTCCAAGGTGAACTCTACAATGAATGGTATAGGAGTGAGATGTATGGTAATATTGTGCTCAGTTCCAAGGTGAACTCTACAATGAATGGTATAGGAGTGAGATGTATTGTAATATTGTGCTCAGTTCCAAGGTGAACCCTATAATGAATGGTATAGGAATGAGATGTATGGTAATATTGTGCTCAGTTCCAAGGTGAACTCTACAATGAATGGTATAGGAGTGAGATGTATGGTAATATTGTGCTCAGTTCCAAGGTGAACTCTACAATGAATGGTATAGGAGTGAGATGTATTGTAATATTGTGCTCAGTTCCAAGGTGAACTCCACAATGAATGGCATAGGAGTGAGGTGTATTGCAATATTGTGCTCAGTTCCAAGGTGAACTCTACAATGAATGGTATAGGAGTGAGATGTATGATAATATTGTGCTCAGTTCCAAGGTGAACTCTACAATGAATGGTATAGGAGTGAGATGTATGGTAATATTGTGCTCAGTTTCAAGGTGAACCCCACAATGAATGGTATAGGAGTGAGATGTATTGTAATATTGTGCCCAATTCCAAGGTGAACTCTACAATGAATTGTATAGGAGTGAGGTGTATTGTAATATTGTGCTCAGTTCCAAGGTGAACTCTACAATGAATGGTATAGGAGTGAGATGTATTGTAATATTGTGCTCAGCTCCAAGGTGAACTCTACAATGAATGGTATAGGAGTGAGTTGTATGGTAATATTAAGCTCAGTTCCAAGGTGAACCGTACAATGAATGGTATAGGAGTGAGATGTATGGAAATATTGTGCTCAGTTCCAAGGTGAACTCTACAATGAATGGTATAGGAGTGAGATGTATGGTAAAACTGTGCTCAGTTCCAAGGTGAACTCTACAATGAATGGTATAGGAGTTAGATGTATGATAATATTGTGCTCAGTTCCAAGGTGAACTCTACAATGAATGGTATAGGAGTGAGATGTATGATAATATTGTGCTCAGTTCCAAGGTGAACTCTACAATGAATGGTATAGGAGTGAGATGTATGATAATATTGTGCTCAGTTCCAAGGTGAACTCTACAATGAATGGTATAGGAGTGAAATGTATGGTAATATTGTGCTCAGTTCCAAGGTGAACTCTACAATGAATGGTACAGAAGGGAGATGTATGGTAATATTGTGCTCAGTTCCAAGGTGAACTCTACAATGAATGGTATAGGAGTGAGGTGTATTGTAATATTGTGCTCAGTTCCAAGGTGAACCCTACAATGAATGGTATAGGAGTGAGATGTATGTTAATATTGTGCTCAGTTCCAAGGTGAACTCTACAATGAATGGTATAGGAGTGAGATGTATGATAATATTGTGCTCAGTTTTAAGGTGAACTCTACAATGAATGGTATAGGAGTGAGATGTATGATAATATTGTGCTCAGTTCCAAGGTGAACTCTACAATGAATGGCATAGCAGTGAGATGTATGATAATATTGTGCTCAGTTCCAAGGTGAACTCCACAATGAATGCTATAGGAGTGAGTTGTATGGTAATATTGTGCTCAGTTCCAAGGTGAACTCTACAATGAATGGAATAGCAGTGAGATATATGATAATATTGTGCTCAGTTCCAAGGTGAACTCTACAATGAATGGTATAGGAGTGAGATGTATGGTAATATTGTGCTCAGTTCCAAGGTGAACTCTACAATGAATGGTATAGGAGTGAGATGTATGATAATATTGTGCTCAGTTCCAAGGTGAACTCTAAAATGAATGGTATAGGAGTGAGATGTATGGTAATAAGGCGCTCAGTTCCAAGGTGAACCCTACAATGAATGGTATAGGAGTGAGATGTATGATAATATTGTGCTCAGTTCCAAGGTGAACCCTACAATGAATGGTATAGGAGTGAGATGTATTGTAATATTGTGCTCAGTTCCAAGGTGAACCCTACAATGAATGGTATAGGAGTGAGATGTATGGTAATATTGTGCTCAGTTCCAAGGTGAACTCTACAATGAATGGTATAGGAGTGAGATGTATGATAATATTGTGCTCAGTTCCAAGGTGAACTCTACAATGAATGGTATAGGAGTGAGATGTATGGTAATATTGTGCTCAGTTTCAAGGTGAACCCTACAATGAATGGTATAGGAGTGAGGTGTATTGTAATACTGTGCTCAGTTCCAAGGTGAACTCTACAATGAATGGTATAGGAGTGAGTTGTATGGTAATATTATGCTCAGTTCCAAGGTGAACCCTATAATGAATGGTATAGGAATGAGATGTATGAAAATATTGTGCTCAGTTCCAAGGTGAACTCGACAATGAATTGTATAGGAGTGAGGTGTATTGCAATATTGTGCTCAGTTCCAAGGTGAACTCTACAATGAATGGTGTAGGAGTGAGATGTATGATAATATTGTGCTCAGTTCCAAGGTGAACTCTACAATGAATGGTATAGGAGTGAGATGTATGGTAATATTGTGCTCAGTTTCAAGGTGAACCCTACAATGAATGGTATAGGAGTGAGATGTATTGTAATATTGTGCTCAGCTCCAAGGTGAACTCTACAATGAATGGTATAGGAGTGAGTTGTATAGTAATATTAAGCTCAGTTCCAAGGTGAACCATACAATGAATGGTATAGGAGTGAGATGTATGGTAATATTGTGCTCAGTTCCAAGGTGAACTCTACAATGAATGGTATAGGAGTGAGATGTATGGTAATACTGTGCTCAGTTCCAAGGTGAACTCTACAATGAATGTTATAGGAGTTAGATGTATGATAATATTGTGCTCAGTTCCAAGGTGATCTCTACAATGAATGGTATAGGAGTGAGATGTATGGTAATATTGTGCTCAGTTCCAAGGTGAACTCTACAATGAATGGTATAGGAGTGAGATGTATGATAATATTGTGCTCAGTTCCAAGGTGAACTCTACAATGAATGGTATAGGAGTGAGATGTATGATAATATTGTGCTCAGTTCCAAGGTGAACTCTACAATGAATGGTATAAGAGTGAGATGTATGGTAATATTGTGCTCAGTTCCAAGGTGAACTCTACAATGAATAGATAGATAGATAGATAGATTTTTATTAATTCCATTTGATCAAATACATGCATTCAATACATTTTTGATATAGGACACGTCAGAATTTACATGCATAAAATAAAAGAACTAACAGGTATATATTACTAAGATTATAACTATTTATAACTTATTATAATAGCAAATCTTAATAGATACAATCTTATTGCACAACTATTTACACCTCACTCTATTATCATAATATGAAAACTTAATTCTATAAATACAACAACATACAGCTAGGTATTAAAATTAAATTAAAAAAGTAAAATATAGTTATAGATTCCATCACTCCTATACGCTAAAATATTCAACTACTGAGTAAAAACAATGGCACTGCAGATAAGCTTTCAACATTCTATCAAAGGTTTTTATTTTTGGGGCCAGTTTTATATACTGGGGTAGTTTATTGTATAATTTAACTCCAGTGTGAAAAGTTCCTTTTTGATATATGCTTGTGTGTGTGTGTGAAATATGAATGTTTTGATTTTGTCTTGTGTTATGCCTATGAACATCATTGTTTGTTTTAAGAAAAACATCTTTATTCATTAAATTCTTTTTAAAAAACATAATACTTTCAAAGATATATATGCAGGGCAGTGGGAGAATGTTTAAATCTTTAAACAGAGGTCTACATGATTCTCTCGAGTTTACATTTGCCATAATTCTAATCGCTCTCTTTTGTATCCTAAACGTGCTTAGTACATCTGGCGACATACCCCAAAATATGATCCCATATCTTAAGTATGAATGGAAATAAGCAAAATAAGTATTTCTTAATGTGTGCATGCTAGTGCAGGTTTTCAAAATACGTAACGCAAAGCACATCGAGTTCAGTTTAGTATTCAGATATTGTATATGTTTATTCCATTTCAAGTCTTGTTGTATCCATAGTCCTAAAAACTTTGTTTCTGATTTATTTTCTATTTGATGAGCATTTAATGTTATATTGGGCATCGCAGGATTCCTATTCTGTATAGTGTGGAAATTTAGACATACTGTCTTTTTATAGTTTATTATGAGGCGATTATCTTGTGACCATTTGGTTAACTCTCCTGTAACAGAGTCAGCAGACTGCTGTATGACCTGTTTAGTTTCACCTTTTATTACGAGTGTTGTATCGTCCGCAAACAAAATTTCCTTATGTGAATGAACGTTCTGTGTTATATCATTGATATATAGAAGAAAGAGTAGTGGGCCCAAAACCGATCCCTGGGGTACTCCAAATTCAATAATTCCCTCATTGGACAATGTTTCATTAAGTAATTTGGTTCCATCATCCTTGTGTCTCAAGCTTACTATTTGTTTACGCCTTGTTAAGTAAGACTCTATCCATTTATTAGCTAGACCTCTAACACCATATTGATTTAGTTTGGTAAGGAGGATTTTATGGTCAACTACATCAAATGCTTTCGATAAATCCAAGAATAGGCCAGTTACATGTTCCTTATTGTCAATTAATTTCAGTATACTATTACTACATTCGTAAATTGCTGTCTGTGTAGATTTTTCCGTTCTAAATCCATGTTGTGAGTTTGATAATATTTTATTTTTTTCTATGAAACTTATCAGTCTCTTATACATAATTTTTTCCACAATTTTTGCAATACCAGTTGGTAAGGTAATAGGACGATAGTTATCTAATTCATCTTTTGAACCGTTTTTGTGTACTGGAATTACTTTTGATAACTTCAAAATATCCGGGTAAGTTCCTGAGAGAATTGAACTGTTTATTAAGTGCGTAAGTGGATTTATTATATTTTCTGCACATTTCTTTAAAATTGCATCAGGGATGCCATCAATGCCAGCACAGAATTTATTTTTTAGCTCTTTTATAACTATTCTTACCTCTTCACTTGTGACATGATTTATAAATAAAGAATCACTGCATATATTTATTTTATTATTAGAATTTAGTGTATTTACCTGTGATTTATTTAATAATTTTTGCGGAATTTCCAGAAAATAGTCATTAAAAGTGTTTGCTATTTCCTCTGGATTATTAATCACTTTATTATTTCTGGTCAGTGTAATGTTCCTTTGTATTTTAGCATATTTTCCAGTTTCTTTCTTTATTACGGACCACATAGCCCTGTTTTTATTAGATGATTGGGAAATAAAATTATCATTATGCATTTTCTTTGCTAGTCTTATTACCTTATTTAATATGCTAGTGTATTTTTTGTAGTATAAATTGAATTCAGGTGTTGTGTGGTATTGTTTATATAATTTGTGTAGAAATTTCTTTCTTTGACATGAATTTATAATCCCTGTTGTTATCCAATTGCTAGTTTTGTTATTTTGAACAGTTCTTCGTTTAAAGGGGAATGCTATTTCAAAATAGTGTTTTAGGGTACTGTTAAATGCATTAAATTTATCATTTACATTTTCTAGTTCATACATTTCTGACCATGTTTCCTTATTTAATAAGTCATTGAAATATGTAACATTTGCTTCAGTGAATGACCTGCACTTTGATTTTACTCCATTATCATTATTATTGATTACTTCGGATACTTCAAAACTCAGTATTTGTCCATGGTGGTCACTAAAACCCGGACAATAGACTTCTATTGAATGGTGATATTTATCTGTATTTATAAAAATTTGATCAGGAGTGGTTTTACTAAATTTTGTTATTCTTGTTGGTGTATTTACTGTAGGTTTCAGTCCATAGGAAATTAGTAACTGGTTTAATAATTCACAATTTCTATCAAGTTTTAAGAAATCCACATTTACATCCCCACAAATTATTATATCGAAATTTACTTTGCTCATGTTATTGAGTAACAATTCTAGTTTATCTATAAATAGAGGAAACTTTCCTGACGGAGAACGGTATACGCATACAATTATTAACTTAAACTGCTGAATTTTTACGGCAGAGAATTCAAAATCCTGTTCCATAATTAGATAATCATAAGCTGTTATCTGTTCATGATCTAAATTATTTCTTAAGAAGATGCAAGTACCACCATGGCTAATATTAGATCTAGAGTATTTACTAGCTTGTATAAACCCTGGGAATTGAATTAATTCAAGTTGTTCCTCTTTCAGCCAATGTTCTGAAATACATAGTGCTGAGATGTCTTTAAGTTCATTTTTAAGCATTAGATTTATGTAATCAATTTTATTATAAAGAGACTGGACATTCTGGTGGTAAATTTTAAATTTGTTACTTTTGCAAGCTTGTGTTGGTGATTTATTTACATTATTATTATCATAATTGTTATTATTATTGTTGCTAGACAAATCCGAAATACCATTGTTGCACTCCGTTAAATTTGACTTCAAAAGATGTGAATGCCAAACCTCACGTTTGGCTTCTTCTACCAGTTTCCCTGCTTCCACTCTAATGATATTACTGTCGAATTATTCTTACCATTTGAATTTACAATTTTGCAGATTTCATCACTAAGATACTCTTTTCCTAATCTATTTAAGTGTAGGCCATGCCGAGTGTGGAACTTCCTGTCTAATTTACTTACATCTACAATTTGGACATTTGGAAAACTCTTACAAATTTTATGAATTTTTCCATTTGTAGCCTCTATTTCTATATTTACACATGACTTGGGAATTAAATCGTGTCTCTGCGGAATGTTTACAATAATGACATTTGTTTTTTGCATGGATGGCAATGTACCCTTTAAATCTTTGATTACCTTTTTACTCTCATTTCTATAGACGTCGTTTGCTCCAGCGATGATCACTGCGTAGTCCTTTGCAGTAAGGGACGCACACTCTCCTATCATCCCGTTCGTGACTTCTGCAATCTGAGCTCCTGGCTTCACTGTCGAAGTGACCTCCATTTCTCGGCTTCTCTCCAAAACGCTTGCTGCTACATCTCGCCCGTGGCTATCCGCAAATATCCGCATCTTCCTGGATTTTCTCTTTATCACTTTCTTCTTTTCTTCTTGAGGAAAGTCATCATTTTCTTCGACAAGCACTTCAAATGAATTTGAGACGGGAATTTCAGTTACATGTACTCCATTTATAGGCCTAGGCTTATTCAATCTTACCTTACCAGCAATCACTGTCGACCAAGTTTCCTTGCTTTCCCCTCTGTTTCCTTTTAATTTATTCAACTCTTCCATTAACTTAGCAATATCTTCCTTTAGCAGCTTTATAATTTCGTCTTTTGAGGACAGTTCGTTTCTCAGGTTATGACATTCGCATGACGGTAGCGGTAGGCCTACATTACGACAATCGGTTTCACTTTTCTCCTCATTCAATTTTACCTGAGATCTTGTGATGATTTTATTTGCATTTTTTACTTTTATTTTGCACGACGAGCATAAATCCGTTACGGTTACACAACCTGACGAGATACTAACACTGTTGACTGTCGTCATACTAGAGATCTAAGTGAGCCTAGATGTTTACACCAAATTACACTAAATTTAATTTAATTATTACTACCTAATAGAATTAATCTAATAACCTACCAATAAAGAAGAATGTGAAATACGTATATCTTCCAATCGGGTGAAGTCTCGTAAAAGCACCACTGCTCTACTTGGTTCAAACAGTGATTGAAGAAGTCACCGAATCTTTGGATACACGTTCCCACAACTTAGTTTAAGTTTATTAAATTATCAACATGAATTTCTAAATACTATCAATATTCCGTATTACACTTGATCTAAGGAAAGTAACTTTATAGATTTTAAGCCTCTGTTATAATATTTTACCACTTTTATCAAATATTTACACTAGCTGCTATTTCACTACACTTTCACTGTGACGCCATCTTGCTTGCACCGATGGTATAGGAGTGAGATGTATGATAATATTGTGCTCAGTTCCAAGGTGAACTCTACAATGAATGGTATAGGAGTGAGATGTATGGTAATAAGGCGCTCAGTTCCAAGGTGAACCCTACAATGAATGGTATAGGAGTGAGATGTATGATAGTATTGTGCTCAGTTCCAAGGTGAACTCTACAATGAATGGTATAGGAGTGAGATGTATGGTAATATTGTGCTCAGTTCCAAGGTGAACTCTACAATGAATGGTATAGGAGTGAGATGTATGATAATATTGTGCTCAGTTCCAAGGAGAACTCTACAATGAATGGTATAGGAGTGAGATGTATGGTAATAAGGCGCTCAGTTCCAAGGTGAACCCCACAATGAATGGTATAGGAGTGAGATGTATGATAATATTGTGCTCAGTTCCAAGGTGAACCCTACAATGAATGGTATAGGAGTGAGATGTATCGTAATATTGTGCTCAGTTCCAAGGTGAACCCTACAATGAATGGTATAGGAGTGAGATGTATCGTAATATTGTGCTCAGTTCCAAGGTGAACTCTACAATGAATGGCATAGCAGTGAGATGTATGATAATATTGTGCTCAGTTCCAAGGTGAACCCTACAATGAATGGTATAGGAGTGAGATGTATGATAGTATTGTGCTCAGTTCCAAGGTGAACTCTACAATGAATGGTATAGGAGTGAGATGTATGGTAATATTGTGCTCAGTTCCAAGGTGAACTCTACAATGAATGGTATAGGAGTGAGATGTATGATAATATTGTGCTCAGTTCCAAGGTGAACTCTACAATGAATGGTATAGGAGTGAGATGTATGGTAATAAGGCGCTCAGTTCCAAGGTGAACCCCACAATGAATGGTATAGGAGTGAGATGTATGATAATATTGTGCTCAGTTCCAAGGTGAACCCTACAATGAATGGTATAGGAGTGAGATGTATCGTAATATTGTGCTCAGTTCCAAGGTGAACCCTACAATGAATGGTATAGGAGTGAGATGTATGGTAATATTGTGCTCAGTTCCAAGGTGAACTCTACAATGAATGGTATAGGAGTGAGATGTATGATAATATTGTGCTCAGTTCCAAGGTGAACTCTACAATGAATGGTATAGGAGTGAGATGTATGGTAATATTGTGCTCAGTTTCAAGGTGAACCCTACAATTAATGGTATGGGAGTGAGGTGTATTGTAATACTGTGCTCAGTTCCAAGGTGAACTCTACAATGAATGGTATAAGAGTGAGATGTATGGTAATATTGTGCTCAGTTCCAAGGTGAACTCTACAATGAATGGTATAGGAGTGAGATGTATGATAATATTGTGTTCAGTTCCAAGGTGAACTCTACAATGAATGGTATAGGAGTGAGATGTATGGTAATATTGTGCTCAGTTTCAAGGTTAACCCTACAATGAATGGTATAGGAGTGAGGTGTATTGTAATACTGTGCTCAGTTCCAAGGTGAACTCTACAATGAATGGTATAGGAGTGAGTTGTATGGTAATATTATGCTCAGTACCAAGGTGAACTCTACAATGAATGGTATAGGAGTGAGATGTATTGTAATATTGTGCTCAGTTCCAAGGTGAACCCTATAATGAATGGTATAGGAATGAGATGTATGGTAATATTGTGCTCAGTTCCAAGGTGAACTCTACAATGAATGGTATAGGAGTGAGATGTATGGTAATATTGTGCTCAGTTCCAAGGTGAACTCTACAATGAATGGTATAGGAGTGAGATGTATTGAAATATTGTGCTCAGTTCCAAGGTGAACTCCACAATGAATGGCATAGGAGTGAGGTGTATTGCAATATTGTGCTCAGTTCCAAGGTGAACTCTACAATGAATGGTATAGGAGTGAGATGTATGATAATATTGTGCTCAGTTCCAAGGTGAACCCTACAATGAATGGTATAGGAGTGAGATGTATTGTAATATTGTGCCCAATTCCAAGGTGAACTCTACAATGAATTGTATAGGAGTGAGGTGTATTGTAATATTGTGCTCAGTTCCAAGGTGAACTCTACAATGAATGGTATAGGAGTGAGATGTATTGTAATATTGTGCTCAGCTCCAAGGTGAACTCTACAATGAATGGTATAGGAGTGAGTTGTATGGTAATATTAAGCTCAGTTCCAAGGTGCACCGTACAATGAATGGTATAGGAGTGAGATGTATGGTAATATTGTGCTCAGTTCCAAAGTGAACTCTACAATGAATGGTATAGGAGTGAGATGTATGGTAAAACTGTGCTCAGTTCCAAGGTGAACTCTACAATGAATGGTATAGGAGTTAGATGTATGATAATATTGTGCTCAGTTCCAAGGTGAACTCTACAATGAATGGTATAGGAGTGAGATGTATGGTAATATTGTGCTCAGTTCCAAGGTGAACTCTACAATGAATGGTATAGGAGTGAGATGTATGATAATATTGTGCTCAGTTCCAAGGTGAACTCTACAATGAATGGTATAGGAGTGAAATGTATGGTAATATTGTGCTCAGTTCCAAGGTGAGTTCTACAATGAATGGTATAGGAGTGAGGTGTATTGTAATATTGTGCTCAGTTCCAAGGTGAACTCTACAATGAATGGTATAGGATTGAGATGTATGATAATATTGTGCTCAGTTCCAAGGTGAACTCTACAATGAATGGTATAGGAGTGAGGTGTATTGTAATATTGTGCTCAGCTCCAAGGTGAACTCTACAATGAATGGTATAAGAGTGAGATGTATTGTAATATTGTGCTAAGTTCCAAGGTGAACTCTACAATGAATGGTATAGGAGTGAGATGTATGTTAATATTGTGCTCAGTTCCAAGGTGAACTCTACAATGAATGGTATAGGAGTGAGATGTATGATAATATTGTGCTCAGTTCCAAGGTGAACTCTACAATGAATGGTATAGGAGTGAGATGTATGATAATATTGTGCTCAGTTCCAAGGTGAACTCTACAATGAATGGCATAGCAGTGAGATGTATGATAATATTGTGCTCAGTTCCAAGGTGAACTCCACAATGAATGGTATAGGAGTGAGTTGTATGGTAATATTGTGCTCAGTTCCAAGGTGAACTCTACAATGAATGGCATAGCAGTGAGATGTATGATAATATTGTGCTCAGTTCCAAGGTGAACTCTACAATGAATGGTATAGGAGTGAGATGTATGGTAATATTGTGCTCAGTTCCAAGGTGAACTCTACAATGAATGGTATAGGAGTGAGATGTATGATAATATTGTGCTCAGTTCCAAGGTGAACTCTAAAATGAATGGTATAGGAGTGAGAAGTATGGTAATAAGGCGCTCAGTTCCAAGGTGAACCCTACAATGAATGGTATAGGAGTGAGATGTATGGTAATATTGTGCTCAGTTCCAAGGTGAACTCTACAATGAATGGTATAGGAGTGAGATGTATGATAATATTGTGCTCAGTTCCAAGGTGAACTCTACAATGAATGGTATAGGAGTGAGATGTATGATAATATTGTGCTCAGTTCCAAGGTGAACCCTACAATGAATGGTATAGGAGTGAGATGTATTGTAATATTGTGCTCAGTTCAAAGGTGAACCCTACAATGAATGGTATAGGAGTGAGATGTATGGTAATATTGTGCTCAGTTCCAAGGTGAACTCTACAATGAATGGTATAGGAGTGAGATGTATGATAATATTGTGCTCAGTTCCAAGGTGAACTCTACATTGAATGGTATAGGAGTGAGATGTATGGTAATATTGTGCACAGTTTCAAGGTGAACCCTACAATGAATGGTATAGGAGTGAGGTGTATTGTAATACTGTGCTCAGTTCCAAGGTGAACTCTACAATGAATGGTATAGGAGTGAGTTGTATGGTAATATTATGCTCAGTTCCAAGGTGAACCCTATAATGAATGGTATAGGAATGAGATGTATGGTAATATTGTGCTCAGTTCCAAGGTGAACTCTACAATGAATTGTATAGGAGTGAGGTGTATTGCAATATTGTGCTCAGTTCCAAGGTGAACTCTACAATGAATGGTATAGGAGTGAGATGTATGATAATATTGTGCTCAGTTCCAAGGTGAACTCTACAATGAATGGTATAGGAGTGAGATGTATGGTAATATTGTGCTCAGTTTCAAGGTGAACCCTACAATGAATGGTATAGGAGTGAGATGTATTGTAATATTGTGCCCAATTCCAAGGTGAACTCTACAATGAATTGTATAGGAGTGAGGTGTATTGTAATATTGTGCTCAGTTCCAAGGTGAACTCTACAATGAATGGTATAGGAGTGAGATGTATTTAATATTGTGCTCAGCTCCAAGGTGAACTCTACAATGAATGGTATAGGAGTGAGTTGTATGGTAATATTAAGCTCAGTTCCAAGGTGAACCGTACAATGAATGGTATAGGAGTGAGATGTATGGTAATATTGTGCTCAGTTCCAAGGTGAACTCTACAATGAATGGTATAGGAGTGAGATGTATGGTAATACTGTGCTCAGTTCCAAGGTGAACTCTACAATGAATGGTATAGGAGTTAGATGTATGATAATATTGTGCTCAGTTCCAAGGTGAACTCTACAGTGAATGGTATAGGAGTGAGATGTATGGTAATATTGTGCTCAGTTCCAAGGTGAACTCTACAATGAATGGTATAGGAGTGAGATGTATGATAATATTGTGCTCAGTTCCAAGGTGAACTCTACAATGAATGGTATAGGAGTGAGATGTATGGTAATATTGTGCTCAGTTCCAAGGTGAACTCTACAATGAATGGTACAGAAGGGAGATGTATGGTAATATTGTGCTCAGTTCCAAGGTGAACTCTACAATGAATGGTATAGGAGTGAGGTGTATTGTAATATTGTGCTCAGTTCCAAGGTGAACTCTGCAATGAATGGTATAGGATTGAGATGTATGATAATATTGTGCTCAGTTCCAAGGTGAACTCTACAATGAATGGTATAGGAGTGAGGTGTATTGTAATATTGTGCTCGGTTCCAAGGTGAACTCTACAATGAATGGTATAGGAGTGAGATGTATGATAATATTGTGCTCAGTTGCAAGGTGAACTCTACAATGAATGGTATACGAGTGAGATGTATGATAATATTGTGCTCAGTTCCAAGGTGAACTCTACAGTGAATGGTATAGGAGTGAGATGTATGGTAATATTGTGCTCAGTTCCAAGGTGAACTCTACAATGAATGGTACAGAAGGGAGATGTATGGTAATATTGTGCTCAGTTCCAAGGTGAACTCTACAATGAATGGTATAGGAGTGAGATGTATTGTAATATTGTGCTCAGTTCCAAGGTGAACTCTACAATGAATGGTACAGGAGTGAGGTGTATTGTAATATTGTGCTCAGTTCCAAGGTGAACTCTACAATGAAAGGTATAGGAGTGAGATGTATGATAATATTGTGCTCAGTTCCAAGGTGAACTCTACAATGAATGGTATAGGAGTGAGATGTATGATAGTATTGTGCTCAGTACCAAGGTGAACTCTACAATGAATGGTATAGGAGTGAGATGTATGGTAATATTGTGCTCAGTTTTAAGGTGAACTCTACAATGAATGGTATAGAAGTGAGATGTATTGTAATATAGTGCTCAGTTCCAAGGTGAACTCTACAATGAATGGTATAGAAGTGAGATGTATGGTAATATTGTGCTCAGTTCCAAGGTGAACTCTACAATGAACAGTATAGGAGTGAGATGTATTGTAATATTGTGCTCAGTTCCAAGGTGAACTCCACAATTAATGGTATAGGAGTGAGATGTATTGTAATATTGTTCACAGTTCCAAGGTGAACTCTACAATGAATGGTATAGAAGTGAGATGTATGGTAATATTGTGCTCAGTTCCAAGGTGAACTCTACAATGAATGGTATAGAAGTGGGATGTATGGTAATATTGTGCTCAGTTTTAAGGTGAACTCTACAATGAATGGTATAGAAGTGAGATGTATTGTAATATAGTGCTCAGTTCCAAGGTGAACTCTACAATGAATGGTATAGGAGTGAGTTGTATGGTAATATTAAGCTCAGTTCCAAGGTGCACCGTACAATGAATGGTATAGGAGTGAGATGTATGGTAATATTGTGCTCAGTTCCAAAGTGAACTCTACAATGAATGGTATAGGAGTGAGATGTATGGTAAAACTGTGCTCAGTTCCAAGGTGAACTCTACAATGAATGGTATAGGAGTTAGATGTATGATAATATTGTGCTCAGTTCCAAGGTGAACTCTACAATGAATGGTATAGGAGTGAGATGTATGGTAATATTGTGCTCAGTTCCAAGGTGAACTCTACAATGAATGGTATAGGAGTGAGATGTATGATAATATTGTGCTCAGTTCCAAGGTGAACTCTACAATGAATGGTATAGGAGTGAAATGTATGGTAATATTGTGCTCAGTTCCAAGGTGAGTTCTACAATGAATGGTATAGGAGTGAGGTGTACTGTAATATTGTGCTCAGTTCCAAGGTGAACTCTACAATGAATGGTATAGGATTGAGATGTATGATAATATTGTGCTCAGTTCCAAGGTGAACTCTACAATGAATGGTATAGGAGTGAGGTGTATTGTAATATTGTGCTCAGCTCCAAGGTGAACTCTACAATGAATGGTATAAGAGTGAGATGTATTGTAATATTGTGCTAAGTTCCAAGGTGAACTCTACAATGAATGGTATAGGAGTGAGATGTATGTTAATATTGTGCTCAGTTCCAAGGTGAACTCTACAATGAATGGTATAGGAGTGAGATGTATGATAATATTGTGCTCAGTTCCAAGGTGAACTCTACAATGAATGGTATAGGAGTGAGATGTATGATAATATTGTGCTCAGTTCCAAGGTGAACTCTACAATGAATGGCATAGCAGTGAGATGTATGATAATATTGTGCTCAGTTCCAAGGTGAACTCCACAATGAATGGTATAGGAGTGAGTTGTATGGTAATATTGTGCTCAGTTCCAAGGTGAACTCTACAATGAATGGCATAGCAGTGAGATGTATGATAATATTGTGCTCAGTTCCAAGGTGAACTCTACAATGAATGGTATAGGAGTGAGATGTATGGTAATATTGTGCTCAGTTCCAAGGTGAACTCTACAATGAATGGTATAGGAGTGAGATGTATGATAATATTGTGCTCAGTTCCAAGGTGAACTCTAAAATGAATGGTATAGGAGTGAGATGTATGGTAATAAGGCGCTCAGTTCCAAGGTGAACCCTACAATGAATGGTATAGGAGTGAGATGTATGGTAATATTGTGCTCAGTTCCAAGGTGAACTCTACAATGAATGGTATAGGAGTGAGATGTATGATAATATTGTGCTCAGTTCCAAGGTGAACTCTACAATGAATGGTATAGGAGTGAGATGTATGATAATATTGTGCTCAGTTCCAAGGTGAACCCTACAATGAATGGTATAGGAGTGAGATGTATTGTAATATTGTGCTCAGTTCAAAGGTGAACCCTACAATGAATGGTATAGGAGTGAGATGTATGGTAATATTGTGCTCAGTTCCAAGGTGAACTCTACAATGAATGGTATAGGAGTGAGATGTATGATAATATTGTGCTCAGTTCCAAGGTGAACTCTACATTGAATGGTATAGGAGTGAGATGTATGGTAATATTGTGCACAGTTTCAAGGTGAACCCTACAATGAATGGTATAGGAGTGAGGTGTATTGTAATACTGTGCTCAGTTCCAAGGTGAACTCTACAATGAATGGTATAGGAGTGAGTTGTATGGTAATATTATGCTCAGTTCCAAGGTGAACCCTATAATGAATGGTATAGGAATGAGATGTATGGTAATATTGTGCTCAGTTCCAAGGTGAACTCTACAATGAATTGTATAGGAGTGAGGTGTATTGCAATATTGTGCTCAGTTCCAAGGTGAACTCTACAATGAATGGTATAGGAGTGAGATGTATGATAATATTGTGCTCAGTTCCAAGGTGAACTCTACAATGAATGGTATAGGAGTGAGATGTATGGTAATATTGTGCTCAGTTTCAAGGTGAACCCTACAATGAATGGTATAGGAGTGAGATGTATTGTAATATTGTGCCCAATTCCAAGGTGAACTCTACAATGAATTGTATAGGAGTGAGGTGTATTGTAATATTGTGCTCAGTTCCAAGGTGAACTCTACAATGAATGGTATAGGAGTGAGATGTATTTAATATTGTGCTCAGCTCCAAGGTGAACTCTACAATGAATGGTATAGGAGTGAGTTGTATGGTAATATTAAGCTCAGTTCCAAGGTGAACCGTACAATGAATGGTATAGGAGTGAGATGTATGGTAATATTGTGCTCAGTTCCAAGGTGAACTCTACAATGAATGGTATAGGAGTGAGATGTATGGTAATACTGTGCTCAGTTCCAAGGTGAACTCTACAATGAATGGTATAGGAGTTAGATGTATGATAATATTGTGCTCAGTTCCAAGGTGAACTCTACAGTGAATGGTATAGGAGTGAGATGTATGGTAATATTGTGCTCAGTTCCAAGGTGAACTCTACAATGAATGGTATAGGAGTGAGATGTATGATAATATTGTGCTCAGTTCCAAGGTGAACTCTACAATGAATGGTATAGGAGTGAGATGTATGGTAATATTGTGCTCAGTTCCAAGGTGAACTCTACAATGAATGGTACAGAAGGGAGATGTATGGTAATATTGTGCTCAGTTCCAAGGTGAACTCTACAATGAATGGTATAGGAGTGAGGTGTATTGTAATATTGTGCTCAGTTCCAAGGTGAACTCTGCAATGAATGGTATAGGATTGAGATGTATGATAATATTGTGCTCAGTTCCAAGGTGAACTCTACAATGAATGGTATAGGAGTGAGGTGTATTGTAATATTGTGCTCGGTTCCAAGGTGAACTCTACAATGAATGGTATAGGAGTGAGATGTATGATAATATTGTGCTCAGTTGCAAGGTGAACTCTACAATGAATGGTATACGAGTGAGATGTATGATAATATTGTGCTCAGTTCCAAGGTGAACTCTACAGTGAATGGTATAGGAGTGAGATGTATGGTAATATTGTGCTCAGTTCCAAGGTGAACTCTACAATGAATGGTACAGAAGGGAGATGTATGGTAATATTGTGCTCAGTTCCAAGGTGAACTCTACAATGAATGGTATAGGAGTGAGATGTATTGTAATATTGTGCTCAGTTCCAAGGTGAACTCTACAATGAATGGTACAGGAGTGAGGTGTATTGTAATATTGTGCTCAGTTCCAAGGTGAACTCTACAATGAAAGGTATAGGAGTGAGATGTATGATAATATTGTGCTCAGTTCCAAGGTGAACTCTACAATGAATGGTATAGGAGTGAGATGTATGATAGTATTGTGCTCAGTACCAAGGTGAACTCTACAATGAATGGTATAGGAGTGAGATGTATGGTAATATTGTGCTCAGTTTTAAGGTGAACTCTACAATGAATGGTATAGAAGTGAGATGTATTGTAATATAGTGCTCAGTTCCAAGGTGAACTCTACAATGAATGGTATAGAAGTGAGATGTATGGTAATATTGTGCTCAGTTCCAAGGTGAACTCTACAATGAACAGTATAGGAGTGAGATGTATTGTAATATTGTGCTCAGTTCCAAGGTGAACTCCACAATTAATGGTATAGGAGTGAGATGTATTGTAATATTGTTCACAGTTCCAAGGTGAACTCTACAATGAATGGTATAGAAGTGAGATGTATGGTAATATTGTGCTCAGTTCCAAGGTGAACTCTACAATGAATGGTATAGAAGTGGGATGTATGGTAATATTGTGCTCAGTTCCAAGGTGAACTCTACAATGAATGGTATAAGAGTGAGGTGTATTGTAATATTGTGCTCAGTTCCAAGGTGAACTCCAAAATGAATGGTATAGGAGTGAGATGTATTGTAATATTGTGCTCAGTTCCAAGGTGAACTCTACAATGAATGGTTTAGGAGTGAGATGTATGGTAATACTGCGCTCAGTTCCAAGGTGAACTCTACAATAAATGGTATAGGAGTGAGATGTATGGTAATATTGTGCTCGGTTCCAAGGTGAACTCTACAATGAATGGTATAGGAGTGAGGTGTATTGTAATATTGTGCTCAGTTCCAAGGTGAACTCTACAATGAATGGTATAGGAGTGAGGTGTATTGTAATATTGTGCTCTGTTCCCAGGTGAACTCTACAATGAATGGTATAGGAGTGAGGTGTATTGTAATATTGTGCTCAGTTCCAAGGTGAACTCTACAATGAATGGTATAGGAGTGAGGTGTATTGTAATATTGTGCTCGGTTCCCAGGTGAACTCTACAATGAATGGTATAGGAGTGAGATGTATGGTAATATTGTGCTCAGTTCCAAGGTGAACTCTACAATGAAGGGTATAGGAGTGAGATGTATTGTAATATTGTGCTCAGTTCCCAGGTGAACTCTACAATGAATGGTATAGGAGTGAGGTGTATTGTAATATTGTGCTCGGTTCCAAGGTGAACTCTACAATGAAGGGTATAGGAGTGAGGTGTATGGTAATATTGTGCTCAGTTCCAAGGTGAACTCTACAATGAATGGTATAGGAGTGAGGTGTATTGTAATATTGTGCTCGGTTCCAAGGTGAACTCTACAATGAATGGTATAGGAGTGAGGTGTATTGTTATATTGTGCTCAGTTCCAAGGTGAACTCTACAATGAATGGTATAGGAGTGAGTTGTATGGTAATATTAAGCTCAGTTCCAAGGTGAACCGTACAATGAATGGTATAGGAGTGAGATGTATGGTAATATTGTGCTCAGTTCCAAGGTGAACTCTACAATGAATGGTATAGGAGTGAGATGTATGGTAATACTGTGCTCAGTTCCAAGGTGAACTCTACAATGAATGGTATAGGAGTTAGATGTATGATAATATTGTGCTCAGTTCCAAGGTGAACTCTACAGTGAATGGTATAGGAGTGAGATGTATGGTAATATTGTGCTCAGTTCCAAGGTGAACTCTACAATGAATGGTATAGGAGTGAGATGTATGATAATATTGTGCTCAGTTCCAAGGTGAACTCTACAATGAATGGTATAGGAGTGAGATGTATGGTAATATTGTGCTCAGTTCCAAGGTGAACTCTACAATGAATGGTACAGAAGGGAGATGTATGGTAATATTGTGCTCAGTTCCAAGGTGAACTCTACAATGAATGGTATAGGAGTGAGGTGTATTGTAATATTGTGCTCAGTTCCAAGGTGAACTCTGCAATGAATGGTATAGGATTGAGATGTATGATAATATTGTGCTCAGTTCCAAGGTGAACTCTACAATGAATGGTATAGGAGTGAGGTGTATTGTAATATTGTGCTCGGTTCCAAGGTGAACTCTACAATGAATGGTATAGGAGTGAGATGTATGATAATATTGTGCTCAGTTGCAAGGTGAACTCTACAATGAATGGTATACGAGTGAGATGTATGATAATATTGTGCTCAGTTCCAAGGTGAACTCTACAGTGAATGGTATAGGAGTGAGATGTATGGTAATATTGTGCTCAGTTCCAAGGTGAACTCTACAATGAATGGTACAGAAGGGAGATGTATGGTAATATTGTGCTCAGTTCCCAGGTGAACTCTACAATGAATGGTATAGGAGTGAGATGTATTGTAATATTGTGCTCAGTTCCAAGGTGAACCCTATAATGAATGGTATAGGAGTGAGGTGTATTGTAATATTGTGCTCAGTTCCAAGGTGAACTCTACAATGAAAGGTATAGGAGTGAGATGTATGATAATATTGTGCTCAGTTCCAAGGTGAACTCTACAATGAATGGTATAGGAGTGAGATGTATGATAGTATTGTGCTCAGTACCAAGGTGAACTCTACAATGAATGGTATAGGAGTGAGATGTATGGTAATATTGTGCTCAGTTTTAAGGTGAACTCTACAATGAATGGTATAGAAGTGAGATGTATTGTAATATAGTGCTCAGTTCCAAGGTGAACTCTACAATGAATGGTATAGAAGTGAGATGTATGGTAATATTGTGCTCAGTTCCAAGGTGAACTCTACAATGAACAGTATAGGAGTGAGATGTATTGTAATATTGTGCTCAGTTCCAAGGTGAACTCCACAATTAATGGTATAGGAGTGAGATGTATTGTAATATTGTTCACAGTTCCAAGGTGAACTCTACAATGAATGGTATAGAAGTGAGATGTATGGTAATATTGTGCTCAGTTCCAAGGTGAACTCTACAATGAATGGTATAGAAGTGGGATGTATGGTAATATTGTGCTCAGTTCCAAGGTGAACTCTACAATGAATGGTATAAGAGTGAGGTGTATTGTAATATTGTGCTCAGTTCCAAGGTGAACTCCAAAATGAATGGTATAGGAGTGAGGTGTATTGTAATATTGTGCTCGGTTCCAAGGTGAACTCTACAATGAATGGTATAGGAGTGAGGTGTATTGTTATATTGTGCTCAGTTCCAAGGTGAACTCTACAATGAATGGTATAGGAGTGAGATGTATTGTAACATTGTGCTCAGTTCCAAGGTGAACTCTACAATGAATGGTATAGGAGTGAGGTGTATTGTAATATTGTGCTCAGTTCCAAGGTGAACTCTACAATGAATGGTATAGGAGTGAGGCTTATTGTAATATTATGCTCAGTTCCAAGAAGAACTCTACAATGAATGGTACAGGAGTGAGATGTATTGTAATATTGTGCTCAGTTCCAAGGTGAACTCTACAATGAATGGTATAGGAGTGAGATGTATGGTAATACTGTGCTCAGTTCCAAGTGAACTCTACAATGAATGGTATAGGAGTGAGATGTATTGTAATATTGTGCACAGTTCCAAGGTGAACTCTACAATGAATGGTATAGGAGTGAGATGTATTGTAATATTGTGCTCAGTTCCAAGGTGAACTCTACAATGAATGGTATAGGAGTGAGATGTATTGTAATACTGTGCTCAGTTCCAAGGTGAACTCTACAATGAATGGTATAGGAGTGAGATGTATTGTAATATTGTGCTCAGTTCCAAGGTGAACTCTACAATGAAAGGTATAGGAGTGAGTTGTATGGTAATATTGTGCTCAGTTCCAGGGTGAACTCTACAATGAATGGTAGAGGAGTGAGATGTATGGTAATATTGTGCTCAGTTCCTAGGTGAACTCTACAATGAAGTGTATAGGAGTGAGATGTATGGTAATATTGTGCTCAGTTCCAAGGTGAACTCTACAATGAATGGTATAGGAGTGAGTTGCATGGTAATATTGTGCTCAGTTCCAGGGTGAACTCTACAATAAATCGTATAGGAGTGAGATGTATGGTAATATTGTGCTCAGTTCCAAGGTGAACTCTACAATGAATGGTATAGGAGTGAGATGTATGGTAATATTGTGCTCAGTTCCTAGGTGAACTCTACAATGTATGGTATAGGAGAGAGTTGTATGGTAATATTGTGCTCAGTTCCAGGGTGAACTCTACAATGAATGGTATAGGAGTGAGATGTATGGTAATATTGTGCTCAGTTCCTAGGTGAAGTCTACAATGAATGGTATAGGAGTGAGATGTATGGCAATATTGTGCTCAGTTCCAAGGTGAACTCTACAATGAATGGTACAGAAGGGAGATGTATGGTAATATTGTGCTCAGTTCCAAGGTGAACTCTACAATGAATGGTATAGGAGTGAGGTGTATTGTAATATTGTGCTCAGTTCCAAGGTGAACTCTACAATGAATGGTATAGGATTGAGATGTATGATAATATTGTGCTCAGTTCCAAGGTGAACTCTACAATGAATGGTATAGGAATGAGGTGTATTGTAATATTGTGCTCAGCTCCAAGGTGAACTCTACAATGAATGGTATAAGAGTGAGATGTATTGTAATATTGTGCTAAGTTCCAAGGTGAACTCTACAATGAATGGTATAGGAGTGAGATGTATGTTAATATTGTGCTCAGTTCCAAGGTGAACTCTACAATGAATGGTATAGGAGTGAGATGTATGATAATATTGTGCTCAGTTCCAAGGTGAACTCTACAATGAATGGTATAGGAGTGAGATGTATGATAATATTGTGCTCAGTTCCAAGGTGAACTCTACAATGAATGGCATAACAGTGAGATGTATGATAATATTGTGCTCAGTTCCAAGGTGAACTCCACAATGAATGGTATAGGAGTGAGTTGTATGGTAATATTGTGCTCAGCTCCAAGGTGAACTCTACAATGAATGGTATAGGAGTGAGATATATGGTAATATTGTGCTCAGTTCCAAGGTGAACTCTACAATGAATGATATAGGAGTGAGGTGTATTGTAATATTGTGCTCAGTTCCAAGGTGAACTCTACAATGAATGGTATAGGAGTGAGATGTATGATAATATTGTGCTCAGCTCCAAGGTGAACTCTACAATGAATGGTATAGGAGTGAGATGTATGATAATATTGTGCTCAGTTCCAAGGTGAACTCTAAAATGAATGGTATAGGAGTGAGATGTATGGTAATAAGGCGCTCAGTTCCAAGGTGAACTCTACAATGAATGGTATAGGAGTGAGATGTATGGTAATAAGGCGCTCAGTTCCAAGGTGAACTCTACAATGAATGGTATAGGAGTGAGATGTATTGTAATATTGTGCTCAGTTCCAAGGTGAACTCTACAATGAATGGTATAGGAGTGAGATGTATGGTAATAAGGCGCTCAGTTCCAAGGTGAACTCTACAATGAATGGTATAGGAGTGAGATGTATGATAATATTGTGCTCAGTTCCAAGGTGAACCCTACAATGAATGGTATAGGAGTGAGATGTATGATAATATTGTGCTCAGTTCCAAGGTGAACTCTACAATGAATGGTATAGGAGTGAGGTGTATTGTAATATTGTGCTCAGTTCCAAGGTGAACTCTACAATGAATGGTATAGGAGTGAGATGTATGGTAATAAGGCGCTCAGTTCCAAGGTGAACTCTACAATGAATGGTATAGGAGTGAGATGTATTGTAATATTGTGCTCAGTTCCAAGGTGAACTCTACAATGAATGGTATAGGAGTGAGATGTATGGTAATAAGGCGCTCAGTTCCAAGGTGAACTCTACAATGAATGGTATAGGAGTGAGATGTATGATAATATTGTGCTCAGTTCCAAGGTGAACCCTACAATGAATGGTATAGGAGTGAGATGTATGATAATATTGTGCTCAGTTCCAAGGTGAACCCTACAATGAATGGTATAGGAGTGAGATGTATTGTAATATTATGCTCAGTTCCAAGGTGAACCCTACAATGAATGGTATAGGAGTGAGATGTATGGTAATATTTTGCTCAGTTCCAAGGAGAACTCTACAATGAATGGTATAGGAGTGAGATGTATGATAATATTGTGCTCAGTTCCAAGGTGAACTCTACAATGAATGGTATAGGAGTGAGATGTATGGTAATATTGTGCTCAGTTTCAAGGTGAACCCTACAATGAATGGTATAGGAGTGAGGTGTATTGTAATACTGTGCTCAGTTCCAAGGTGAACTCTACAATGAATGGTATAGGAGTGAGTTGTATGGTAATATTATGCTCAGTTCCAAGGTGAACCCTATAATGAATGGTATAGGAATGAGATGTATGGTAATATTGTGCTCAGTTCCAAGGTGAACTCTACAATGAATTGTATAGGAGTGAGGTGTATTGCAATATTGTGCTCAGTTCCAAGGTGAACTCTACAATGAATGGTATAGGAGTGAGATGTATGATAATATTGTGCTCAGTTCCAAGGTGAACTCTACAATGAATGGTATAGGAGTGAGATGTATGGTAATATTGTGCTCAGTTTCAAGGTGAACCCTACAATGGATGGTATAGGAGTGAGATGTATTGTAATATTGTGCCCAATTCCAAGGTGAACTCTACAATGAATTGTATAGGAGTGAGGTGTATTGTAATATTGTGCTCAGTTCCAAGGTGAACTCTACAATGAATGGTATAGGAGTGAGATGTATGATAATATTGTGCTCAGCTCCAAGGTGAACTCTACAATGAATGGTATAGGAGTGAGATGTATGGTAATATTGTGCTCAGTTCCAAGGTGAACTCTACAATGAATGGTACAGAAGGGAGATGTATGGTAATATTGTGCTCAGTTCCAAGGTGAACTCTACAATGAATGGTATAGGAGTGAGGTGTATTGTAATATTGTGCTCAGTTCCAAGGTGAACTCTACAATGAATGGTATAGGATTGAGATGTATGATAATATTGTGCTCAGTTCCAAGGTGAACTCTACAATGAATGGTATAGGAGTGAGGTGTATTGTAATATTGTGCTCAGTTCCAAGGTGAACTCTACAATGAATGGTATAGGATTGAGATGTATGATAATATTGTGCTCAGTTCCAAGGTGAACTCTACAATGAATGGTATAGGAGTGAGTTGTATGGTAATATTAAGCTCAGTTCCAAGGTGAACCGTACAATGAATGGTATAGGAGTGAGATGTATGGTAATATTGTGCTCAGTTCCAAGGTGAACTCTACAATGAATGGTATAGGAGTGAGATGTTTGGTAATACTGTGCTCAGTTCCAAGGTGAACTCTACAATGAATGGTATAGGAGTTAGATGTATGATAATATTGTGCTCAGTTCCAAGGTGATCTCTACAATCAATGGTATAGGAGTGAGATGTATGGTAATATTGTGCTCAGTTCCAAGGTGAACTCTACAATGAATGGTATAGGAGTGAGATGTATGATAATATTGTGCTCAGTTCCAAGGTGAACTCTACAATGAATGGTATAGGAGTGTGATGTATGGTAATATTGTGCTCAGTTCCAAGGTGAACTCTACAATGAATGGTACAGAAGGGAGATGTATGGTAATATTGTGCTCAGTTCCAAGGTGAACTCTACAATGAATGGTATAGGAGTGAGGTGTATTGTAATATTGTGCTCAGTTCCAAGGTGAACTCTACAATGAATGGTATAGGATTGAGATGTATGATAATATTGTGCTCAGTTCCAAGGTGAACTCTACAATGAATGGTATAGGAGTGAGGTGTATTGTAATATTGTGCTCGGTTCCAAGGTGAACTCTACAATGAATGGTATAGGAGTGAGATGTATGATAATATTGTGCTCAGTTCCAAGGTGAACTCTACAATGAATGGTATACGAGTGAGATGTATGATAATAATGTGCTCAGTTCCAAGGTGAACTCTACAGTGAATGGTATAGGAGTGAGATGTATGGTAATATTGTGCTCAGTTCCAAGGTGAACTCTACAATGAATGGTACAGAAGGCAGATGTATGGTAATATTGTGCTCAGTTCCAAGGTGAACTCTACAATGAATGGTATAGGAGTGAGATGTATTGTAATATTGTGCTCAGTTCCAAGGTGAACTCTACAATGAATGGTACAGGAGTGAGGTGTATTGTAATATTGTGCTCAGTTCCAAGGTGAACTCTACAATGAAAGGTATAGGAGTGAGATGTATGATAATATTGTGCTCAGTTCCAAGGTGAACTCTACAATGAATGGTATAGGAGTGAGATGTATGATAGTATTGTGCTCAGTACCAAGGTGAACTCTACAATGAATGGTATAGGAGTGAGATGTATGGTAATATTGTGCTCAGTTTTAAGGTGAACTCGACAATGAATGGTATAGAAGTGAGATGTATTGTAATATTGTGCTCAGTTCCAAGGTGAACTCTACAATGAATGGTATAGAAGTGAGATGTATGGTAATATTGTGCTCAGTTCCAAGGTGAACTCTACAATGAACAGTATAGGAGTGAGATGTATTGTAATATTGTGCTCAGTTCCAAGGTGAACTCCACAATGAATGGTATAGGAGTGAGATGTATTGTAATATTGTTCACAGTTCCAAGGTGAACTCTACAATGAATGGTATAGAAGTGAGATGTATGGTAATATTGTGCTCAGTTCCAAGGTGAACTCTACAATGAATGGTATAGAAGTGGGATGTATGGTAGTATTGTGCTCAGTTCCAAGGTGAACTCTACAATGAATGGTATAAGAGTGAGGTGTATTGTAATATTGTGCTCAGTTCCAAGGTGAACTCCAAAATGAATGGTATAGGAGTGAGATGTATTGTAATAATGTGCTCAGTTCCAAGGTGAACTCTACAATGAATGGTTTAGGAGTGAGATGTATGGTAATACTGCGCTCAGTTCCAAGGTGAACTCTACAATAAATGGTATAGGAGTGAGATGTATGGTAATATTGTGCTCGGTTCCAAGGTGAACTCTACAATGAATGGTAAAGGAGTGAGGTGTATTGTAATATTGTGCTCAGTTCCAAGGTGAACTCTACAATGAATGGTATAGGAGTGAGGTGTATTGTAATATTGTGCTCGGTTCCCAGGTGAACTCTACAATGAATGGTATAGGAGTGAGGTGTATTGTAATATTATGCTCAGTTCCAAGGTGAACTCTACAATGAATGGTATAGGAGTGAGGTGTATTGTAATATTGTGCTCGGTTCCCAGGTGAACTCTACAATGAATGGTATAGGAGTGAGATGTATGGTAATATTGTGCTCAGTTCCAAGGTGAACCCTACAATGAATGGTATAGGAGTGAGGTGTATTGTAATATTGTGCTCGGTTCCAAGGTGAACTCTACAATGAAGGGTATAGGAGTGAGGTGTATGGTAATATTGTGCTCAGTTCCAAGGTGAACTCTACAATGAAGGGTATAGGAGTGAGATGTATTGTAATATTGTGCTCAGTTCCCAGGTGAACTCTACAATGAATGGTATAGGAGTGAGGTGTATTGTAATATTGTGCTCGGTTCCAAGGTGAACTCTACAATGAAGGGTATAGGAGTGAGGTGTATGGTAATATTGTGCTCAGTTCCAAGGTGAACTCTACAATGAATGGTATAGGAGTGAGGTGTATTGTAATATTGTGCTCGGTTCCAAGGTGAACTCTACAATGAATGGTATAGGAGTGAGGTGTATTGTAATATTGTGCTCAGTTCCAAGGTGAACTCTACAATGAATGGTATAGGAGTGAGATGTATTGTAACATTGTGCTCAGTTCCAAGGTGAACCCTACAATGAATGGTATAGGAGTGAGGTGTATTGTAATATTGTGCTCAGTTCCAAGGTGAACTCTACAATGAATGGTATAGGAGTGAGGTGTATTGTAATATTATGCTCTGTTCCAAGATGAACTCTACAATGAATGGTACAGGAGTGAGATGTATTGTAATATTGTGCTCAGTTCCAAGGTGAACTCTACAATGAATGGTATAGGAGTGAGATGTATGGTAATATTGTGCTCAGTTCCAAGTGAACTCTACAATGAATGGTATAGGAGTGAGATGTATTGTAATATTGTGCACAGTTCCAAGGTGAACTCTACAATGAATGGTATAGGAGTGAGATGTATTGTAATATTGTGCTCAGTTCCAAAGTGAACTCTACAATGAATGGTATAGGAGTGAGATGTATTGTAATACTGTGCTCAGTTCCAAGGTGAACTCTACAATGAATGGTATAGGAGTGAGATGTATTGTAATATTGTGCTCAGTTCCAAGGTGAACTCTACAATGAAAGGTATAGGAGTGAGTTGTATGGTAATATTGTGCTCAGTTCCAGGGTGAACTCTACAATGAATGGTAGAGGAGTGAGATGTATGGTAATATTGTGCTCAGTTCCTAGGTGAACTCTACAATGAATGGTATAGGAGTGAGATGTATGGTAATATTGTGCTCAGTTCCAAGGTGAACTCTACAATGAATGGTATAGGAGTGAGTTGCATGGTAATATTGTGCTCAGTTCCAGGGTGAACTCTACAATGAATGGTATAGGAGTGAGATGTATGGTAATATTGTGCTCAGTTCCAAGGTGAACTCTACAATGAATGGTATAGGAGTGAGATGTATGGTAATATTGTGCTCAGTTCCTAGGTGAACTCTACAATGTATGGTATAGGAGTGAGTTGTATGGTAATATTGTGCTCAGTTCCAGGGTGAACTCTACAATGAATGGTATAGGAGTGAGATGTATGGTAATATTGTGCTCAGTTCCTAGGTGAAGTCTACAATGAATGGTATAGGAGTGAGATGTATGGCAATATTGTGCTCAGTTCCAAGGTGAACTCTACAATGAATGGTATAGGAGTGAGATGTATTGTAATATTGTGCTCAGTTCCAAGGTGAACTCTACAATGAATGGTATAGGAGTGAGATATATTGTAATATTGTGCTCAGTTCCAGGGTGAACTCTACAATGAAAGGTATAGGTGTGAGATATATTGTAATATTGTGCTCAGTTCCAAGGTGAACCCTACAATGAATGGTATAGGAGTGAGATGTATGGTAATATTGTGCTCAGTTCCTAGGTGAACTCTACAATGAATGGTATAGGAGTGAGATGTATTGTAATATTGTGCTCAGTTCCAAGGTGAACTCTACAATGAATGGTATAGGAGTGAGATGTATTGTAATATTGTGCTCAGTTCCAAGGTGAACTCTACAATGAATGGTACAGAAGGGAGATGTATGGTAATATTGTGCTCAGTTCCAAGGTGAACTCTACAATGAATGGTATAGGAGTGAGGTGTATTGTAATATTGTGCTCAGTTCCAAGATGAACCCTACAATGAATGGTATAGGAGTGAGATGTATGGTAATATTGTGCTCAGTTCCTAGGTGAACTCTACAATGAATGGTATAGGAGTGAGATGTATTGTAATATTGTGCTCAGTTCCAAGGTGAACTCTACAATGAATGGTATAGGATTGAGATGTATGATAATATTGTGCTCAGTTCCAAGGTGAACTCTACAATGAATGGTATAGGAGTGAGATGTATGGTAATATTGTGCTCAGTTCCAAGGTGAACTCTACAATGAATGGTATAGGAGTGAGATGTATGATAATATTGTGCTCGGTTCCAAGGTGAACTCTACAATGAATGGTATAGGAGTGAGATGTTTGGTAATACTGTGCTCAGTTCCAAGGTGAACTCTACAATGAATGGTATAGGAGTTAGATGTATGATAATATTGTGCTCAGTTCCAAGGTGAAACCTACAATGAATGGTATAGGAGTGAGATGTATTGTAATATTATGCTCAGTTCCAAGGTGAACCCTACAATGAATGGTATAGGAGTGAGATGTATGGTAATATTTTGCTCAGTTCCAAGGAGAACTCTACAATGAATGGTATAGGAGTGAGATGTATGATAATATTGTGCTCAGTTCCAAGGTGAACTCTACAATGAATGGTATAGGAGTGAGATGTATGGTAATATTGTGCTCAGTTTCAAGGTGAACCCTACAATGAATGGTATAGGAGTGAGGTGTATTGTAATACTGTGCTCAGTTCCAAGGTGAACTCTACAATGAATGGTATAGGAGTGAGTTGTATGGTAATATTATGCTCAGTTCCAAGGTGAACCCTATAATGAATGGTATAGGAATGAGATGTATGGTAATATTGTGCTCAGTTCCAAGGTGAACTCTACAATGAATTGTATAGGAGTGAGGTGTATTGCAATATTGTGCTCAGTTCCAAGGTGAACTCTACAATGAATGGTATAGGAGTGAGATGTATGATAATATTGTGCTCAGTTCCAAGGTGAACTCTACAATGAATGGTATAGGAGTGATATGTATGGTAATATTGTGCTCAGTTTCAAGGTGAACCCTACAATGGATGGTATAGGAGTGAGATGTATTGTAATATTGTGCCCAATTCCAAGGTGAACTCTACAATGAATTGTATAGGAGTGAGGTGTATTGTAATATTGTGCTCAGTTCCAAGGTGAACTCTACAATGAATGGTATAGGAGTGAGATGTATGATAATATTGTGCTCAGCTCCAAGGTGAACTCTACAATGAATGGTATAGGAGTGAGATGTATGGTAATATTGTGCTCAGTTCCAAGGTGAACTCTACAATGAATGGTACAGAAGGGAGATGTATGGTAATATTGTGCTCAGTTCCAAGGTGAACTCTACAATGAATGGTATAGGAGTGAGGTGTATTGTAATATTGTGCTCAGTTCCAAGGTGAACTCTACAATGAATGGTATAGGAGTGAGATGTATGATAATATTGTGCTCAGTTCCAAGGTGAACTCTACAATGAATGGTATAGGAGTGAGGTGTATTGTAATATTGTGCTCAGTTCCAAGGTGAACTCTACAATGAATGGTATAGGATTGAGATGTATGATAATATTGTGCTCAGTTCCAAGGTGAACTCTACAATGAATGGTATAGGAGTGAGTTGTATGGTAATATTAAGCTCAGTTCCAAGGTGAACCGTACAATGAATGGTATAGGAGTGACATGTATGGTAATATTGTGCTCAGTTCCAAGGTGAACTCTACAATGAATGGTATTGAAGTGAGATGTATTGTAATATTGTGCTCAGTTCCAAGGTGAACTCTACAATGAATGGTATAGAAGTGAGATGTATGGTAATATTGTGCTCAGTTCCAAGGTGAACTCTACAATGAACAGTATAGGAGTGAGATGTATTGTAATATTGTGCTCAGTTCCAAGGTGAACTCCACAATGAATGGTATAGGAGTGAGATGTATTGTAATATTGTTCACAGTTCCAAGGTGAACTCTACAATGAATGGTATAGAAGTGAGATGTATGGTAATATTGTGCTCAGTTCCAAGGTGAACTCTACAATGAATGGTATAGAAGTGGGATGTATGGTAGTATTGTGCTCAGTTCCAAGGTGAACTCTACAATGAATGGTATAAGAGTGAGGTGTATTGTAATATTGTGCTCAGTTCCAAGGTGAACTCCAAAATGAATGGTATAGGAGTGAGATGTATTGTAATATTGTGCTCAGTTCCAAGGTGAACTCTACAATGAATGGTTTAGGAGTGAGATGTATGGTAATACTGCGCTCAGTTCCAAGGTGAACTCTACAATAAATGGTATAGGAGTGAGATGTATGGTAATATTGTGCTCGGTTCCAAGGTGAACTCTACAATGAATGGTATAGGAGTGAGGTGTATTGTAATATTGTGCTCAGTTCCAAGGTGAACTCTACAATGAATGGTATAGGAGTGAGGTGTATTGTAATATTGTGCTCGGTTCCCAGGTGAACTCTACAATGAATGGTATAGGAGTGAGGTGTATTGTAATATTGTGCTCAGTTCCAAGGTGAACTCTACAATGAATGGTATAGGAGTGAGGTGTATTGTAATATTGTGCTCGGTTCCCAGGTGAACTCTACAATGAATGGTATAGGAGTGAGATGTATGGTAATATTGTGCTCAGTTCCAAGGTGAACTCTACAATGAAGGGTATAGGAGTGAGATGTATTGTAATATTGTGCTCAGTTCCCAGGTGAACTCTACAATGAATGGTATAGGAGTGAGGTGTATTGTAATATTGTGCTCGGTTCCAAGGTGAACTCTACAATGAAGGGTATAGGAGTGAGGTGTATGGTAATATTGTGCTCAGTTCCAAGGTGAACTCTACAATGAATGGTATAGGAGTGAGGTGTATTGTAATATTGTGCTCGGTTCCAAGGTGAACTCTACAATGAATGGTATAGGAGTGAGGTGTATTGTAATATTGTGCTCAGTTCCAAGGTGAACTCTACAATGAATGGTATAGGAGTGAGATGTATTGTAACATTGTGCTCAGTTCCAAGGTGAACCCTACAATGAATGGTATAGGAGTGAGGTGTATTGTAATATTGTGCTCAGTTCCAAGGTGAACTCTACAATGAATGGTATAGGAGTGAGGTGTATTGTAATATTATGCTCAGTTCCAAGATGAACTCTACAATGAATGGTACAGGAGTGAGATGTATTGTAATATTGTGCTCAGTTCCAAGGTGAACTCTACAATGAATGGTATAGGAGTGAGATGTATGGTAATATTGTGCTCAGTTCCAAGTGAACTCTACAATGAATGGTATAGGAGTGAGATGTATTGTAATATTGTGCACAGTTCCAAGGTGAACTCTACAATGAATGGTATAGGAGTGAGATGTATTGTAATATTGTGCTCAGTTCCAAGGTGAACTCTACAATGAATGGTATAGGAGTGAGATGTATTGTAATACTGTGCTCAGTTCCAAGGTGAACTCTACAATGAATGGTATAGGAGTGAGATGTATTGTAATATTGTGCTCAGTTCCAAGGTGAACTCTACAATGAAAGGTACAGGAGTGAGTTGTATGGTAATATTGTGCTCAGTTCCAGGGTGAACTCTACAATGAATGGTAGAGGAGTGAGATGTATGGTAATATTGTGCTCAGTTCCTAGGTGAACTCTACAATGAATGGTATAGGAGTGAGATGTATGGTAATATTGTGCTCAGTTCCAAGGTGAACTCTACAATGAATGGTATAGGAGTGAGTTGCATGGTAATATTGTGCTCAGTTCCAGGGTGAACTCTACAATGAATGGTATAGGAGTGAGATGCATGGTAATATTGTGCTCAGTTCCAAGGTGAACTCTACAATGAATGGTATAGGAGTGAGATGTATGGTAATATTGTGCTCAGTTCCTAGGTGAACTCTACAATGTATGGTATAGGAGTGAGTTGTATGGTAATATTGTGCTCAGTTCCAGGGTGAACTCTACAATGAATGGTATAGGAGTGAGATGTATGGTAATATTGTGCTCAGTTCCTAGGTGAAGTCTACAATGAATGGTATAGGAGTGAGATGTATGGCAATATTGTGCTCAGTTCCAAGGTGAACTCTACAATGAATGGTATAGGAGTGAGATGTATTGTAATATTGTGCTCAGTTCCAAGGTGAACTCTACAATGAATGGTATAGGAGTGAGATATATTGTAATATTGTGCTCAGTTCCAGGGTGAACTCTACAATGAAAGGTATAGGTGTGAGATATATTGTAATATTGTGCTCAGTTCCAAGGTGAACCCTACAATGAATGGTATAGGAGTGAGATGTATGGTAATATTGTGCTCAGTTCCTAGGTGAACTCTACAATGAATGGTATAGGAGTGAGATGTATTGTAATATTGTGCTCAGTTCCAAGGTGAACTCTACAATGAATGGTATAGGAGTGAGATGTATTGTAATATTGTGCTCAGTTCCAAGGTGAACTCTACAATGAATGGTACAGAAGGGAGATGTATGGTAATATTGTGCTCAGTTCCAAGGTGAACTCTACAATGAATGGTATAGGAGTGAGGTGTATTGTAATATTGTGCTCAGTTCCAAGATGAACCCTACAATGAATGGTATAGGAGTGAGATGTATGGTAATATTGTGCTCAGTTCCTAGGTGAACTCTACAATGAATGGTATAGGAGTGAGATGTATTGTAATATTGTGCTCAGTTCCAAGGTGAACTCTACAATGAATGGTATAGGATTGAGATGTATGATAATATTGTGCTCAGTTCCAAGGTGAACTCTACAATGAATGGTATAGGAGTGAGATGTATGGTAATATTGTGCTCAGTTCCAAGGTGAACTCTACAATGAATGGTATAGGAGTGAGATGTATGATAATATTGTGCTCGGTTCCAAGGTGAACTCTACAGTGAATGGTATAGGAGTGAGGTGTATTATAATATTGTGCTCGGTTCCAAGGTGAACTCTACAATGAATGGTATAGGAGTGAGATGTATGATAATATTGTGCTCAGTTCCAAGGTGAATTCTACAATGAATGGTATACGAGTGAGATGTATGATAATATTGTGCTCAGTTCCAAGGTGAACTCTACAGTGAATGGTATAGGAGTGAGATGTATGGTAATATTGTGCTCAGTTCCAAGGTGAACTCTACAATGAATGGTACAGAAGGGAGATGTATGGTAATATTGTGCTCAGTTCCAAGGTGAACTCTACAATGAATGGTATAGGAGTGAGATGTATTGAAATATTGTGCTCAGTTCCAAGGTGAACTCTACAATGAATGGTACAGGAGTGAGGTGTATTGTAATATTGTGCTCAGTTCCAAGGTGAACTCTACAATGAAAGGTATAGGAGTGAGATGTATGATAATATTGTGCTCAGTTCCAAGGTGAACTCTACAATGAATGGTATAGGAGTGTGATGTATGATAGTATTGTGCTCAGTACCAAGGTGAACTCTACAATGAATGGTATAGGAGTGAGATGTATGGTAATATTGTGCTCAGTTTTAAGGTGAACTCGACAATGAATGGTATAGAAGTGAGATGTATTGTAATATTGTGCTCAGTTCCAAGGTGAACTCTACAATGAATGGTATAGAAGTGAGATGTATGGTAATATTGTGCTCAGTTCCAAGGTGAACTCTACAATGAACAGTATAGGAGTGAGATGTATTGTAATATTGTGCTCAGTTCCAAGGTGAACTCCACAATGAATGGTATAGGAGTGAGATGTATTGTAATATTGTTCACAGTTCCAAGGTGAACTCTACAATGAATGGTATAGAAGTGAGATGTATGGTAATATTGTGCTCAGTTCCAAGGTGAACTCTACAATGAATGGTATAGAAGTGGGATGTATGGTAATATTGTGCTCAGTTCCAAGGTGAACTCTACAATGAATGGTATAAGAGTGAGGTGTATTGTAATATTGTGCTCAGTTACAAGGTGAACTCCAAAATGAATGGTATAGGAGTGAGATGTATTGTAATATTGTGCTCAGTTCCAAGGTGAACTCTACAATGAATGGTTTAGGAGTGAGATCTATGGTAATACTGCGCTCAGTTCCAAGGTGAACTCTACAATAAATGGTATAGGAGTGAGATGTATGGTAATATTGTGCTCGGTTCCAAGGTGAACTCTAGAATGAATGGTATAGGAGTGAGGTGTATTGTAATATTGTGCTCAGTTCCAAGGTGAACTCTACAATGAATGGTATAGGAGTGAGGTGTATTGTAATATTGTGCTCGGTTCCCAGGTGAACTCTACAATGAATGGTATAGGAGTGAGGTGTATTGTAATATTGTGCTCAGTTCCAAGGTGAACTCTACAATGAATGGTATAGGAGTGAGGTGTATTGTAATATTGTGCTCGGTTCCCAGGTGAACTCTACAATGAATGGTATAGGAGTGAGATGTATGGTAATATTGTGCTCAGTTCCAAGGTGAACTCTACAATGAAGGGTATAGGAGTGAGATGTATTGTAATATTGTGCTCAGTTCCCAGGTGAACTCTACAATGAATGGTATAGGAGTGAGGTGTATTGTAATATTGTGCTCGGTTCCAAGGTGAACTCTACAATGAAGGGTATAGGAGTGAGGTGTATGGTAATATTGTGCTCAGTTCCAAGGTGAACTCTACAATGAATGGTATAGGAGTGAGGTGTATTGTAATATTGTGCTCGGTTCCAAGGTGAACTCTACAATGAATGGTATAGGAGTGAGGTGTATTGTAATATTGTGCTCAGTTCCAAGGTGAACTCTACAATGAATGGTATAGGAGTGAGATGTATTGTAACATTGTGCTCAGTTCCAAGGTGAACTCTACAATGAATGGTATAGGAGTGAGGTGTATTGTAATATTGTGCTCAGTTCCAAGGTGAACTCTACAATGAATGGTATAGGAGTGAGGTGTATTGTAATATTATGCTCAGTTCCAAGATGAACTCTACAATGAATGGTACAGGAGTGAGATGTATTGTAATATTGTGCTCAGTTCCAAGGTGAACTCTACAATGAATGGTATAGGAGTGAGATGTATGGTAATATTGTGCTCAGTTCCAAGTGAACTCTACAATGAATGGTATAGGAGTGAGAGGTATTGTAATATTGTGCACAGTTCCAAGGTGAACTCTACAATGAATGGTATAGGAGTGAGATGTATTGTAATATTGTGCTCAGTTCCAAGGTGAACTCTACAATGAATGGTATAGGAGTGAGATGTATTGTAATACTGTGCTCAGTTCCAAGGTGAACTCTACAATGAATGGTATAGGAGTGAGATGTATTGTAATATTGTGCTCAGTTCCAAGGTGAACTCTACAATGAAAGGTATAGGAGTGAGTTGTATGGTAATATTGTGCTCAGTTCCAGGGTGAACTCTACAATGAATGGTGGAGGAGTGAGATGTATTGTAATATTGTGCTCAGTTCCTAGGTGAACTCTACAATGAATGGTATAGGAGTGAGATGTATGGTAATATTGTGCTCAGTTCCAAGGTGAACTCTACAATGAATGGTATAGGAGTGAGTTGCATGGTAATATTGTGCTCAGTTCCAGGGTGAACTCTACAATGAATGGTATAGGAGTGAGATGTATGGTAATATTGTGCTCAGTTCCAAGGTGAACTCTACAATGAATGGTATAGGAGTGAGATGTATGGTAATATTGTGCTCAGTTCCTAGGTGAACTCTACAATGTATGGTATAGGAGTGAGTTGTATGGTAATATTGTGCTCAGTTCCAGGGTGAACTCTACAATGAATGGTATAGGAGTGAGATGTATGGTAATATTGTGCTCAGTTCCTAGGTGAAGTCTACAATGAATGGTATAGGAGTGAGATGTATGGCAATATTGTGCTCAGTTCCAAGGTGAACTCTACAATGAATGGTATAGGAGTGAGATGTATTGTAATATTGTGCTCAGTTCCAAGGTGAACTCTACAATGAATGGTATAGGAGTGAGATATATTGTAATATTGTGCTCAGTTCCAGGGTGAACTCTACAATGAAAGGTATAGGAGTGAGTTGTATGGTAATATTGTGCTCAGTTCCAGGGTGAACTCTACAATGAATGGTAGAGGAGTGAGATGTATGGTAATATTGTGCTCAGTTCCTAGGTGAACTCTACAATGAATGGTATAGGAGTGAGATGTATGGTAATATTGTGCTCAGTTCCAAGGTGAACTCTACAATGAATGGTATAGGAGTGAGTTGCATGGTAATATTGTGCTCAGTTCCAGGGTGAACTCTACAATGAATGGTATAGGAGTGAGATGTATGGTAATATTGTGCTCAGTTCCAAGGTGAACTCTACAATGAATGGTATAGGAGTGAGATGTATGGTAATATTGTGCTCAGTTCCTAGGTGAACTCTACAATGTATGGTATAGGAGTGAGTTGTATGGTAATATTGTGCTCAGTTCCAGGGTGAACTCTACAATGAATGGTATAGGAGTGAGATGTATGGTAATATTGTGCTCAGTTCCTAGGTGAAGTCTACAATGAATGGTATAGGAGTGAGATGTATGGCAATATTGTGCTCAGTTCCAAGGTGAACTCTACAATGAATGGTATAGGAGTGAGATGTATTGTAATATTGTGCTCAGTTCCAAGGTGAACTCTACAATGAATGGTATAGGAGTGAGATATATTGTAATATTGTGCTCAGTTCCAGGGTGAACTCTACAATGAAAGATATAGGTGTAAGATATATTGTAATATTGTGCTCAGTTCCAAGGTGAACCCTACAATGAATGGTATAGGAGTGAGATGTATGGTAATATTGTGCTCAGTTCCTAGGTGAACTCTACAATGAATGGTATAGGAGTGAGATGTATTGTAATATTGTGCTCAGTTCCAAGGTGAACTCTACAATGAATGGTATAGGAGTGAGATGTATTGTAATATTGTGCTCAGTTCCAAGGTGAACTCTACAATGAATGGTATAGGAGTGAGATATATTGTAATATTGTGCTCAGTTCCAGGGTGAACTCTACAATGAATGGTATAGGAGTGAGATATATTGTAATATTGTGCTCAGTTCCAAGGTGAACTCTACAATGAATGGAGTCCTTAAAGGAAGTAATAGGCTTAAAGGCTGAGAGAATTATTTTCGAATTTTCTAGCAGCAGGACTATAAAAGCATTTTCTCTTATTAGTCCATCTTTTAGTCCATTTCAGTCACAGCGCATAATACATGCACTTGTTACTTCCGTGACTTGGTCCTTAAAAGTCCTACCAGTTCACCTTTTAAAAATGATTGTATAAATCACTATGCCATATAAACAATATTCTACAATAACATTTTACTAAATCACTGCAAAATATTTGATTGGGGCAGATACATTTTCAAATATCTCCCAGCAATCCAATTACAGTAAGTGCCTCTAGAGAGATTGATTTGTAGATTATTTAACGTACATTTAGCTCCTAGCTCTACCAGTATGCTTATTGTATTCTCGATATATATCAAGGCAGTTATTAAAGTTGCTGCAGGATACGGAAAAATGATCCATTTTCTAAATATAATAATAATAACCTTCCGGTTTGGCTGGACTGCCAAGAAAGGTGATATATACTGCGACATGCATAATCGGATCATTTGTGATACTTATACCATGTCAATACTTTAACTTATACATACGAAGTTCGCAACAAGCAACTAATACAACGTGATTGTGGTAATGTACCCTTCACCGATGAGGATTAAGATATGTCCTCCTGTACCTAAGTGAATAGAGCAACGGCATACACAGAGAGAGGTCATGGGTTTGAGTCCACCACAAGTCGGAAAATATAATGCTTTACCATCTAAACGTCTCCTACTTGCCGTACTTTCCACAGCTTATAGCAGACGGGTTCCATTCGTCATCAGTACGGTCTGAATACTCAATTCTGTAATCCTTAACTAGCATTGGAGAGAAGAAGATGGCAACCTTTATAAGAAGTAACAAGTAGTAACCCAATATAATACTTACCTCCTGTGTATCTCCACCACTCGTTAAAGATGGTGTTTCTGTTTTGATGCTTGTAACAATCTCTGGTATGGAGGATTCTTCTATCTTAATATCCTCAGTGATAACAGTGTCATCCTGCAGAGAAATTACATGTTTCACAAACACGTTCCTTTGCATAGGTGGATTTAAATATTACACAGGTTTCCATTACTTTGAATTCCTTCCAAACTTAATGCGATATACAAGACCTAGATCAGAAATTTTGTAGAGATTGGTAGTTCTGCTAATAGAGTTAACATCTCAGACTTGGTAACTTCATCAGCTGATCTCAAAATATATGTATTTATTGGGCCAGTAGACTTCTCTATTACCCGCTCCAATATCTGAATTCTATGTCAGACCACGAGACAACAATCTCCGACATTGTAAGCTGAGTAAGACAGGTACGAGAACAGATACTTGTGCAGGCTGTGCAGGGATGGAGCGAGCCGTGGAAACACGAGAACAGATACTTGTGCAGGCTGTGCAAGGATCGAGCGAGCCGTGGAAACACGAGAACAGATACTTGTGCAGGCTGTGCAAGGATGGAGCGAGCCGTGGAAACACGAGAACAAATACTTGTGCAGGCTGTGCAAGGATCGAGCGAGCCGTGGAAACACGAGAACAGATACTTGTGCAGGCTGTGCAAGGATCTAGCGAGCCGTGGAAACACGAGAACAGATACTTGTGCAGGCTGTGCAAGAATGGAGCGAGCCGTGGAAACACGAGAACAAATACTTGTGCAGGCTGTGCAAGGATCGAGCGAGCCGTTGAAACACGAGAATAGATACTTGTGCAGGCTGTGCAAGGATGGAGCGAGCCGTGGAAACACGAGAACAGATACTTGTGCAGGCTGTGCAAGGATCGAGCGAGCCGTGGAAACACGAGAACAGATACATGTGCAGGCTGTGCAAGGATCGAGCGAGCCGTGGAAACTCGAGAACAGATACTTATGCAGGCTGTGCAAGGATCGAGCGAGCCATGGAAACACGAGATCAAAATTAAGAATTGAAGAAACAAACAATATCATTAATTCAGTTCGACATTTACCGTACATTGTACGGGAATACTTGGAACAAACCGGAAGACGCTGATTGTATACAGAACAGAAACGCTACACTACGCACAAAACAGAACTTGGCAAACGCATGAGAGGGAGGATATTCGGCATCAAACCCCAGGGTAATCTACAGTTTATAGAATTGAGTACAAGTTGTAAAATAGAGTACAGATTACTTCTAATTGAGTGTGGAAAACGCTAAATTTACCCGTCGGATGATTTATTACGAAAATGTGTGCATTCATAGAATTTTGCGCACCGTGGAGTTTGCGCGATAGTTTAGACACATTTCATTGAAACTGGAAAGTGCAAACCGACACGAGAGAGCTCAAATATTGTTCATAATTATTTGTTGTACTGCGTAAACTAATTGTAGGAGGCTTTGAAAACACGATTACTCTGATAAAATCAGGTGTGTGTATTGCAAGGTGACGCCCTCAGCCCATTATTATTTAATGTTGCCACTAATGATGTTGTTCGGATTAAGTAGAGAAGAATCAAAGGAAGTAATGATATATTTATACGCTGATGGTATGGTTCTAGGGTCGCATGACATCAATGAATTACAATTGGCAGTAACTGCACTGGAAAAATGGGCCAATGCTAATGAACTAGAAGTGAATGTCAAATAATCTGAACGTATGATATTTAGGAAGGGCGGACGGCTATCCCATGATAGAGTACTTTTCAAAAACGAGGCACTACACATCCAAAATAGCTACAAATACCTTGGTCTTATCCTTCAGATGATTAAATATTTCCGACTACACACATGACTCAGAGCAGCAGCAGCTACGAAAGCTATATACGATATCAAGTTCTAAAGTAGACTATGGCATTATTTCATGCAAAAGTAATAGCTATTCTTGCTTACGGAAAAGAGATTACATGGGCTAAACTAAGAGTGACCTCTTCACTTAGGAAAACGTCAGGGCAAGATTTTTAAAGGTCACCACTGGCGTATCTCGATATACACGATCACGAATAGCTGGGGAACCTCTCCTTACTGAAGATTTGAGGTTGAAGTTTGCTCTTCCTTCTGGGGATGGCTGGAAGAACTTATTGGAAGGGAGATAAAACGAAAGGACATCTGGTTACAGTTCTACTCGACTGAAGCCATGATGAACAGGACATGGTCAGATGCGAGCCAGGACCTTTGACACTTCGTTAACTCCACGGCCGTGCAAGGCTATCATCATAGAACTTGCAACCTCAATTCCTATCATGAGCTTCCGCCGATTGTGTTTGTCAGCTGTGTGACCGGTACCATAATAACAATGCTCCATTATTAATTATTGCACAATGTAAATACTCATTTGTGATTGATCAAGTTATTAGTAACAGTGATTTAAACATGAAGTTGAGCACGAGTTTGAAGTGCACGAGAAAAATTATTCAGAGTGCTAAAATTCTAGAATCTGTGCTAAATCTGAAAGCAGTGCATTTATTTGCTAAAATTGAAACAAGTGAAGAAGCTGTGTTACACTTATTATGAAATTTCACACCATAGAGAAGATAATTCCAGCCTTTATTATGAGCTACTAAACTCAACATGAGAGGAAGAGAGAAGGAGATTTCCTGGAAATACTCGCAAATCCTACTCAAGCGTGGAAGGTGAGCTCAACCGAAATTCGAATGACCGGCTTCAGGAGATGGAAATGCTGATGTAACAGAGGTCGAGTATAATCCAGGAGGTGGTGCTCCAGTGACCGTCAAACCTTGCTTGAGGTGCAGGTGTTGGGAGTTTCTTGATACTGATTTGTTATGCAACCTTGTAAAGGCTAGGGAGAGCCGATAAGTCGGTTGAATGGGTTGAAAATATTCCTTCCTTAGCATTTAGACTAATTATGTTAATTTACGTCTATTCCTAAAGGAAACATGTGTTAAAGTGGCAATTAATTGCAGCTAAAGGGGCTTTGTAATCCTAATTGCAATTAACTTGTAATACATTTCATTTTTTCCCAATGAAGTATAGTTGAGGGATCTCTGATGAATAAATTATTTGGGGACTCGTTTTTATCTGAAATGTTTGGTGATTTCAGTACATTACAACGTTCTTATTCATTAATTAACGTATATTTTGAGCTACCTCCACCCAATCCGTACCTGATGACCTGAGAGTAACATTCTCATGCTGTGAAGAGCTCAAGTCTATGTCTGTGGTGGTGTGTGTTTGTTTGTGGTGAAATTTAGGGAGGGTTGATTTTGGCCTTCCGCCCTGCGGTGTCTTGGAGAAATACGGGCACAATATCAATAATTCTCCTATAAGAATAAACCCTGCAGGCTGAATGAAAATAGAAATGAGAGAGAGATTTTTATGGTCAATGGTAATTTACAAAATCAACACACTGAGGGATAAAGCAAGAGATGGCCCTTGATGCAGCACAACTGCTCAGAGAATGCATCGAAATTAATATATTGAGCAAGATTATGAGGGCAACTCTGAACGACTATTTTCATATATCCCATTGAAAGCTCTCCCGTCCACACAAAAGATATTCCATGTTATGTACTAAATAGTTTTAAGAACACGACCTGTGTCCACCAACACCATTAATAATGTGCTGTATATTTAAATTTCGGTATAGGTGATTAAGACTCATCCAATGACATGACATATTTCTGACATTGAAATTCATTTTCAGAATGTCTAATGCACTTGTCCTATGATTTACGAAAAGTTAGCCACATAAGTTGTTGTCTTTAGATAGTGGTTATACAATAGTAGCCCATCAATCTCGTCCATGAAAATACTGTAACTTCTTCATACAAAGATACAAACTTCACAACAGGCAACTAACACAACGTTATTGTGATTAAGATATGCTGGTTTCATATAATATACTCTTCACCGACGAGAATTAAGATATCCTCCATTACATCAGTGAATTTATTTAATCGCGTCAGACAACATACACAAACTATCCAGCAATTGCTACCAAAAGCATACACACACCTCCCCGTACATCGACCATCCTCATAGGCTCTGCAAACCCGCACAAAATTCATTAGCAATGTGACGAGTATCCAGTCAATTCCCAGCCTCTTTGGACCACCCTCATGGGTTCTACAAACCCGCACAACATTCATATGGAATGTGACCAGTATATAGCCAGTTCCCAGCCTCTTTGGACCCCCCTCATGGGTTCTACAAACCCACACAAAATTCATATGGAATGTGACCAGTATCCAACCAGTTCCCAGCCTCTTTGGTCCACCCTCATGGGTTCTACAAACCCACACAAAATTCATATGGAATGTGACCAGTTCCCAGGCCTCTTCGGTGGCTTGCGTCAATTCCTCGAGACAGCAGCTTGCAGATGAGGAGATGGTCCATGGTCTGCTCTTTACTGCATTTGCATCATGTGGGGTCACACGCAAATCCGCACTTATTCCGGTTGCATTTTGATCAGCCAACTCCTGAGTGCAGCGTCATGTCCAGGGGCGAGGCGTTCAGCGGGTAACATCCAACCTGTTGGACTGTTCCATCTAGACTGCCACAATAAGAAGACTGGTGTGTAGTTCCTAGGATCATCTGCAGTCTTACCAGGCTTGAGGATTGCTATAACTTTGGCTTTTCTCTATAATGTAGGTATTTTGCAGTTGAATAAACCAGGAGCCATTGTTTACTAGCATGGCCAAATCGGTTATGCTGTTCGATGTATAAATCATCATGACCTGCTGCTTTACCATTTGAATCGTCCTGAGGATAGCCCCATTCAGTGTTATGACTGTTGAAATCGCCAATTATATCAGAAGGTTTTTGCCTATCAAAATTGGCTCTCAGGTTAAATGAGAATATCTCATTTGGAGGATTATAGATAGAGGATATCATAAGGTTTCTAATTTCAATATTATTTTTCTCTGTGATTGAATTACTGAGGTTTTGAAGCACTAGCATACAGGGCACGATGCTGGATATGTCCCTACATAGTACTGTGCCCGTTTCTGCGGAGAATGATTATTCATAACTCGGCTTAGCTACTCCGGCTTCGAGGCGCATAACGTTCCCCCATAATATGACTGTACATTCAGACATAGAATACTTGAGGTTCACAAGGGTAGATGAAAAACTCAACAGTACAACTATAACTCATTTATTTACTAAAAGAAATATCACTTCAAAATATATATCATAATCAACCTTCACTTGGTATTGACCCTTCAAGTGAGAATCATAAAATTCACTATTTAAATTCACTATAATTTATTAAAATGTCATTTCATCATTCTGTGATATCTTTGAATCCTTTGTCTTGCTTAATATAATCACTTCTTATAATTATATATTTTATTTTTAGTTTGTTTCACTTAGGCGTCGAGCGCGCCTATCACTTGAGTTACATAATTCATCTAAGGCTTTGGATATTCACATTACTTTCATTTACCCTTCAAAGCTCTCTCTATTCTATATTTATTCATATCTTTACTTATTTATCAGTTATTAAGTTCCCTGACTTTAACAACGATCTTTCACAAAGCCTTAGGTATTTCAAAAATACAATACAATATTTTACAAACATGCCCTCTCTGTCGGTCGAAACTTTACTCCTCCAGTTACCCTTCCATGCATCACGGTGATTTGCTTCAGCATTGTACCATGCACTGTGTTATTTATCATAGTGGGATCTTTATTCATATCAAACTTCCTTGTTACATAACCCGTTATTTCATTATCTATTTGAAGAAGGAATCCTTTTTATCGACGATTTAAAACATTTGACAAAATCCGTCAAAATCTACATAAACACTTCAAACTTAGACTCAAGAGAATAGTCTCGATCCCAGCATTCCGATTCTGTAGCTTATTTTAAACTTACACCTTTTAATAAAAACTTTCATATAGTGGCTTCTTTATTACTAGTCTCTGTTAGACCCTACTTGACCGCGGAACTCATTATGTTTTTCTTCTCTTCCCTCACAAGAGGCTAGGTCAGGCTCAGATGGCCGCCCTCTCTCCCTTTGGCAGTTTACTCGTGATTTATGATGTCTAGCAGACCGTCCTTGCTTTACGCTGCTGTTTACTATTTAACCATATGATTTCCAAGACTTAAATTCATTTCTAAAACGGCTATTTGCTTCCGCATTTATTATTATTATTAACCGTTCGCTTTTCCAGGACATTTGCACTTAGTTCGGAGAAGATGTATGATAGCTGATTACAACAACTTTACTGTATGACGTCTCATTACAACACTTTATTACAACAATGCCCGGTCGGGGATCCCTATCCATCCAACGGGACTTATATGTATATATCACATACGACGCTTCATTGCGACGATACTTTGGTGGGAATTTCGCATCCACAATATAACACGACGCTTCATTACGACAACATTGCCTACAATACTTTATTATAACAACGCCAGGCTGGGAATACTTATCCGTTCAGAGGGACTCATATGTAACTATCATTTACGACGCTTCAATACGGCAATACTTCGGTGGGAATTTCACATCCACATTACAACACGACTATACCTTCCATCTCACGAATAAATATATCCTGGTTAATGCACATTTATTAGCTTGAAGCTAAACTTATTTCATTATTAGGCCCTTCCGGCAACACAACTTTGTTTGGATATTCGCGATTCATTTAATCTCTTGTATAATAACTTTGTTTATAGCGGTAAGACCTCGGTCCTCCTATTACCTTATTTTTACAACTTTGGCCTGATAGCCTACAATATAACATTTTCATTCTGAGGTGTTTCGTTCCACAATTTACTTTAGGGATTTATAAATTTATTATTATGACAACAATACGTCAAAATATTACTTATTCGTTCCATTTATTATTTGAGTTCCTTATCAAGACTTTTTTTACCACAACTTTATTTTTTAGAGTGTAACAACTCGATAACCATTATTATTATTATTTCCAATTTTCAATTATTTCATTATAACGCTTAGATACTTCACCTTTTGCTTATATGGTATAAATTCAAACCATTTTTATCTTAACTTATCCTTTCGACTTTTACCAATTTCAATATGGTGCATATTTATTTCATAACTTATTTATTAACGTGGCGAAAATTTAAGCCATTTAAGGTGGCCATATACACTATTTTTCTGAAATTTCACTTTTTATTTTTAAATATCCGTTTTGTAGGATATTTCTTCTAGTTTTAGAAAATATAATATACCATTAATCTTTCATGTCAAAATAAATTATTTACTGTAAGAGGGCGCAACCGTTCTGACTGAAGCTGTCACGTCTGGCGTATCAGCAGATCAATAAATTTCCTTTTGAGCCTAAATTAACTTTATCTTTCTCTATCCCCCTGGTTTCGCTCCTGGCCGTGGTAAGTGATCTTTGATGGGCGACAAAAATCACGGCACGCATGTAATTTGTTGTTGGCATGTTAATGAACCCATTTGAATTCAGTAGGCCGTGTACATAGTGGCAAAATTGACTTTCTCTTTCTCTATCCCACTGGTTTTACTCCTGGCCGTGAAAAGTGATTTTTGATAGGCGAAAAAATCACGGCACGCATGTGATTCGTTGTTGGCATGTTAATGAACCCATTTGAATTCAGTAGGCCGTGTTCAAAGTGGAAAAAATTACTTTCTCTTTTTCTATCCCACTGGTTTCACTCCTGGCCGTGGTAAGTGATTTTGATAGGCGAAAAATATCACGGCACGCATGTAATTCGTTGTTGTCATGTTAATGAACCCAATATATTCAGTAGGCCGTGTTCATAGTGGCAAAATAAATCTCGGGATTTTCCGCCAACACAAAGTTCCTCCTTTCTCTACTTGAAAGCGCTATAGTGTAAAGGAGCTTAGATATCTAACTTCCCTGCCTTTCATAGCGTTCCAAGGAACGACAAGATTCGATATGCATGCTGCCATCTGGGCACAAATAACAAGATGAAGGAGGACCATACAGCTTTCAAGGAAGGATCTGTGTATGTCCCAGGAGGTTTCTGATGTGATCAAAACAGAATGTGAGTGAAGACATACTAAGTAAACTTTAAATGCGATTTACTCATTAATTCGTTTCCTGACATTTGAAGTCATTCAAAGTGCTTTAACTTTTGTCACAGAAATGGTATCTGCTTGATATTTATTTCAAATTAAAGCTAATACAAGTATCTATGTTCCCTACCACTAAGAAAATGATATTCATAAAAATGTAATTTTAACAACTTTTTAAACAATTTTGTTAAACAAAATGTCAAGAAACTTAAATTGTAATATAATTTTAAAACCCTTACTTGTGACTAATTCAGACAAGAGAGGTAGGGAACATTCCCCATGTAAGTTAGATTGTTTTTGTTCAAGGTTCATGGATTTTGGTTAAAATATGTGAGAGATAGAGGACTTTAAGTACCCCTGTGTAAATAGCAACAAATAATTTTTCATCAACAATTAACATAAAATTTGTGTAAAATGAACTTCAAAATCTCTTAGTTTGATCATGATAAAATAACAGAAAAATTTAACATTGCTAGAGATTATTCTTTTAAAAAATGATTCCTAGTGTATATGACCACCTTAAATGATTATCTCGATTCCTTCTTTCAAATCATTTATTAATTATTATTTCATTTCTCGGGTTTCCATTACTTTATATTTACTGATCCCATTTACATTTTTATTCTCTACGAGGCTATCCTCGTGGTTAACAATTACTATTATCCCAACATTTCAATTATTTAGTGCATTCAACTACCTAGTGAATCAATCGCTAAACCCCCCAGTCAGCGATCGATTCTACTGGGTCAGTGCGTAGTACAGCTGCAAATTTAATGAAAAATCATAACTCACCCGTGTGCTGATCTCATTTCATTCTTGGACAGGTTCACCCATCTAAATGCATTTTAACAATTCTTCATGGCACTCCTTTTCGTGCACTGTACTTCACTTTGATACAATCGACCTTCACACACACTTAAGACACATTATTACCCTTTAAAAGCACTATATTTAACACTAAAAATATATATATATATATCCTTTATATTATTTAACACTGCACTTATTTTCTTTACACCATATCTCAGTGATCTTCGGCACTTCCTCTCGGCGATCAACACTTCGATGAGATCCCAAGACCCTGCATCGGACGTGTAATAGCTCCTACACTGGATTTTAGTCTCTGCTTTTGAACAGTCTATTTTCGGCTTCCCTTATTGTTTTCCTATAAGCAATTAAGTGTCCTTCACTTTGCTCCTACGCTTATTTGGCAGTCTATCGCACCTTTTCTCTTATTCGGATCGTACACTTCCTTTCACGTGGCTTTATTAGTTCGTTCAGGTTTCGAACCTGCGATCCTCCTAATTCTTTGACTATAATCTGTCTCTTTTACACTGCGAAGGGATTTGCTTTCATCTCTTATGAGAATGTTTTTGACTATGTCTCTGTTGGACGTACCGTAGCTTCACTCAAGTTCACTGACTACGCTGCAAGTATCGAACTCGTGACCCTTAACTTGGAATTCTGTATTCCTGATACCTGATTTCTGATAATACGGTTACTTTGTTTCACCCGATTGTTCATGAAGACCTGTTTGTAGTCTCGAACTGATGATTTTCAACGTAGCGTATTTTACTTGTATTTGTCTGTACTTTTAGGCTGGAATAATGTTCTTTAATTCGACGCAGCGCAACTTATTTTCATCGCGATTTCCGTGTAACGTTAATTTTACTTGATCTAGCGCAAGCGCTTTAATGATCACTCTGAAACGGTGCTTTACGATGTAATGTGTAATGTTACTACGTACACTTGAATTTTTAGTCGAGCTAGTTATAAAATATTCCTGCGCTCTTAATTGTTCTTGTCGAATGGCTGTCTAATGACCACCGTGTTCCGTCATCACGGATACTGACGCTTTGTTAACTTGACTTAACACGATCCACTTTAGCGGTCGGTAGTGAACTGAGTAACTCGACGCGACATCTCAATACAGGAGTGCGGTGAGATTTGATCAACGTGACGTAGAACTTCCGTCCAGGCAGACTGTGATACTGCGTGACTTTGCTTCGTTCAAGCCTCTATTTATTCTGACATAACAAAATGTAGTCCCGATATTCCAAGTGGAGCTTATTCCTTCTATCTGGGCTTCCACCTGCTTGAAACTTTGCATGCTGCTGTAGAATATGATAATTCTAACATTTATTTCATGCGGAATTTATTTTGATCACACGTTTATTTCTAATTAATAAAAATGATTATTATCCCTCTTGCAGGGACGGCGGATTACTTTATTTAGCTCCCATATCCCTGCGTTTTAATTATCAATGACGCACTATTGACGTTGCGATTTTTCTTCATGTCAGCTTTCATGGTTACCAACCTATGAAAAGGTATGATCCCTATGTGTGTCTTAACGCTCACTATCTGACTGTAGTGTTGTTCCTCTGTCATGTTACTCCCTAACACTGATTCGCATTTGTTTGGGGTCTCCCTGACTTTCATATCGAAATTATTGCTGCGCTGGTTCCTTTTGGATCTGGTCATTATCAACGTAATGACCATTCATCACTGAAACTAGTCCCCTTTAATCTGACAATTATGCCATCATAAATATGATTAAAACTCACTTACATTATGATTTTTAATAACTCCTTGCACGTGGCTTTTATCTCTTAGGAGTAAGCAGAATTGTTCTTATCTTGTTTATATTCCTCGACTCCTGTCACTGATAAAGGTATTTAATCACTTTAATCATGCAGCTGTGGAGCATGACTCCTCTTCTGCTGGCGCAATCTTCTGCAATGTTCCTTTCTTGGTATGACATGAACTGGCCCTTTACATCTTAAATGTCTGGAGTTCGACTCTTGTCCCAACGCTAGTTGGGTACAGTACAAAGCTCTTCTTTACACGTTGATAAGCCTTCCTAGATTAATGCATAAACTCAGGGAGGTCATGGGTTTGACTCCAGCACTAGTCGGGCAATATAAGGCTTTACTATCCATCTAGACTTCTTGTACTTTCCGTAGACCACACAACGTATATTTGTCATCACCACGGTCTGAATACACAATTCGGTAATCCCTAACTAGCATTGGTGAGAAGAAGATGGTTATCAAGACATGTCCTTTATAAGAAGTATCAAGTAGTAACACAATATAATACTTACCTCTTTTGTATCTCCGGCACTCGTTAAAGATGGTGTTTCTGTTTTCATGCATGGAACAAACTGTGGTATGGAGGATTCTTCCATCTTAATATCCTCAGTGAGATCAGCATCATCCTGCAGAGAAATTACTTGTTTCATAAACAAGTTCCTTTGCATAGGTGGAATTAAATCTTACACAGGTTTCCATGACTTGGAATACTTTCCAAACATAATGCGACATACAAGACCTAGATCAAGAATGGTAGTTCTGTTTTCAGAGTTAACATCCCAGACTTGGGTAGCTTCTTCAGTTGATCTGCATTGGTATTTATTGTCATCGTTCACTTGTTCATAAAGCACGCCATGTCATGTCAGACCACGTGACAACACTGAGTACAATTATGAAGACAGGGCAGATACTTGTGAGGACTGTGAAAGGTTCGAGCGAGCCGTGTTATTCATTGGAAACATGACATCCAAATTAATATTATAAAGATTGAAGAAACGGACACTACAACAGATTGAGTTAGACATTCACCGTACATTGTACGGAAATACTTCGGCCAACCCAGAAGAAAATAGGAAGAGGTAATCATTTGTAGGACGCTTTGAAAGCACAATTACTCAAATACAATCAGTTATAAGTGACAGAGAATTAAACACGAAATTGGGCACGTGATACAAGTGTGCGTGAAAAATTATTCTAAGTGCTGCACTGCAAGAATCTGTGATAAATCTGAAAGCAGAGATTTTATATACTACAAGAGTAGAAGATGTCATACAATTATTATGAAATGTCACACCCATACCTGACAACTTTCAAAAATAGAAATCCAGAAGATCCCAAAGCGCAAAAATTTAACGCGTACATGTGTCGCAAGGTCTTAAAAATAGCGAGAAAAGACTACGGGGGAAGAGATTACAAACACTTGGTGAAGCGAGACTAACAAATTCATTGTGCCAGTTTCCAAAGAATAGCCTCCCTGAAAAACTGATGATATCGTTTCTTACTGGAATTCATCACGAAAACTCTACATTGCACAAAAAATTGGCACACAATTGTACAAATACCAGAACTACAGCAAGCACCGCTTAAAACCAAGCTTTCCAGCTTACAAACAGTCGAAGCACAAAGAGTAATATAAATGCAGCGATAATCTGCGAGATGTGATTATCGATAGACAGTTCTATCGACTTTCAGCGTAATGTCAAACGCAAGGAATTAATGACAAAAGCGCAGCGATAATCTGCGGGACGGGATTATCGATAAACTTTACAGGGTGTCTACTGTAAGGATGAAGTAAAAATTAGTTACTCTTTAGCTACCGTTTAGTTACCTTTTAGTTAATTTTAGTTACCTTTTAGTTAATTTTAGTTATCTTTTAATTCAAGATACGTCTGCGGTCGGCAACCATAGAAGCTCATCGCGTGGTGAAGAAAAACGACAATGAACTGTGTTTAAAGCAGTGAATAAGATTCACTTATGGTGTCATAAAAATTTAGATAAAAATAAATAATGGGTATATCAAATGAGTTGATTCAGGAAATATGACGTCTTGTGTACAAGAAGTTATGATTACCAATAAGTTGCTCTGATCTTGGCCGTTTGGGGAGATATCCTCTGTCCCCGCGGTAGACCACGAAGAAATATATAATGCGACGTTACGTGATCGTCACCGAATTACGTCTTCGCAGTCAGGTACGGAGAAATATCGAGACGTTACACGATCGGCGCAGGTCTCGGCCGTTTGACACGATTCGTAGTTTTTTAGATAGAACACGGAGAAAAAACTGCGATTACATAATCGGTGTCACTTTTAGTCGTTCGACGAGATTTCTATTGTCCTTGAGGTCGGGCACGAAAAAATATGGTGAGTTATTATTACGTAATCGGCACCGCTTGCTGTCCATTTGACAAGAATCCGGTTGTACTCGACATCGAATGCGGAGAAATATCGCGATGTATCGAAATCGCTGCCGCTCTCGGTCATTTTACGAGATTCACGTTGTCCCCGCGGTTGCGCAATGAGAACGTGATATTATGCAATCGGCACCGCATCCGGCCGTTCAACGATTGTCTGCCTATCTATCTGTCCTGGCAGAATGGCGGAGGCAAGCTCGAGGTTGGGCATGGTTAAAATTCACGAGCAGTTATGGACATGTAAGATCGGCGCCGTGATTCCCGCTGCCCTATGCTGTGGTTGGAAGTTCACCGTGGATCACGAAAAGAAAGGAGTGTCGCGATGCTACGTAGTCTGTTATTTCTAAGTGGGTTGATGCACTTCTCGCTCTCCGTACACTTTTAAGTATACAGTCATGCGAAAAGTGGCGAGTAGGGTTCAGTAAGTTACGTGATGGGATTCCCGCAGTCCTCGAGGACACAAGTTCGCGGCCGGGCACGGATTTTATAATTTTACATAACTGGCGTCGATCGTGGTCCGTTTGACTAGATTCACGCAGGCAAGTCGTGCTGTCAGCCGGCCATCTTGAGGATGTCATTTTGGAGTATGAACGTTCGAAGTAGGTATCGGTTATTATGAATTATTCAGAGAGGACTGCACGAATAATCCGACAAGAGGGCACATTCGAATTCAAATTATACAAGTTTTCGAGATAGCCCGGTTAGATTATATATCCAATGGAACCATTGTTCGAAGGAAAAATTGACATACAGCCTAACGGAGTTTCGAATTAACCACACTTTATGTCGCAAATTCACTATACGGATAGATTTTTAAAATATAGTCTATGTATTTCGAAGCATTTTTGCGATTATTTTTTGAAAGGGTATCATTTCGCAAGATTGCGACAATAAATTATTTCTCGTTATTTCTGGACTTCAACTTTCAAAAATAAAAATCCAGAAGATCCCAAAGCGCAAAAATTGGTTATGATCCCATTAACATTTTAGTTCGTCATTACGATCTCTGTAGATTCAGTTGTATTCACGTTCCTCTACTTCAAAACATTCGACATGATAGAAATACGTAGAATAATTTCTTAATATGTTTCAAATGTAGTTGTACGTCGACTTAATATTCTTGCACAAAACTAAGTGCCGTTGTTCTCGTTGCTCTTTGCTTGCAGTAGTAATCTTCTTCAAAGTTATAATTTCTATCAGATTTGTTCGCTTGTAGAGTAATTAGTAAAGACGTCCACTCCTGACAAAGTCTTGATTGTTAAGAGCCTGGATTCCATTCTCTCATTTCCCTCACCAACAATAAAGTTAGCGTCACTTACAGAACATGGATCTGATTGGTTCCTTATTTGCGATGATGATGATAATCCTTAATTAAGCATTTAATTAGCCGCAATGTTAATAAATACTCCTTATTTATTATCTAACCCCTTCTATGATGTTATGAAGTGTTAATATCATGCTGGTAATTAGCTATGCTAATTGCTCAATTTGCTCTTATCTAAGTAAGGCTGCTTCTTATTGGTTGCGTTCGACACGCGCCAGGCTTGCGTCCCCCTACTCCTTGCGTTCGGTCACAATACACTCACCCATGCCTCTCGGTACATCGGAAGTCCTCGGGTATCTCCGTGCATTCGTTGTGCCATGTTTTCTTTGTGCCGCGCCTTCTTTGTGCCATCTCTGTAACGTGCATGCTAGTAATTTCCTCATTGGTCGGCTCGATTAACTGGGTAACTGTGCGAGATGTATAAACCAGTTTCGTGGCTTGTTTCCAGTGTTGATTTTATTTAGCATTGGCTAGATTGAGAAAACTTTAAGAATATGAATATTTCCAAGCTCATAAATACGCGTACAGTACGCTCTTAGTTTGCAGTCTTCCACAATTTGCCTGATGGTCTGGTTCGATGAACCGCAATCACAGCAGCGCTTCTATGTCCTGTACGGATGCGGTTAATGGTCTTCCATAAATGTCGCGGTTGTTCAAAGCCCTTGGTTTTTTACGGGAACAATGAGGTCACGGACTTTCGGTGGGGCATTTCTAGTCCATGTTCCAAGCCATTTAGCTGCAATATTGAAATTACTATCAGCAAGCTGTTGAGCCAGTCGCAGGGGTGGATTCCTGGACCGGAGCCGGTTTATTGACAGAGTGGGAATGTCATGGATTGGAAGAGCAGGGTTGTTCATTATTTTAGAAAATTCCTTCTTCAGTGCATCTTATCTTCCTAACATCGGAGGGGCTACGTGGTTTAGTGCCTACCTACTTTACGTGGAGGCTGACCGGAGCACAATATTCAGCTGTAGAATACACTAAAGGGAGTGCAGAAGTTCGAAGCGTATCTGCTGATGCACCCCAACTAGTGCTGCAAAGTTTTTGGATGAGATTATTTCGTGTGGTTACTTTGCCGCACCGTGTATTTACATAGGAGACTTCAAGTCCAGGTATCAGGTCAATTCATAAACCAAGATGGAATTCTAAGAAGGCGAACTGGGTCAAATACAGCTCGGTGGTGGACTGTAATTTACGATAGATACCACCAAAGGCAGAGAACTATAAGAGTTTTGTCATCGGCGCAGCTAAGCGGAACATCCCCCGAGGATTCAGGAAACAATATATTCCATGTTGGGACAAATCAACCCAATCTTTATATATGAATTATCAAAAAAACTGGTGATCCTGAAATGTGGTAAAAGATATTGGAAGAACTGAATGAAAGTAGGAAGGAGAAGTGGAAAGACCTAACCTTTAAATGAGCTTCACTCACTCCAGTAGGAAAGGATGGTCTCTTCTGAGGAAACTTGGAGCTGCTTCCAATGTATGTAAAGAGGAACCCGATATGGCACTACAGATCAAATCGAGAGCTGATAAAATTCCAATAGACCTCGCCATGAAGAATCAAACAGAGAGAGAGCTTAATAATATAAACGCCAACCCCCAAAATGACCCTTCTATCTCTAAATCATTCAGCGACAAAGAAATTGAGTCACCTATTAAAATGCTACAATTGAGGAAGGCATCATGCTTAGACGAATTTTTCCTTGAGTTCATAAGATATCTCGTAAAATGGGCAAGAAAATGTCTCAAGAACTTCTTCAGTGATATCTAGGATACTGGGATAATTCTCCTAGAGTTCAAAGTGGCTCACACCGTGCCAATCCTCAAACCTGGAAAACCAGCAGATGTCCCTTCAAGCTACCGTCCTATTGCCCTACTCAGTGTTTGCTACAAACTCTTAGAGCGTCTAATCCTGAATCGAATCCAGGGATTTATATACAATATAACTCCATCATACCAGGCAGGTTGAACCCATCGTAGCTGTTGTGAACAGGTATTGGTATTTACATCTTACATCGAGACAGGATTCCAGAAGAAGTTAAAGACACCAGTCGCTTTTGTCGATCTAACAGCGACATAGGATACAGACTAGCTGGACGGATTATTTCTCAAACTTAAAAGACACATACCGTGCCCAAAAATAACATCACTCCTGAAGAATATGCTGCCAAGTCGGAATTTCAAGGTCACCATAGGACAAAGGTCAAGCAAGTCGTCTTCAGTAAAAAATGGTCTTCCTCAAGGATCAGTATTAGCTCCATTGCTTTTCAACTTATACACCAGTGAAATGCCTGACACCATCAGCAACAATTCTGCAATGATGACGACTTAGGTATTGCTGTAGAAAACATTCACACTTGAGGAAGGAGAAAGCATTCTCTCCAGTGATTTGCAATTAATGTATGCATACTATACAAATTGGAGATTTAGTCCCAATGCCAATAAGCCGGAAGTGTGTGCATTTCATCTGAGCAACCGCATTGCCCACCAACAGCTGAAAGTGAACTTCTGCCAATAAAGAGTTAAGCACAATTTCAGCCCTAAGTATCTTGGCATCACCTTGGACCGTTCCTTAACTTTCAAGAAACACTTGGAAAACACAGGCCAATAACTCAAATCACGGAACAATATCACGAAGAAATTGGCTGGCACATCATGGGGTGCTGATGCAACTTCACTACGCACGACTGCACTCTCCGTGGTTTATCCTGTAGCATTGTGCCCCAGTGTGGCACCGTAGTGCTCATACTAAAAAATCGATGTTCATCTGAATGAAAGTATGAGGGTCATAACAGGTACACTGAGATCCACCCCAACTCCCTGATAACACACTATCAGTAACATATCGCCTCCAGAGCGAAGACGACGAGAAGCAACAGTGCGTGAGTGGAGAAAGCTACATCAACAAAATCACCCACAGGATCTCCCTATTCATGAAGTTCCTAATGATCTTCCCTCCACTCGTCTTAAATCAAGGAACCCAATAGCGCAAAACACACCTGACATTAATTCCACGGAACAATGGCGCTAAAACTAGAAGTCTGCTCCTGTGAAACATCACGGTATTCTAGACCCTACTATTAGACTGCCGGGAATTAACCAGAAGAGAAACCAGTGGCTAAAGTTAAATCGCCTAAGAACAGGTCACGCAAGATGCAACGCCACGCTGCATAAATGGGGACTTCAAGATTCTCCTGCCTGTGACTGCGGAGCTCCTCTTCAAACCATGCCCGCTGAGGAAGTATGCTGGATCACCACAAGATGTTGTACACCATTATATCATGAAGAGAAGGAAGAGGTCTGGCCCGTAAGAAAATATGAACAAGTTATCAGGTAGGAAAGAAAACAGTCAATAAGGATTTTCATTTCAACTACGACTATCGGGATATGAATTAAAGGAAGGTTGACCAGGGGTGGTGAAATGAAAAGATGGACAAGCAACCAGAAGCAATGTCGGGCTTTACTCAGGTCATGCGAGTCTCAAGCAACTTCCAATACCTGTAATTGTGGCAAGTTAATATTTAGATGCTGTGTATTCACTTAAGCTATCTAAAACAAGTGTTTATACAAATTATTGTAGAGAGCGTTGCACTGTTCCAACTTATCCTCTACATCAAGAGTTGACAAATGAGCTACCATAGGCAAACACCATTAGGTGCTTAGCACAACTGCTTGGAATGTAAGGTATTCTGCTTGTTCCGTTCGCGGTCACGTTTTCGGGTCAATTACACATTGCGATCAATTTCGTTTAGTGGACTTTTAGGGTCCTCGGTGACGTCACGGATGACGTTTTGATGTTGATGCTCGGAGTTACTTGGAGTTGCAGTGTCCGCCATCTTGTCATCGGCCCGTATTTCGTTAGATATTGTCGTGCGAGGACATGCGGTGTTTTACTTTGCGGTGTGTGACTTGGAGGTGGTGAGTTTCAATTGTTCATACACTTCTTTTAGTTGTTGGATGTAATTGAAAAGCTGCACTGTACTCTTCTAAAGCCATACACAAAGCCATTGGTCTGGACGAAAATATTACGTTAGGCACTTGGGACACGAGGATTTCCTGTTGTCCACCGTTTTGATAGAAACCAAGTATTATTGATTGATAATAATTAAGGTGAGATTGAAAATCCACAGCCTGTTTCCAGTCATCGACCGGGTCAGGAATGGAATGAATGAAGCCCCCATCTAGCGGCGAGGATATGAACTGTGCCAGCTGCCGAGGCCTGACGCACTCCTCTGGGGCAATGATTAAATGAATGACAGATGAAATGAAATGATAGTGGAGAGTGTTGATGAAATGAATTGTTGACAGGTAAAACCGGAGTACCCGGAGAAAAACCTGTCTGCCTCCGTTTTGTCCAGCACAGATCTCACATGGAGTGACCAGGATTTGAACCACGGACCCAGCGGTGAGAGGCCGGCGTGCTGCGCCTTAGCCACGGAGGCTTCTGGTAAGGTAAGATTATGCTATGGAATTAATGATAGGCGCCCGTTTGATATGTTTTAATCCCATTTTCCCCGAGAGGCAAAGGTTTCTCACTACCATTGATTAATTTAGTCTTTATTCCGTAGTATAATGTCATTGCAGGAAAGAAAATCTATGTATCCCGATTTATTATATTTAGTGGTTCATCTAGCTGGGACCACAAAGAAGCTGTGATCCATCCATCAGGATACTGGCAGGTGGATTTTAACAGAGCACATAATGTTATTCTTTACTGCTTCGACTACAAGGAGGGTTTGTATTTCCTAAGTAAAGCCTTATTAACTAAATGGCGGCATTGATGCCATCGACGATATTACGATGTACAGTAAATGTTTAATCTGCAAGTTTACGGGAATACGTTCGGGCAATGGTGTTTTTTAGGTGGGTAAAACAGACAGAAATTGGCATTTACAATAACATTTGGAAAAGAGATATGATAGTGTTCTGTATTATACCTATATAGGTCTAGTAAAGATGGGGAGACATGTTTTGTAAATATTAGGTAGAATGCAACAATTTGGATGTGTATCAGGATCGTTACCAGACCTATACAGGTGAAGTAATGACGGGGATGCATGTTTTCAACTACTACTGTACCTCGGTGCATATATTGACAACCTATGGATGTTGCTATGATATAAAATAAGCTAGATTATGACATAAGGTCTGTTATATTTATGATTATTCCCACTGTGTGTGACAAAGATCAGGGGCATTATATACCATGATGTGTATGTATCTAGGGGGATGTTTTGTGAAGTGGATGACATACGGATGTAGATGTTTGATGATGTGGCTTACATTGTCTTCGTGTAGTCCCCTGTTTGTGGTTTAAAATAGTGTGTCGTAACGTATCAATTACATCACATGTGTAGAAGGGAGATTCGGTGATGACTGATGAGTTACAAATGTTGATAGATTACTTTTAGTTGTTGAATTTCTTTCCAAATTTGCATTGTACTCTTCTAAAACCATTGGTCGATACTTGGTTAGACAACGGTCTGGGCAAAATGATTGGTGGCTACTAGCTTTAATGAAAATTCCTGCTATACTAGAACCAACGGGGTCTGGATTGTAAGCCCAAGGTTTGGATCGTGTATTCCTGGAAAGCGTTATTAAGAAGGAAATTAATGGGTGCGCTACAACCAAGGGGGTCTGGATTGTAAGCCCCAGGTTGCGTTCATGTATTCCTGGAAAGCGCTATTAAGAAGGAAATTAATGGGTGCGCTACAACCAAGGGGGTCTGGATTGTAAGCCCCAGGTTACGTTCATGTATTCCTGGAAAGCGCTATTAAGAAGGAAATTAATGGGTGCGCTACAACCAAGGGGGTCTGGATTGTAAGCCCCAGGTTACGTTCATGTATTCCTGGAAAGCGTTATAAAGAAGGAAATTAATGGGTGCGCTACAACCAAGGGGGTCTGGATTGTAAGCCCCAGGTTGCGTTCATGTATTCCTGGAAAGCGCTATTAAGAAGGAAATTAATGGGTGCGCTACAACCAAGGGGGTCTGGATTGTAAGCCCCAGGTTGCGTTCATGTATTCCTGGAAAGCGCTATAAAGAAGTATATTACTGCCTGTGCTTAAGTGTCGTATTGTCGCTCATATTTGTAAAATACATATCCCCATCTTTACTTGACCTACATCGGTGAAGTAAAGTTAGAGATACACAAGGAATCTTTTGCATTTTAGCTTATATTTATGAAATATGTATCCCCATCTTGACGTATATAGGTAAAGTAAATACGGGGATAAATATAAGCTGTAATGCGAATATTCGGATGTGTATCATGATCTGTAAATGACCTATATAGGTCAATTGGAGATCGTGATACATATTTTTATAAATATGAGCTGAAATGCAAAAATTTTAATGTGGATACACTAGCCTTCTAAAGGTTTACTGTACATGCTAATTTCTATTTATTTTTCCCCCCACCCAAACCCCCCTATTCTCCAGGCTTTTCCCGTAAGCTTCACAGAGGAGTATTTCGTGACGTCATCATCGCTTCCGTTTTGTTTTTAGGGGAATTTTACTCGCAAATGTATCGCGATCTATAATTGACCCACGTTTTCAACAAATAGTAGAAGAGAGATATGGTGATGATTATCATTTTGAAATATGATTGCTGACAGCCAAGTTAGAATCTTAACATTGCTTTATGGCGGTAGCGAGCTTGCTTTGCTGTGGCAGTCTGGCCTATAAGCACTAGGATACACAAGCAGCAACGCAAATGCTGGTATATGATTGCTGACAGCCAAGTTAGAATCTTAACATTGCTTTATGCTGGTAGCGAGCTTGTATTGCTGTGGCAGTCTGGCCTATAAGCACTAGGATACACAAGCAGCAACGCAAATGCTGTATGTAATTGCTGACAGCCAAGTTAGAATCTTAACATTGCTTTATGGCAGTAGCAAGCTTGCTTTGCTGTGGCAGTCTGGCCTATAAGCACTAGGATACACAAGCAGCAATGCAAATGCTGTATATGATTGCTGACAGCCAAGTTAGAATCTTAACCTTGCTTTATGGCAGTAGCAAGCTTGCTTTGCTGTGGCAGTCTGGCATATAAGCACTAGGATACACAAGCAGCAACGCAAATGCTGTATATGATTGCTATCAGCCAAGTTAGAATCTTAACATTGCTTTATGCCAGTAGCGAGCTTGCTTTGCTGTGGCAGTCTGGCCTATAAGCACTAGGATACACAAGCAGCAACGCAAATGCTGTATATGATTGCTGACAGCCAAGTTAGAATCTTAACATTGCTTTATGCCAGTAGCGAGCTTGCTTTGCTGTGGCAGTCTGGCCTATAAGCACTAGGATACACAAGCAGCAGCGCAAATGCTGTATATGATTGCTGACAGCCAAGTAAGAATCATAACATTGCTTTATGGAGGTAGCAAGCTTGCTTTGCTGTGGCAGTCTGGCCTATAAGCACTAGGATACACAAGCAGCAACGCAAATGCTGAATATGATTGCTGACAGCCAAGTTAGAATCTTAACAAAGCTTTATGCCGGTAGCGAGCTTGCTTTGCTGTGGCAGTCTGGCCTATAAGCACTAGGATACACAAGCAGCAATGCAAATGCTGTAAATGATTGCTGACAGCCAAGTTAGAATCTTAACATCGCTTTATGGCGGTAGCAAGCTTGCTTTGCTGTGGCAGTCTGGCCTATAAGCACTAGGATACACAAGCAGCAATGCAAATGCTGTATATGATTGCTGTCAGCCAAGTTAGAATCTTAACATTGCTTTATGCCAGTAGCGAGCTTGCTTTGCTGTGGCAGTCTGGCCTATAAGCACTAGGATACACAAGCAGCAACGCAAATGCTGTATATGATTGCTGACAGCCAAGTAAGAATCATAACATTGCTTTATGCCAGTAGCGAGCTTGCTTTGCTGTGGCAGTCTGGCCTATAAGCACTAGGATACACAAGCAGCAGCGCAAATGCTGTATATGATTGCTGACAGCCAAGTTAGAATCTTAACATTGCTTTATGCCAGTAGCGAGCTTGCTTTGCTGTGGCAGTCTGGCCTATAAGCACTAGGATACACAAGCAGCAGCGCAAATGCTGTATATGATTGCTGACAGCCAAGTAAGAATCATAACATTGCTTTATGGAGGTAGCAAGCTTGCTTTGCTGTGGCAGTCTGGCCTATAAGCACTAGGATACACAAGCAGCAACGCAAATGCTGAATATGATTGCTGACAGCCAAGTTAGAATCTTAACAAAGCTTTATGCCGGTAGCGAGCTTGCTTTGCTGTGGCAGTCTGGCCTATAAGCACTAGGACACACAAGCAGCAATGCAAATGCTGTAAATGATTGCTGACAGCCAAGTTAGAATCTTAACATCGCTTTATGGCGGTAGCAAGCTTGCTTTGCTGTGGCAGTCTGGCCTATAAGCACTAGGATACACAAATAGCAGCGCAAATGCTGTATGTGATTGAGTTTTGACATGACACATTGTGTAGACCTCACCTATAATAGTATACAGGGTGCCAGCAGTAGCAATACCATTACATCTCCTATTGTTAGGCATTCTGGTTGAACTATACCTTCCGATACACCCGTATCTGGGGAATATTTAGGGAGATCAGTGACGTCACCGTGATCTCACGGCTGACGTATTGCTATCGGTAACGCTATTGGTTGGCTGACGTATTGCTATCGGTAACGCTATTGGTTGGCTGACGTATTGCTATTGGTAACGCTATTGGTTGTCAGCTGATTACTACGTCAGTTCCGTGGTCAGTACGTCGCGAGATTTTCCTGGAGTCGGTTCGCCATTTTTGTATCGTCATGCGATCGCGTTTTCTAAGCGTAATATTAAAATAAATATTCCCGTGAATAACCTGTAAAATAAGATTTTGATATTAGCAGTGTCGTGTGCTCGATTGTGTTGACGATTTGTATTAAAATTGTTTAAATCCTGAAGTTGTTGCATTAAACTAAAAGCCTTTACTTGTGGTGGAAAATCTGTGCTTCTGCTTTTACATGTGGAATAATACAGCATTTGGAATATATCGGTGAGTTTTTACGTTGTTCATACATATATTTTGGTTGTTGAATTTAATATGAAAGTTGTCTAAACGATAATATTACGTCAGGAACGGTGTTGGGGAATACGCCTGTTCAAATAGGAATGGATTTAGACAAATTGGCATGTACATGAACACCTGTAAAATAGATATGACAATGTTTTGTATTAGACCTATCGGAATCTTTAATTGAACTATATAGCTCAAATATAGATTTCGATACATAGAAAGAAATTGACGGTTTTTGTGTTTGCAGCCAATATTGGAAAATATAAAAATACCAACCTATCGGAGGGGAGGGGAGGGGGTGTGGGGGGGCGCAGCCCCCCCAGCAAAAACAACATTATTGATCACAATGTTTTATGATGGCATTGACCTGTATCGGAATCTTTAATTGAACTATATAGCTCAAATATAGATTTCGATACATAGAAATAAATTGACGGTTTTTGCGTTTTTCCACCCAAAAAACTATTCTTACGTGAATTTGCAAATTCTTTTTGTGTATCGGAATCTTTAATTGAAGTATATAGCTCAAATATAGATTTCGATACATGGAAAGAAATTGACGGTTATTGTGTTTTTCCACCCAAAAAACTCCTCTTACGTGAATTTGCGAATTCTTTTTATGTATCGGAATCTTTAATTGAAGTATATAGCTCAAATATAGTTTTCGATACATAGAAAGAAATTGACGGTTTTTGCGTTTTTCCACCCAAAAAACTATTCTTACGTGAATTTGCGAATTCTTTTTATGTATCGGAATCTTTAATTGAACTATATAGCTCAAATATAGATTTCGATACATGGAAAGAAATTGACGGTTTTTGCGTTTTTCCACCCAAAAAACTATTCTTACGTGAATTAGCGAAATTTTTTCATGTATCGGAATCTTTAATTGAACTATATAGCTCAAATATAGATTTCGATACATTGAAAGAAATTGACGGTTTTTGTGTTTTTCAACTCAAAAAACTCCTCTTACGTGAATTTGCGAATTATTTTTATGTATCGGAATCTTTAATTGAAGTATATAGCTCAAATTTAGATTTCGATACATGGAAAGAAATTGACGGTTTTTGCGTTTTTCCACCCAAAAACTATTCTTACGTGAATTTGCGAATTCTTTTTATGTATCGGAATCTTTAATTGAACTACATAGCTCAAATATAGATTTCGATACATAGAAAGAAATTGACGGTTTTTGCGTTTTTCCATCCAAAAAACTATTCTTACGTGAATTAGCGAAATTTTTTCATGTATCGGAATCTTTAGTTGAACTAAATAGCTCAAATATAGATTTCGATACATAGAATACGTGAATTCGTGAAATTTTTTCATGTATCGGAATCTTTAGTTGAACTATATAGCTCAAATATAGATTTCGATACATAGAATACGTGAATCCGCGAAATTTTTTCATGTATCGGAATCTTTAGTTGAACTATATAGCTCAAATATAGATTTCGATACATAGAATACGTGAATTCGTGAAATTTTTTCATGTATCGGAATCTTTAGTTGAACTATATAGCTCAAATATAGATTTTGATACATAGAATACGTGAATCCGCGAAATTTTTTCATGTATCGGAATCTTTAGTTGAACTATATAGCTCAAATATAGATTTCGATACATAGAATACGTGAATCCGCGAAATTTTTTCATGTATCGGAATCTTTAGTTGAACTATATAGCTCAAATATAGATTTCGATACATAGAATACGTGAATTCGCGAAATTTTTCCATGTATCGGAATCTTTAGTTGAACTATATAGCTCAAATATAGATTTCGATACATAAAAAAATTGACGTTTTTTGGTGTTTCCCCACCCAAAAAACCCCTATTACCCAGGCTTTTCCCGTAAGCTTGCCAGAGGAGTATTTCGTGACGTCGTTGATGACGTCACGGAAGCCGCCATTTTGTTTTAGGGGAATTTTATACGCGGCCGTATCGCAATGTATAGTCATTCTCATAAAAAACAAAACTACACTCCATTCTTCCAAATAATATTCATTCTAAAAACCATTCGTATTTTGATAAGAGAAGTAATGCAGAACATATAATTACCTGTAGTTCGCGTTCCTCTTTAACTGCTATCCTATCGCCAGCCTCTTTCTGCAGGATATCAGAGGGCAACAGCTCATTGGAATCCTGCCAAGTATTACCCAATGTTAAATATATAGACACAACATGAGTTTACAGATCCAGGTTAGAGTAGCCTACCATTTACTATTAAGTGCTGCATTATGTCACTAAACCTTGAAAATCACCAAGATAGCAATGTTACACCATGGACGAATTAAAATGAAACTTACGATGTCAGGGAATTTATGAGTCAACCAATCTGGCTCACACTTGATGAATATATGTTTCTCCATTCCGATCACCAAACTAGAACAGAGGAAGAATTAATTAAAGACCTTAGCCTACTTATACCAGAACGACAAATGAGGTATTCTAAGACCCCTCGAAGTCCACAGTGATAACGAGCGATTATATGTTTGTCAACACAGTAAAACATGTACAACTTTGACGCTTAACTTGCAAACATTTACTCGAAGTCATATATTTGCAAATTGACCCTTATGGTCAAATAAGTCATCACTATTTGTCATTTCGATTTAACATATAGAACTAATGGTATCTGGTTAAGAAAACCAAGGGAGCATGGTTTGCAAATGTAGAAAGGGATTTAAAAGAAGTGGGAATTACATACGATACCGTATCTGCTTGTAGAACAGAGAAATAAAAAGTCCTACATTGGGTGTCTCTATTCCTATTTAGGCTACACACAAACTTGACTTGGGGCAAGCACATTACATATTGCCAGATGATAAAGTACTAATGAACATTCGAAATTAGTCTCCGTGAACGTAATCTTCGGTTGCTGCACTGGCATTCCAGAACGGAACAAGTCGCTTAACCTACAGGTGCCACGAAATAAAATATCTTCCCCTTGTTACAAAACAGCCAGTTCAAACTAGATACATTATCGTCCTTGACTAACTAAATAAAGCTGTTCCGTGTTACAAAGCAACACTTCAGTAGAACTTTGACAACTAAATATTGTAAATTAAGTGTCACTGATAATCTGTACTATGCACTTCAGTATTTACTTCCGCTGTAAAACACGTTATTATGACCCAAGCTTTGCCATGTCGCTAGTGATCATGGATTTGTAACAAATCATTTGTTAACACATATTTAAAAAATAAATTCTTATAGGCTATTAACATCACACCGAAATGTATATCATAAATACTAATTCCAGTTACGGAATCTCTATCTGATACGTTACCGTCATTTACCGATAATATAGGAACGTCTTTCTATGTATAGTCTACCGTACCCACCGTAGATTGCGTATTAACTTTTAGCTGCAGTGTTGCCAAATCTTGACATTGAGAAGAACTACACGATACGCTTTATGACACCAGGAAAGGCACCAGCTTGAGTCTATGATTCAAAACATAAGGAAACACCAAAAAATATAAATACCGAACCTATATAAACCCTTGTTCTTTTTTAATTACATTTCTTTCATTAAAAATCGTCTTCTTCTCTTTTGGAACCTGCTACCACTATTACATCTTTAGAGCAGGAAGGTGTATTACTGCTGTAGCTCTGTATACCTCCAATCTTGGACATTATATCTTCCTACAGTTATTACATCTTTAGAGCAGGAAGGTGCAGTACTGCTGTAGCTCTGTATACCTCCAATCTTGGACATTATATCTTACTACCGTTATTACATCTTTAGAGCAGGAAGGTGCAGTACTGCTGTAGCTCTGTATACTTCCAATCCTACTACCGTTATTACATCTTTAGAGCAGGAAGGTGCAGTACTGCTGTAGCTCTGTATACCTCCAATCTTGGACATTATACCTTACTACCGTTATTACATCTTTAGAGCAGGAAGGTGTATTACTGCTGTAGCTCTGTGTACCTCCAATCTTGGACATTATATCTTACTACCGTTATTACATCTTTAGAACAGGAAAGTACAGTACTGCTGTAGCTCTGCATACTTCCAATCTTGGAGATTATATCCTACTACTACCGTTATTACATGTTAAAAACACGAAGGTGCAGTACTGCTACTCTGCATACTTCCAATCTGGACATTATATCCTACTACCGTTATTACATGTTTAGACCAGGAAGGTGCAGTACTGCGGTAGCTCTGCATACTTCCAATCTTGGACATTATATCTTACTACCGTTATTACATCTTTAGAACAGGAAAGTGCAGTACTGCTGTAGCTCTGCATACTTCCAATCTTGGACATTATATCCTACTACCGTTATTACATGTTTAGAACAGGAAGGTGCGGTATTGCTGTAGCTCTGCATACTTCCAATCTTGAACATTATATCCTACTACCGTTATTACATGTTTAGAACAGGAAGGTGCAGTACTGCTGTAGCTCTGCATACTTCCAATCTTGGACATTATATCTTACTACCGTTATTACATCTTTAGAACAGGAAAGTGCAGTACTGCTGTAGCTCTGCATACTTCCAATCTTGGACATTATATCCTACTACCGTTATTACATGTTCTGAACAGGAAGGTGCGGTATTGCTGTAGCTCTGCATACTTCCAATCTTGGACATTATATCCTACTACCGTTATTACATGTTTAGAACAGGAAGGTGCAGTACTGCTGTAGCTCTGCATACTTCCAATCTGGACATTATATCTTACTACCACTATTACATCTTTAGAGCAGGAAGGTGTATTACTGCTGTAGCTCTGTATACCTCCAATCTTAAACATTATATCTTACTACCGTTATTACACCTTTAGAGCAGGAAGGAGCAGTACTGCTGTAGCTCTGCATACTTCCAATCTTGGACATTATATCTTACTACCGTTATTACACCTTTAGAGCAGGAAGGAGCAGTACTGCTGTAGCTCTGCATACTTCCAATCTTGGACATTATATCTTACTACCCTTATTACATGTTTAGAACAGGAAGGTGCAGTACTGCTGTAGCTCTGCATACTTCCAATCTGGACATTATATCCTACTACCACTATTACATCTTTAGAGCAGGAAGGTGTATTACTGCTGTAGCTCTGTATACCTCCAATCTTAAACATTATATCTTACTACCGTTATTACATCTTTAGAGCAGGAAGGAGCAGTACTGCTGTAGCTCTGCATACTTCCAATCTTGGACATTATATCTTACTACCGTTATTACACCTTTAGAGCAGGAAGGAGCAGTACTGCTGTAGCTCTGCATACTTCCAATCTGGACATTATATCCTACTACCACTATTACATCTTTAGAGCAGGAAGGTGTATTACTGCTGTAGCTCTGTATACCTCCAATCTTGGACATTATATCTTACTACAGTTATTACATCTTTAGAGCAGGAAGGTGCAGTACTGCTGTAGCTCTGTATACCTCCAATCTTGGACATTATATCTTACTACCGTTATTACATCTTTAGAGCAGGAAGGTGCAGTACTGCTGTAGCTCTGTATACTTCCAATCCTACTACCGTTATTACATCTTTAGAGCAGGAAGGTGCAGTACTGCTGTAGCTCTGTATACCTCCAATCTTGGACATTATACCTTACTACCGTTATTACATCTTTAGAGCAGGAAGGTGTATTACTGCTGTAGCTCTGTGTACCTCCAATCTTGGACATTATATCTTACTACCGTTATTACATCTTTAGAACAGGAAAGTACAGTACTGCTGTAGCTCTGCATACTTCCAATCTTGGAGATTATATCCTACTACTACCGTTATTACATGTTAAAACACGAAGGTGCAGTACTGCTACTCTGCATACTTCCAATCTGGACATTATATCCTACTACCGTTATTACATGTTTAGACCAGGAAGGTGCAGTACTGCGGTAGCTCTGCATACTTCCAATCTTGGACATTATATCTTACTACCGTTATTACATCTTTAGAACAGGAATGTGCAGTACTGCTGTAGCTCTGCATACTTCCAATCTTGGACATTATATCCTACTACCGTTATTACATGTTTAGAACAGGAAGGTGCGGTATTGCTGTAGCTCTGCATACTTCCAATCTTGAACATTATATCCTACTACCGTTATTACATGTTTAGAACAGGAAGGTGCAGTACTGCTGTAGCTCTGCATACTTCCAATCTTGGACATTATATCTTACTACCGTTATTACATCTTTAGAACAGGAAAGTGCAGTACTGCTGTAGCTCTGCATACTTCCAATCTTGGACATTATATCCTACTACCGTCATTACATGTTTAGAACAGGAAGGTGCGGTATTGCTGTAGCTCTGCATACTTCCAATCTTGGACATTATATCCTACTACCGTTATTACATGTTTAGAACAGGAAGGTGCAGTACTGCTGTAGCTCTGCATACTTCCAATCTGGACATTATATCCTACTACCACTATTACATCTTTAGAGCAGGAAGGTGTATTACTGCTGTAGCTCTGTATACCTCCAATCTTAAACATTATATCTTACTACCACTATTACATCTTTAGAGCAGGAAGATGTATTACTGCTGTAGCTCTGTATACCTCCAATCTTAAACATTATATCTTACTACCGTTATTACACCTTTAGAGCAGGAAGGAGCAGTACTGCTGTAGCTCTGCATACTTCCAATCTTGGACATTATATCTTACTACCCTTATTACATGTTTAGAACAGGAAGGTGCAGTACTGCTGTAGCTCTGCATACTTCCAATCTGGACATTATATCCTACTACCACTATTACATCTTTAGAGCAGGAAGGTGTATTACTGCTGTAGCTCTGTATACCTCCAATCTTAAACATTATATCTTACTACCGTTATTACATCTTTAGAGCAGGAAGGAGCAGTACTGCTGTAGCTCTGCATACTTCCAATCTTGGACATTATATCTTACTACCCTTATTACATCTTTAGAACAGGAAAGTGCAGTACTGCTGTAGCTCTGAATACTTCCAATCTTGGACATTATATCCTACTACCGTTATTACATCTTTACAGCAGGAAGGTGCAGTACTGCTTTAGCTCTGCATACTTCCAATCTTGGACATTATATCTTACTACATCTATTACATCTTTACAGCAGGAAGGTGCAGTACTGCTGTAGCTCTGTATACTTCCAATCTTGGACATTATATCTTACTACCTCTATTACATCTTTAGAGCGGGAAGGTGCAGTACTGCTGTAGCTCTGAATACTCCCAATCTTGGACATTATATCTTACTACATCTATTACATCTTTAGAGCAGGAAGGTGCAGTACTGCTATAGCTCTGTATACTTCCAATCTTGGACATTATATCTTACTACCTCTATTACATCTTTAGAGCAGGAAGGTGCAGTACTGCTGTAGCTCTGTATACCTCCAATCTTGGACATTATATCTTACTACCTCTATTACATGATTAGAACAGGAAGGTGCAGTACTGCTGTAGCTCTGCATACTTCCAATCTTGGACATTATATCTTACTACCGTTATTACATCATTACAGCAGGAAGGTGCAGTACTTCTGTAGTTCTGCATACTTCCAATTTTGGACATTATATCTTACTACCGTTATTACATCTTTCGAGCAAGAAGGTGCAGTACTGCTGTAGCTCTGTATAATTCCAATCTAGGACATTATATCATACTACCGTTATTACATCTTTAGAGCAGGAAGGTGCAGTGCTGCTGTAGCTCTGTATACTTCCAATCTTGGACATTATATCTTACTACCGTTATTACATCTTTACAGCAGGAAGGTGCAGTACTTCTTTAGCTCTGCATACTTCCAATCTTGGACATTATATCTTACTACCTCTATTACACCTTTAGAGCAGGAAGGTCCAGTACTGCTGTAGCTCTGTATACTTCCAATCTTGGACATTATATCTTACTACATCTATTACATCTTTACAGCAGGAAGGTGCAGTACTGCTGTAGCTCTGTATACTTCCAATCTTGGACATTATATCTTACTACCTCTATTACATCTTTAGAGCGGGAAGGTGCAGTACTGCTATAGCTCTGTATACTTCCAATCTTGGACATTATATCTTACTACCTCTATTACATCTTTAGAGCAGGAATGTGCAGTACTGCTGAAGCTCTGTATACTTCCAATCTTGGACATTATATCTTACTACCGTTATTACATGTTTAGAACAGGAAGGTGCAGTACTGCTGTAGCTCTGCATACTTCCAATCTTGGACATTATATTTTACTACCGTTATTACATCTTTAGAACCGGAAAGTGTAGAACTGCTGTAGTTCTGCATACTCCCAATCTTGGACATTATATCTTATTACCGTTATTACATCTTTAGAACCGGAAAGTGTAGAACTGCTGTAATTCTGCATACTCCCAATCTTGGACATTATATCTTACTACCGTTATTACATCTTTAGAACAGGAGGGTGCAGTACTGCTGTAGCTCTGCATACTTCCAATCTTGGACATTATATCTTACTACCCTTATTACATGTTTAGAGCAGGAAGGTGCAGTACTGCTGCAACTCTGCATACTTCCAATCTTGGACATTATATCCTACTACCGTTATTTCATCTTTAGAACTGGAAGGTGCAGTACTGCTGTAGCTCTGCATACTTCCAATCTTGGACATTATATCTTACTACCGTTATTACATCTTTAGAGCAGGAAGGTGCAGTACTGCTGTAGCTCTGAATACTTCCAATCTTGGACATTATATCTTACTACCGTTATTACATCCTAGTAGGAAATAAAGAGCGGTTCTTGCGCAGGGGCTAATGGGCAAGATGGCCGCCGCGCGCAACCAGCCCTATGTTATTCTTATGGAGGGGTCAGTCAGAGCTAGCGCAGTGGCTAATGGGCAAAATGGCCACCACGCTGTCACAGGGGGATGTCGACCGTGTAGTTACTAAATGGAATATTAATTATTATTATTATTATTATTATTATTATTATTAATAATTTTATTAGATAATTATTGATTGATAACTTGCCACGAAGGGTGAGTGGTTATTGTGTCGGACTACCAACCCCAAGCTTGCAGGTTCGCTCTTGGTCGTGGTAAGTGATTTTTGAAAGGCGGCAAAAATTAAGACACTCATGTCATACGATGTTGGCATGTAAAAGAACCTATGGAGAGGTCAGATATTTAGTTGCTAAATGGAATATTTATTGTTTGTATTATTATTATTATTATTATTATTATTATTATGAGGTAATTATTGATTGATCGTGTACAATCAAGTCCAGCCTTATATTGCCCCTCTTTATGGTGTAGTGGCCAGCATTCTTGGCTGTTACTCTGGAGGCTCGGGTTCGAGTCCTGGCTCTGTCAAGAAATTTAATTCTAGGCTGAGGGTTGGAATGGGGTACACTCAATCTTGTGAGACAAAACTGACAGGAGCTGGCTTTTGATTGATACCGCTACCATTCTGCCTAACCCAACTTCACTTAACCTAACCTAAGCTAACCTTACCTAACCCTACCAGATTCCACCTTACCTAACCTAACCTAACTTCAAAGTCAGAATGTGCAATACATTTATTGTTTTTATACCCTCATAAAATAGGGAATGTCCACCACGATTTAGATTCTCGAGCACACTTTTCTGACATATATCATTAAAACGTGTAGAAAGGAATGTCTGAAAATTTTCACTAACACATAGTACACGTTCACCATACATTGTGTCACCTCTTTGAATGTTAATGATTCGGAAAAGAGTATGCATTGGTAATTCAGTGAGCTTTTTTCTCTCTAATCAACAGTTCTACCCCCATAGCATTGTGAATATTTATTGTAGTAGCCTATAAAGAAACAAAAAAAATCATATCTATTACAGTTTAGCTATAAGTGACCAGAACCACTATTACATTTTATTCTAATAAGGAGATTTCCATAATGATAAAAAAAGAGCTTACCATAATGTTGGATTGTTTAAGTAAACGTCTTTTGCTGCATGATGCCACTACTAAACTGATACTCATACAACAGACCAGTGAGTTCATGTTTCGCTGACGTAATCGTATGTTCCCCCGCACGCACACGCAGGCCCCTGGGGACGGGTCCTTGTTGACGGGTCCTTGTTGACGAGCCCCTGTGGACGGGTCCTTGTTGACGGGTCCTTTTTGACTAATCCCTTTAGACCGGTCCCTTTTGACTGGCTCATGACCCCTAATGCTATAATGAAATTAAACGTTGTTCCACATGAAACACAAGCGAAGAGCCGATCGCTACTATGAATTAACATGTTTGTTTTTTATTTTTACGCATGTGCACTTGGGGTTTTTGTAAGAGGGCGGGCTTTTTGAATACAGATTTATAGATGAGTTATTTTTTTAAAATTACCAAAAGATCCAAAACTAATAGGTAATTAGCTTTTTAACATCTCATGAACCAATAAGGCTAGGGACTTGTGTGAGAGGTCGTTGAACTTGAGGTGACATTCTGTTTTTGAATGTATTATTTATTTTTTGTCAAAAGGGCCTAACTACACTTTTGTTAATATCTCGCTAACTAATAATCAGAGAGGGTCAAGTGAGGTGTCATGGGACTCAGGATGGTCAACCCTTTTCCATGACCAACGAATTTACCCAAAAGATTCAAAACAGCAAGGTCATTGACCTAAGATTTTATAAACTAATAATCTAATATCACCATGTGAGGTGTCATAGGACTTAGAATGGTCAACCCTTTCCCATGGCCAATGCATTTACCCAAAATACCCAATACATCAAGGTCATTGGCCTGAGATTTTATAAACTAATAATCGGATACGAACATGTGAGATGTTTACCATGCGTGATGAAACATAGCTAGGTAGAGAAAGAATTAGTGCAGGCTACATGTATGGTGACTGACAAGTCTTTTACCATTGAATCTTGTTTTCAGATCAAACTGCAGTATAGAGAGAGTATAGGTTGCAGGTATGGGTTAATAAATGAGAAACGGTGTACGCAAACTCTGATTTATCAAGAATTAAGAGTAGACTATCTTTAATTGACTGGTTAAAGAGGATAGCTAAAACACAAAAATGCTCAGCGGTTACCGAGACAAAATGGTCGCTACACACAACAAGCTTTAAATACTTGAGGCTAATAATCTATACACACACACACACACACTCGCTTGTTCTAAACTAAACTGTGTTGCTGTCAGTGCTCAGACAGTAGGCTGATGACGAAATGCATTGCTAACAGAAATATAATCATTTCCGGTTGTCTAATGATACCAGCTATCCATTTTTTTTGTGTTGCAGTGGTAAGCACTTTTAGCTCTTGTACAGGTAGTCTTAACTCGATTTACAGGTCTGAGGCCTAGAACGAGTCGAACTAAGAAACAAGGGCATGGTGGTGCAGTGGTTAAGCTGTTAGCCTTTTCACCAGAGGGTTCGATTTCAGGTTAATATGCATGTCATAAACATATTAAACAAAACAAAACAGAGATAACGTTCAAAACTGATTACATTTGTGTCTTTTCAAATTATTACTTGGATTACAAATACAAAGGTGAACTGGGTTTGATATACAGTTAATGCTGTCTATCACACACTAGACTGAAAGAAAGCAAAAAGAGCAAAAGGCGTAGGTAGAGCAGTGGTAAAATTGCTATATGTAGAGAACTACCTGGCAAAGCTATATCGCATAAACAGTGCAGGATACAGTCCAGCAATCAAATTTGTATCTTGTGGAACAGAGAAATGCACTTACGTGAGAAAATGCAAGTTCATGTGTAATATGACCTAACACACAAGTGTTCACCTGTGCACGTGCCCAATAAGAGCTAACAAGTCACATTCTGTTTGTTCGTACGTAACGTTAGGTTAGGGCTAATGCACACACCCTAGTACACGAGGCACATGTCATTTGAGAGCAGGTCAAGGGATCTAACTTGGTGGATGGATGTGTTCTAACGAGTCATTTGTAGTTGAAAGAGAATAATACTTGTTCTTAAGACGTTAAAACTGAAGAGATGGTACATACAGTAAGACGTCTTGTTATTTCCAGTGTCATATTACAGACATGGCAGAGAGCACACAGTTCTGTTGCTATGACTAACGCTGCAGTAATTTGAAACCCCACGTGTTCATCAAGACAATGGGTGATGATTATACAAAGTTAGCAGTCATTGGATATTACACAGGTGTTCCTTTCGGTGTCATGTTGCTGACATGGCAGAGAGCGCACAGTTATATTGCTATGACTAACGCTACAGTAATTTGAAACCCAAGGTGTTGATCAAGACAATGGGTGATGATCATCCAAAGTCAGTAGTAATTGGATACCACACATCAACATTGACTAAATCATAAACGTGTTGTCATAACCTGCAGAAACCTCATTTAAAGATTTTAGATTTTACATTTTAAATTTAAGATTTTTTGATTTTTAGATTTTACTTTTTTTACATTTTCCTAAAAGAGTAAACTACATGGTCACATACCTAACCTCGTTAAACCTAACTTTACCAAACCTAACATAAGCTAATCCAAAAGCGAATGCACATACACAAAGTATATAAGGTACATGCAACTATCCTTATGCTAGTCTTACAGGTTACTGTACAACATGATCACTACCCATACGGATTTTTTTTTTCATTTTGTTGTTTACACATATATCAATTTTCGAATTTCCCATTTTCAGTTTTTTAATGTCAGTTTTTAGTTTTTTCAATTTAATAATATGGAAAACATGGATTTTTGGATTTTGTTGTTTACACATTTATTAATTTCACAATTTCCCATTTTCAGTTCTTAAAATGTCAGTTTAAAGTTTTTCAATTTCATGATATAGAAACATGGATTTAACAAATTGTTGTTTTCACATTTGTCAATTTACCAAATTCACATTTACAGTTTTTTAAATTTCAGTTTAATGTTTTTTGTTCTATTTGTTAATATGGACACATGGATTTCTAGGTAGATTTCATTAGAAAGCTAACTATTGCAATGGGTACCATGTTTCTACTTCCGGAAAATTTCGACATATCTTCGCGTTTCACATCCCTCAGACCCCAAAACCACCGTCAGTTCAAAAGTTTATATATAATTTATGTATATATGTATCTATATATATATACATATATATATATCAGTTTATTGTGGACACGATAACTGCCGTAATTTTGTACCAATCACTTTGAATTTTTTACATAATATGTATCCCTATAAAATCTCGGTCGAGTTCGTTAATGGGCAAAATCGGTCGAAGTAGGTGAAAATGGGGTGCTTTTTTCGAAAAAGTGAAATTTCGCTATAGCTCTCTTAATACGTGAAATATCGAATCCATTCAAAGTTCATAATATGTGTCGGATAAGTGCCAAAAATTTATGTTAAATAAGTTTTTTGATAGCACCAACCATTGACCAAAGGGGTGGAAAAAGTGTTTTTTTTTTCGGGAAACATTAATCATATCTCTCTTAATAGGCACAATATCAAAACCGTACAAAATGGAAAATATTCCCCTAATAATTACTTAAAACTTTTGTCTGAAAGAATTTTTGATATGACCCACCATTACGCCAAGGAATGAGAAAAATAATTTCGGAATTTAAAAAAATGCTAAGTGCCATCAGAGGTTACCATAACAACGCTTTTAAATTGATAAGGGATGATCTATCAGAGGTTGCCAAGACAACGCCATTGACGAGATCACATTCATTTTTAGCCTACATTTCACACTTTTCAACAAGTAGTTCCGTGAAGAACTATACAGCCTATTCTCATATATCCTACTTATGTTAGTTGCCTCTATCAACATACAAAATTTCAGTTTGACTGCTATAATAGATTCCTAGATATTGAGAACCGACTAAATATTTCGGATGGTCGCCATGTTGGATTTTATATATGTACTGTTACATGAAGATTATTGTGTACGTGTCGCATTCAAACTTCAATCGCATGATTAGGACACAAGAAGTAACAAGGAAATTTTAAAATTTCGCACAGCTGCCATCTTGTGGTTATGGAAACAATTGAAATAAATTAGATGCCAGTGGATTAACATTCGTATAAGGATTTACTGTACCAAGTTTCACTGCACTCGGATGGCTAAATTGAGAGAAACGTCCATGTGAATATTTATACTTCGCGTCGCCGCCATGTTGGATTTGTAATCACCAGGTTATTTAATGTCCTATAGTTCATAGCCCCTATGACCATAAAAAAATCAGTTTGATTGCTATAATAGATTCGTAGATATTCAGAGGCGTCTAAATATTTCGGATGGTCGCCATGTTGGATTGTTAAATGTATAGGCCAGATAGTCATGTACCATTAAAGGAAAATTATTGCGTAGGTTGATTATTCAAACTTTCACTTCGATCGCATGATTACGACACAAGAAATAAAAACTAAATTTTAAAATTCGCAAAGCCGCCATCTTGAGGTTATGTAAACAATTGCACTAAATTAGATATCAGTGCCCTACAATGTGAATAAACATTTCCTGTACCAGATTTCATTGCGTTTGGAACATTAAATCGCGAGAAAGGTCTATTTAAAATTTTCAAATTCGCTTGGCCACCATGTTCGTTTTGTAGTTAACCGATGTTTGAAAGTCTTATAGATGAACTTCCAGTAGTGCCCTTTATCTCCGTACAAAATTTCAGGGTGATACCGCTAATAGTTTCAGAGATATAGAATGCCGGTAAAATATTTCGCACATCCGCCATCTTGAGGTTATGTAAACAATTGAACCAAGTTAGATGTCGGTGAATTACAATGTGTATAAACATATACTGTACCAAGTTTTATTGCGTTTGGTTAGTTAAATGGCGAGAAACGTCTATTTAAAAGTCGCAAATTCGCGTGGCCGCCATGTTGGTTTTGTAGTTACCAGTTTTTCAAAAGTCACATAGGTGAACTTCTAGTAGTTCCCTTTATCACCGTACAAAATTCCAGGGTGATATCGGGAATAGCTTCGGAGATATTGAAAGCTGGTGAAATATTTCGCACAGCCGCCATGTTGGATTGGTGAGACGTAACAAAATTTGAAGGGCACGGTCGGGGTCGTCTGGAATAGTGCTATGAACTTTCCGAGTTCCATAGAAATCGCTCCAGCCGTTTAGATTTTATTAGGGGGACACACACACACCTCACACACACACACACACACACACACGCACACACACACGGACAAAAGGTGATATCATAAGCCTATTTTTCAAAATTGAAAATAGGCTAAAAATGAGGAAAAGGTAGACTTATGAGATCGATCCGGGAAAATGTGTCTGTCCTTCTGTCTGTCTGTCTGTCTGTCCTTCTGTCTGTCTGGCTGTGTGTGTGTGTGTGTGTGTGTGTCCCTATCAACTCCTAAACGGCTGCAGCAATCGAAACCAAATTTAGTATGAGTAAAGTTGTATACCGGAATATCTCTGGCCCATATTTGAAAAAGATGCCAGTGCTACCAACTGCTAAAAAAACGCACTAGAAATTTGAGCTCCATGTTGGATATCTTGGAAGGTATACATGGGAGCTATTCTAAAATTGGCACACATGTAGATAATACTATTTCAGTTTAATTTCCAGGTGGCCATATATGACAGCGTTGCCAAAATATTTTTAAGCCTTCTGATAAGTCCAATTTTTAAATGCATATAACTTCTACACTATCAATTGGATTGCAACCAAATTTTGTATGCAATATGCGTACATAAACAGATATGACTGAGTGTATTCTTAAGAGCCACAAGGGCTGCCAACTGTTAATAATTGATCTCTATTTTGTATCCAAATATATCAGAAAGTATGCAAGCCCACAGCTTTAAACTATGCACACGTAAATTATCTGACATTTTACATTAATTTGGAGTAACTTATATACGTCAGTTCTACCAACATGATTCTAAGCCTGCTGATAGGACCAATTTTTAAATACATGTAACTTCTATACCAACAAATGGATTTAATCCAAAATTGGCACAAAAACATATAATATTTCAGATTATTTCTGACCAGCACTCGCATGACATTGTTGCCAACATGCTTTTACGTGTACTAATAGATCCAATGTCTAAATCCATGTGACGTCCTTTGAACTTCAACCACATTTTGTATTCTGTACCTTAGGAGATGGAAGTAAGAATATATTCAGTCACCAGAGCTGCCAACTGTATTGCTCTATTAGGCTACATTATGCCTAGTATACCTTATTTCGAACTAATTAAGACATTTCGATATTACCCACTTAATTTCGTCATTATTCTAGATAGGTTCATATACTGTAGATTAATCTATGGCATGAATCTTAATTTTAAGAAAAGTAGGCTCTTTAGTTCGTCACGGAACTTCTTGTTCCATCTGACTATAAGGGAAGCGGCTAACTGGTAGCATGCTGAACTTCTATGCCTAAGGTCTCTGGTTCAAAGCCGGCCAAAGTCGCCGGATTTTCTAAGAGCGCTAAAAATCCGTCAGCATGCTTTCCTTCGGAGGGGAAGTTACAACGTTCGTTGCAAGTTGCTGGTTGCGGTGGCATCTAGCAGCCAAGTTCACAGCTAGGTGTCGTTGACGTTAGTATTTGGTACAAAATTAGGTACTACTACTTAAAATTGACCGTCTGCAGACATTACCTGAATTACAGACTAATACAGTCATCACAAATAACACCGTTTATCAGACAGATTCTACACACACCCAATGTACACGGGGTTACATGACCACCTTGTCGCAGCCCATAAACTGAGGAACTAACCAACATCTCTGCGGGAGATAAAATTTTGCGTGAAGAAGTAACAGACTGTTAGATAGTTACACATTAGTTCCTAACCTTGCATAAGTACAGTGTGATCACAAGTATAAAAATGAACCCCAAATGACAAGAAGGTTACCATTCCCATAAGACAGTAAAATGTTAAAAATATGCATAGAAAGACGACAAAATGTTAACTAACCTCCAATTGTAAAATACTTTCTCGCAATAAATGAGGTCTGATCCTCCTACGAAAACCTGCATATTTTGCCTATTATAGCCTAACCCCTAGTTTGCCCGGTGAAATCTACCTCCGCCTTCTGGCGTGCCGAGAGGATTTTTTTTTTTTACAATTTGTGCTTTACATGTCATGCAACTATCCTTATGCTAGTCTTATAGGTACTGTACAACATGATCACTACCCCACTGGATTTTTTTTTCATTTTTGTTGTTTACACAATATTGTACAGCCCGGGGGTTCAGTACACCGTGAGAGCCTCCCCGCCATCTTCTACCAAAACCACCCCAACTGGAAACATTATAATTCCAGAACATATCTCTACACAGCAAGCGGCGACCACCTAAGCCTAGGAGGTTGGCCAACGGCTTGCAAAACACACATAAACATTTACACTAACAACTATCTGGGGCAGCTACACTGATGCAATGCTGACCAAGCAGCGCCGAAACGTATAAGAGAGAAACCTGGACAGGAGGGATTATCTGTTCTATTCTGTTCTTCGCAAGCGGCCCTGCCCGACGTCCGTTCCAGCTCTTCACCAGGTGAGATCTAGCAGGTGCTCAGACTCCTTATTCTTGTAAACCACCTACCCTGACACTTTACAAATTGTACCACATTTATATCTGTTCAAACTCCCCGAGAGGGACATCACATTACATCAACTGACCAATAAATACATGGTCAGTAAACTACACGCTTGTTACTAATTACACTCCACTTCACATCCTCATACCCCACCTGACCTTCGTCATAATTGCCCCTGACCGTAGGGGCCAGTAATTACATCATCAGGTTTCATTGTGTTCGAGCGCGCGACTCGACTGCATAGCGTCGAGTCCCTGACTCTGCACATTCATTGAATTGTTCATCCTACTCAGCTGGCAAGTTGGTTTAACAGCCAGCACTTAGACAATCATCCCCTGACAGATAATTGCATCTTGCAGGGACGCCCCCAATAGATTAAGCACTTACACCAACACACTACACTAGTAGTCTCTCCCAATTACGGGACACTACTCTCATCCGGAAACAGTCTTTTAAATTGGCACATTTACACTACCGTGTTTTTCCCACCCCCAACCAAGGGATAAAACATATTTGGTGGAGGCGCGGCTACCACGCAAAATAAGGGTAGGGACTCAAACAACGAGCCCCCGTGGTAGAGTGATCCGGACCGCAAACAGCCAAGCAAAAGTGATTTTTTTTTCTGAGGAGAAAGCATTTTTTTTCCCTTCACTCTAGAAACACAAGGGAAATTTTAATCAACCCCACCCCTGGAAAGGATCAGAAATCTAATACATTAGAACTCACACAACAAAAACTTATATATATATATATTGAACCCTTATTGATCTTCGATAAATAAGTATTCATATTTATTATTATTATTACTACGGCCCAGGCAGCACTTAAGGAAGTCGACTTGGATATAAGGGAGGCCAGCATTTCGTAATGATTGCAACAGGAGTTGAGCTGGTAGCTATTCTTGGGGAACGGCCAGAATCAGTCGAGTTCAAGGCCAAATTGTGCAACTACTGTACCAAAATTGGAGGCAATAAGGAAAGATCACGAGGTACTCGCAACGAACATACGATTGAATCAGCCAATCGCAAGAGACCAAGCCATGACCACGAGGCGGACAGCGTCAGTAGTAAAAAGCCCGCGGAAGTGTGTATCTAAAGAACCGCCGAACGGATTAATCTCCGCTCGAGTAATTTGAGACGTTTGATTTATTTGGAGAAGAATGACACTAGTCCCATCTTTGTGAGACAAAAACTCTGGAAGTTTTTATCCGACTCCACCCCACTCCTCCGCCCCTGTCAGTTTCTAATAAGTAGTTTGGCCTGACGCCACCTGAAGCCTTTTCTTTGTGGAGCCTTCAGAGGCTTACTCCACGCCAGTTTATATTGTGATTTTGACGCTCGAATTTATCTAAGTCTTTCTTTGTGGAGCCTTCAGAGGCTTAATCCACGCCAGTTTGTATTGTGATTTTTACGCTCTAAAATTAGTGAAGTTAATTTATTTTGTGAGCTCCGATGAGCTAAAGTCGCAGCGATCGCAGTATCGAATTTTAAAAGCTATAATACATTTTGATCTAAAATCAGCTTTATTTGTGTGAGCTAAATATTTCACGCCAGTGCGTGATAACTTGTAACATTCATTTAGAGACGACGAGTTCAGCTTTAAGGGGGAAGTATTGTATCACCCTAATTAGCGCTCACCGGAGCCGAAGTCCACAGTACAGGACGGAAATACCGAGCGAGATAGCGACTGTTAGTGCAGCCAGGATCTTGAACTTGTTAACGAGCCAGTGGCGCGGACTCGAGATGTATATTTTATGTATAAATTGCAGTGTATTTTATATGTGTTTTTATGTTGCGTGTGTGCGAGATATTTAGAGCCAGTCTTCGCTATTAATCGCATTAGGATAATTGTGGGTGAATTGAGTAGCCTGCAAGCGATTATAGATAGGTAAAATAACTAACATTGAACTTTTCTGCCAAGGAGTCGAAACCAAGATGATCAGCACGTGGTTTGAAGTTGGGATGAGCTTCAACAAATCAACGCAGACGACTACTATGGAGTGCTAACTTGTCCATAGGGCGATGGGTTGAGGAGGATGTCCTTAGTTCTACAAGCAGAAGCGGTGATGTACTAAAATTGGATTATGTCAATTATGTAGTTAGATTTGGCCGGGGAACTTTGTAAATAGTCATGTTTTTCTTTTCTTGTTGTTTTAGAGTTTTTCTTGCACCGACACTATATGTTTAAATGTCCGTTGGCGCGTGGCCAAAGTGTTGTTTGATATTTTGTTTTTCCTTGAGTCATATGTAATGCGCGCGGCGTGCGTGCGAGATTTTTATCCTTGCAAATGCGGAACCCGTTACATTCGATAAATGGTGCTTTATTAACGTTAATATTTGAAATAGGAATGGGAGGAAATTATTGTAAGATATTTGCTGAACAGGTTATTATTCATATTAGGGTTGCCAAGCGCACCAACTTAAAAGTAATTTGTAGAACACCTTCGTTCTAATTTTGATAGATTTTTCTTGAGTCCTTTTCAGGTGACTAGTCACGGCATAGAACGGTGGCACCAGCATGTGGATATTATTTGTGTCTTTTTATTTCAGGGTCTGTCAAAACCCATACGTGTGATTCTGTGTGTGTTAATGTGTCTAGTGTGTGTTGATTCTACGTGAGGAGGGGGTAGTTGTCCTACCGCTCTCATATTTTTTGCTGCTGTTGTATTTTAGATGGAAAGACAGGGTGCTCTTGGGAGACTGCTGATTCTTGTCCATATGTTTTTTCTGACACACACACGTATTATTGTGCTTTGGGGCACACTTCTTCGAGGTTCGACCCCATGTTCTGGGAGGTCGAGGTATTTGACACGTGGGTTGACAGACATGCAGAGTTCCACAAACCGCCCGTTTTGCCTGTGACTTATTTTGATAAGCAAACCTGTTTGTCCGACTGGCCCCTGTAAGCTTTCATGTAGCAAACCTGTTCATTGTGATGGTTAATTTTTAAGCCATAATTAATTGGGGAGTTCGCCATGTGTGTAACGGCTTGTTGTACGTTGTATGGGTAAAATATTGTAATTAACGTAAATGTTGGCTGTGTGCCTATTGCTTTGTTTATGACTCGATTCATGTAATTTTTTTTGTGTGTCACACCCGTGTGGTGTAATGGTAGAGTATTTGTAAATTTTGACAGCGGTCATTTGTGTATTTTTCTATTGGTCACGTGTTAATGTATTTGTGTTGATTTGTGTGAGAAGTCCTAAGTTTTTAGGCAGTAAATGTTGCTACGGCAATTTGATTCCAATTTCACACGGAAATTTTGTGTTTGTTTATAGTAGATTTAGGAAGTGTCGGTTTAATTTTAAGTATTGTTGTTGTGTTCCCCCGTGTCGGTCTAGCTCTAAGAAATGTGGATTCGTTGTCTGAAGGATTATTCTGGATGATAACGAATCACGCATTCAAAGTACACATCGTGATGCATGTAGAACGGCATACGCACACATATATGGTCACTTTTGTATTTTATCTTAAGGACACTTGGTCCAGGTAATTAATCTCTCCAGAGATATCGCCTAGTTTTTGGCATTTTTATTAAGCGGGAGTCAGTTGGGAGTTTTTGTTGTTAATTGTTTTATGTGTAAATATGGTGATTTGTTATTAAATTCAGTTGTTTTAACCCTGGCTTCACTCTTTCCTGCATGTTATTTTGTTATATGTTACCCTGCAAGTTAATGAAGCGCCCTGACAGCAACTTACGAATATGAACCGTTACACCCCCGAAATTGAGTCTCATATGCTTCTTTGCAAGGGTTCATAAAACAAAACTGGCTGCCCAGGTGGGGTTGTTGTTGTTGCTTCGCTGATCTCATATTTATTTCGTTGAGAAATGATGCCAGGTCAAGCGGACATGTAAATTCAGTAAATTGAGGCGATGTTGTACCGCCATGTGCATTAGTAAAATCACTGAGTTCCTAAAGTTAGAGATATTGAACAAGGTTAGAATTTGATATTTTATTTGTTATAAACTTGTTCTGGCGCCCACATTAAAATTAGAAATTTGCATTATTAATGAACTCAGTCAAAGCAGGAAGATGTTGCCTTATATTTGACATTTAATTGACTTCGGTTAATTGGTGTTTCGTAAATTCTGTTGGTTAGGAATTTAAAAGCAAATCACTAGGGGTTATTTTGTTGTTTGGGAATAAGTGTCATTGTATTCAGTAAATTTTGTTACTGAAAATTTTCATTAAATTAGAGCCAGTAATATTTAAATGTGTGACATGTATGTGCGTATAGGGTTGAAACCTTGGCCCATAACCCTGTTGTTCTCTGAATATATATTTTTGTGTGTGATATGGCGAGTGTTGATAAGATTAAGGCATTTTTAGAACAGATGTCGATCCAAATGTCCGCGAAAAGTGAAAAACAATTAGAACACATGTCGATCCAAATGTCCGCGAAAACGGAAGAGCAATTAGTGCAGATGTCCGTAAAGACGGAAGAACAATTAAAAGAACAATTAGAAGCTCAGCGGGAGCATACTGATAAACAATTAAAGAACTGTGAAAAACAATTACACGATATGAGCGGTAACATTTCGGTCCAGTTAGAAGTCCAGAAATTAGACACGGACAAACAATTCAATGAACTAAACCACAAATTGTCACAACAGGCGGTAACACAAACCGAACAATTAGGAAATATCACTAATGACATTAATCAGAGCGTTCAAAAAGTAGAGAAACAGGCAGGCGAGTTTGCGGAAAACAATATCAAACAGTTAGGCGAAATTAAGAAATTGGAGGTGAAATTTGATAACAAATTAGTACAATTTGACGAGATGGTGGCAGATAAACTCAAGCAGATAGAGGCAGCATGTGTCAGTAACACCGCTGGAATGAAGAAAACCCAAGAGAAACTACAGCAGCAAATTAATTCGGTACACAGCAACGTGCCGGAATTAATAAAGGAGATTGATAATGTCGAGTTTAAGGCTGAAACCGAACGGATACACTTGCGGGAGAAATTAGAGGAGCAATTAGGCAAAACACAAGAGATCATAAGAAAAGAGATGGAAGGCCAGCTAATAAACACATAAGAGGTCATAAGACAAGAAGTAGGAGAGCAGATCGTCAAGACTCAGGATAATTTGGAAGGTCAGCTAATAAAAACACAAGAGGCTATAAGAGAAGAGGTGGGGGAACAACTAGTAAAAACGCAAGAACAGATACGTGAAGAGCTAGAGAAAAATCAGGAAAGCTTGAAAAGTAGGATCCGGCGAGATTGGGACCAGCAGGCTCATGCGAATAAGGAAGACAGGATGGCAGTTTTAAAGCGAATGCAGGCACTGGAGGAAAATGTAAAGTCAAAATTACAGGAACACTCAGAATTAATCATAAAAAACGAGATTAGATCGTTAGAGAATGCGACATTATTTTCAACTGAAAATATACCGGAGAAGCAAACAAGTATTGGAAGTCCTGCGGGTTTGAAATTGGCTGAGGACACGAGTCGGGGTCAAAGTCCCAGACTAACGACTAATGCATTCCAGCAGTACAGGGGGGAGACTTCAACACCGCAACCGAACTTGGCACCAGCCCAAGTCATCCAAGTCATTCGGGGTAATGATTTTAAGCCCGATAAGTTTAAGGAACATTCAGGAACCACTCCCAAAGTATTTCTACGGCAATTGACTGATTACTTTAATGACCAGCACATCGGCCCTGAGAAACAATTAAGACTGGTGGAGAAATTTTTAGAAGGGCCTAGCCTAACTTGGTTTTTAAGTTTCAAGTACACGTTCAAAGACATGGCTCAATTCCGCGAGGCATTTTTGAAGAAGTTTTGGAGTCCTTCGTTACAACAGGGGTTGAGAATGGACCTGTACACGCGCAAATATCATAGTACGCATCCAACCCGTTTTTCAGAATTCTTCAGTCAGCAATTGGTAAAATTCAGAGATTTTGATGACCCGCCTAGCGAGCCAAATATGGTTCTAACCATCGGGAAACAACTCCCAATGCACATCCAACAACTATTAGTCGCAGGAAACATTCAGACCGCAGTCCAAGCCGAAGAATTACTCAGGCACTTAGACGAGACGAGTATGGTGAGCCCACAGACAGGAAGAAGGAATTTGGAATGTGTCAATACGGCAGAGGTAGTTCAGGGACTCCAAAATAATCACAGCCAGGGGAACCAAACTAAGACACAGTCCACAGGGACACAATTCACGCCAAGAAGACAAGATTTTGACGGCCGAAACCAGTTCCACAACAACAATCAGAATTATCAGAATAACCGCGGGAGATACAATCAGAATAACCAAAATCAAAATAATCAGTGGACATACCAACGGGAGTACACAAATTGGAGGGGAAACCAGAGACAAGGTAGACCTTACCAAAGAAATGGAGACGGTAGATGGAATAACGGCAGGGACTATCGCCAAGAAAATAGAGGAGATTATCGGAACAACTGGGACGAGCGATATATTGAATCCCGTAAACACTTGGATCAATTAAGTGCCGAAGAAACGGAGAAGGAGAAGTGGGGGCGTGCCATGGCAAACCGACAGAGCCCAGACCATCACCATGAAGAAGAGAAGAGACCTGCCGACAAGGCGAAACAGAAAAATAATAGAGGAAATTCGCGGGACGAAGTTTCGGGCAAGGGCCTGGAAATATGGTAGCAGGAGGAGAAGAAGATGGGAGAAGAAGAAGACGGGAGAAGAAGACGGTAGGAGAAGAAGATGGTAGGAGAAGAAGATGGTAGGAGAAGAAGATGGTAGGAGAAGGAGATGGTAGGAGAAGGAGATGGTAGGAGAAGAAGATGGTAGGAGAAGGAGATGGTAGGAGAAGAAGATGGTAGGAGAAGGAGATGGGAGGAGAAGAAGATGGTAGGAGAAGGAGATGGTAGGAGAAGGAGATGGTAGGAGAAGAAGATGGTAGGAGAAGGAGATGGTAGGAGAAGGAGATGGTAGGAGAAGAAGATGGTAGGAGAAGGAGATGGTAGGAGAAGGAGATGGTAGGAGAAGGAGATGGGAGAAGAAGAAGATGGTAGGAGAAGGAGATGGTAGGAGAAGGAGATGGTAGGAGAAGAAGATGGTAGGAGAAGGAGATGGTAGGAGAAGAAGATGGTAGGAGAAGGAGATGGTAGGAGAAGGAGATGGGAGAAGAAGAAGATGGTAGGAGAAGAAGATGGTAGGAGAAGGAGATGGTAGGAGAAGAAGATGGGAGGAGAAGGAGATGGTAGGAGAAGGAGATGGTAGGAGAAGAAGATGGGAGAAGAAGAAGATGGTAGGAGAAGAAGATGGGAGAAGAAGACGGTAGGAGAAGAAGATGGGAGAAGAAGATGGTAGGAGAAGAAGATGGGAGAAGAAGAAGATGGTAGGAGAAGGAGATGGTAGGAGAAGGAGATGGTAGGAGAAGGAGATGGTAGGAGAAGGAGATGGTAGGAGAAGAAGACGGTAGGAGAAGGAGATGGTAGGAGAAGAAGATGGGAGGAGAAGGAGATGGTAGGAGAAGGAGATGGGAGAAGAAGAAGATGGTAGGAGAAGAAGATGGTAGGAGAAGGAGATGGGAGGAGAAGAAGATGGGAGGAGAAGGAGATGGGAGAAGAAGATGGGAGAAGAAGAAGATGGTAGGAGAAGAAGATGGTAGGAGAAGGAGATGGTAGGAGAAGAAGATGGGAGGAGAAGGAGATGGGAGAAGAAGATGGTAGGAGAAGAAGATGGTAGGAGAAGAAGATGGTAGGAGAAGGAGATGGGAGGAGAAGAAGATGGTAGGAGAAGAAGATGGTAGGAGAAGGAGATGGTAGGAGAAGAAGATGGTAGGAGAAGAAGATGGGAGAAGAAGAAGATGGGAGAAGAAGAAGATGGGAGAAGAAGACGGTAGGAGAAGAAGATGGGAGGAGAAGAAGATGGGAGAAGAAGGAGATGGTAGGAGAAGGAGATGGTAGGAGAAGAAGATGGGAGAAGAAGAAGATGGTAGGAGAAGGAGATGGTAGGAGAAGGAGATGGTAGGAGAAGGAGATGGTAGGAGAAGGAGATGGTAGGAGAAGAAGATGGTAGGAGAAGGAGATGGTAGGAGAAGAAGATGGTAGGAGAAGGAGATGGTAGGAGAAGGAGATGGTAGGAGAAGGAGATGGTAGAAGAAGAAGATGGTAGGAGAAGGAGATGGTAGGAGAAGGAGATGGGAGAAGAAGAAGATGGTAGGAGAAGGAGATGGTAGGAGAAGGAGATGGTAGGAGAAGAAGATGGTAGGAGAAGGAGATGGTAGGAGAAGAAGATGGTAGGAGAAGGAGATGGTAGGAGAAGAAGATGGTAGGAGAAGGAGATGGTAGGAGAAGGAGATGGTAGGAGAAGGAGATGGTAGGAGAAGAAGACGGTAGGAGAAGGAGATGGTAGGAGAAGAAGATGGTAGGAGAAGGAGATGGTAGGAGAAGAAGATGGTAGGAGAAGGAGATGGTAGAAGAAGAAGATGGTAGGAGAAGGAGATGGTAGGAGAAGAAGACGGTAGGAGAAGAAGATGGGAGGAGAAGAAGATGGTAGGAGAAGGAGATGGTAGGAGAAGGAGATGGTAGGAGAAGGAGATGGTAGGAGAAGGAGATGGTAGGAGAAGAAGATGGTAGGAGAAGGAGATGGTAGGAGAAGAAGATGGTAGGAGAAGGAGATGGTAGGAGAAGAAGATGGTAGGAGAAGAAGATGGTAGGAGAAGGAGATGGTAGGAGAAGAAGATGGTAGGAGAAGGAGATGGTAGGAGAAGGAGATGGTAGGAGAAGGAGATGGTAGGAGAAGGAGATGGGAGAAGAAGAAGATGGTAGGAGAAGGAGATGGTAGGAGAAGGAAATGGGAGGAGAAGAAGATGGTAGGAGAAGGAGATGGTAGGAGAAGGAGATGGTAGGAGAAGAAGATGGGAGAAGAAGAAGATGGTAGGAGAAGGAGATGGTAGGAGAAGGAGATGGGAGAAGAAGAAGATGGTAGGAGAAGAAGATGGGAGAAGAAGAAGATGGTAGGAGAAGGAGATGGTAGGAGAAGAAGATGGTAGGAGAAGAAGATGGTAGGAGAAGGAGATGGTAGGAGAAGGAGATGGTAGGAGAAGGAGATGGTAGAAGAAGAAGATGGTAGGAGAAGGAGATGGTAGGAGAAGGAGATGGGAGGAGAAGAAGATGGTAGGAGAAGGAGATGGTAGGAGAAGGAGATGGTAGGAGAAGGAGATGGGAGAAGAAGGAGATGGTAGGAGAAGGAGATGGTAGGAGAAGGAGATGGTAGGAGAAGAAGATGGTAGGAGAAGGAGATGGTAGGAGAAGAAGATGGTAGGAGAAGGAGATGGTAGGAGAAGGAGATGGGAGAAGAAGAAGATGGTAGGAGAAGAAGATGGTAGGAGAAGGAGATGGGAGAAGAAGAAGATGGGAGGAGAAGAAGATGGGAGGAGAAGGAGATGGGAGAAGAAGAAGATGGTAGGAGAAGAAGATGGGAGAAGAAGAAGATGGTAGGAGAAGGAGATGGTAGGAGAAGGAGATGGTAGGAGAAGAAGATGGTAGGAGAAGGAGATGGTAGGAGAAGAAGATGGTAGGAGAAGGAGATGGGAGGAGAAGAAGATGGGAGAAGAAGAAGATGGTAGGAGAAGGAGATGGTAGGAGAAGGAGATGGTAGGAGAAGAAGATGGTAGGAGAAGGAGATGGTAGGAGAAGAAGATGGTAGGAGAAGAAGATGGTAGGAGAAGGAGATGGGAGAAGAAGAAGATGGTAGGAGAAGAAGATGGTAGGAGAAGGAGATGGTAGGAGAAGAAGATGGGAGAAGAAGAAGATGGTAGGAGAAGGAGATGGGAGAAGAAGGAGATGGGAGAAGAAGGAGATGGGAGAAGAAGAAGATGGTAGGAGAAGGAGATGGGAGAAGAAGGAGATGGGTGGAGAAGGAGATGGTAGGAGAAGGAGATGGGAGAAGAAGGAGATGGTAGGAGAAGGAGATGGGAGAAGAAGGAGATGGGAGAAGAAGGAGATGGGAGAAGAAGGAGATGGTAGGAGAAGGAGATGGGAGAAGAAGAAGATGGTAGGAGAAGAAGAAGATGGTAGGAGAAGAAGATGGGAGAAGAAGAAGATGGTAGGAGAAGAAGAAGATGGTAGGAGAAGGAGATGGGAGAAGAAGGAGATGGGTGGAGAAGGAGATGGTAGGAGAAGGAGATGGGAGAAGAAGGAGATGGTAGGAGAAGGAGATGGGAGAAGAAGGAGATGGGAGAAGAAGGAGATGGGAGAAGAAGGAGATGGTAGGAGAAGGAGATGGGAGAAGAAGAAGATGGTAGGAGAAGAAGAAGATGGTAGGAGAAGAAGATGGGAGAAGAAGAAGATGGTAGGAGAAGAAGAAGATGGTAGGAGAAGGAGATGGGAGAAGAAGGAGATGGTAGGAGAAGGAGATGGTAGGAGAAGGAGATGGGAGAAGAAGGAGATGGTAGGAGAAGGAGATGGGAGAAGAAGGAGATGGGAGAAGAAGGAGATGGGAGAAGAAGGAGATGGTAGGAGAAGGAGATGGGAGAAGAAGAAGATGGTAGGAGAAGAAGAAGATGGTAGGAGAAGAAGATGGGAGAAGAAGAAGATGGTAGGAGAAGAAGAAGATGGTAGGAGAAGGAGATGGGAGGAGAAGAAGAAGGAGAAGAGAACCATTTGATGACTTGGAAAGATGATGTGTGCAGAATCTGTATTGCAAAATGTTATTTTGAGAGCCAACACTCAAACCTACGGGGAGCGCCTGAGTACGCACTTTGTTTGTAAACAACAAGCAGCTGAGACGACAGGAGTGGCAATCACGTGAGGAGAAGGGGGAGACCTAGTGAGGAAGTATGAATGACATTCCGGCGAGAAAGAGCGCACACTAATTGAGTCAGAGGGGTGTACACTCGAGCAGCTGAGCGAGGTATTAAAGAGATGTTGTTGTTACTACGGTGGATTTTGTTTTTGAAATCCAAATCAATAAATTGCTTCGAATTTCAAAACCTTGCTGAGGATAAATGAACCCTTATTGATCTTCGATAAATAAGTATTCATATTTATTATTATTATTACTACGGCCCAGGCTGCACTTAAGGAAGTCGACTTGGATATAAGGGAGGCCAGCATTTCGTAATATTGCAACAGGAGTTGAGCTGGTAGCTATTCTTGGGGAACGGCCAGAATCAGTCGAGTTCAAGGCCAAATTGTGCAACTACTGTACCAAAATTGGAGGCAATAAGGAAAGATCACGAGGTACTCGCAACGAACATACGATTGAATCAGCCAATCGCAAGAGACCAAGCCATGACCACGAGGCGGACAGCGTCAGTAGTAAAAAGCCCGCGGAAGTGTGTATCTAAAGAACCGCCGAACGGATTAATCTCCGCTCGAGTAATTTGAGACGTTTGATTTATTTGGAGAAGAATGACACTAGTCCCATCTTTGTGAGACAAAAACTCTGGAATTTTTATCCGACTCCGCCCCACTCCTCCGCCCCTGTCAGTTTCTAATAAGTAGTTTGGCCTGACGCCACCTGAAGCCTTTTCTTTGTGGAGCCTTCAGAGGCTTACTCCACGCCAGTTTATATTGTGATTTTGACGCTCGAATTTATCTAAGTCTTTCTTTGTGGAGCCTTCAGAGGCTTAATCCACGCCAGTTTGTATTGTGATTTTTACGCTCTAAAATTAGTGAAGTTAATTTATTTTGAGAGCTCCGATGAGCTAAAGTCGCAGCGATCGCAGTATCGAATTTTAAAAGCTATAATACATTTTGTTCTAAAATCAGCTTTATTTGTGTGAGCTAAATATTTCACGCCAGTGCGTGATTACTTGTAACATTCATTTAGAGACGACGAGTTCAGCTTTAAGGGGGAAGTATTGTATCACCCTAATTTGCGCTCACCGGAGCCGAAGTCCACAGTACAGGACGGAAATACCGAGCGAGATAGCGACTGTTAGTGCAGCCAGGATTTTGAACTTGTTAACGAGCCAGTGGCGCGGACTCGAGATATATATTTTATGTATAAATTGCAGTGTATTTTTATGTGTTTTTATGTTGCGTGTGTGCGAGATATTTAGGGCCAGTCTTCGCTATTAATCTCATTAGGACAATTGTGGGTGAATTGGGGTAGCCTGCAAGCGATTATAGATAGGTAAAATAACTAACATTGAACTTTTCTGCCAAGGAGTCGATACCAAGATGATCAGCACGTGGTTTGAAGTTGGGATGAGCTTCAACAAATCAACGCAGACGACTACTATGGAGTGCTAACTTGTCCATAGGGCGATGGGTTGAGGAGGATGTCCTTAGTTCTACAAGCAGAAGCGGTGATGTACTAAAATTGGATTATTTCAATTATGTAGTTAGATTTGGCCGGGGAACTTTGTAAATAGTCATGTTTTCTTTTCTTGTTGTTTAGAGTTTTTTTTGCACCGACACTAAATGTTTTAAATGTCCGTTGGAGCGTGGCCAAAGTGTTTGTTAGATATTTGTTTTTCCTTGAGAGTCACATGTAATGTGCGCGGCGTGCGTGCGTGATTTTTATCCTTGCAAATGCGGAACCCGTTACATTCGATAAATGGTGCTTTATTAACGTTAATATTTGAAATAGGAATGGGAGGAAATTATTGTAAGATATTTGCTGAACAGGTTATTATTCATATTAGGGTTGCCAAGCGCACCAACTTAAAAGTAATTTGTAGAACACCTTCGTTCTAATTTTGATAGATTTTTCTTGAGTCCTTTTCAGGTGACTAGTCACGGCATAGAACGGTGGCACCAGCATGTGGATATTATTTGTGTCTTTTTATTTCAGGGTCTGTCAAAACCCATACGTGTGATTCTGTGTGTGTTAATGTGTCTAGTGTGTGTTGATTCTACGTGAGGAGGGGGTACTTGTCCTACCGCTCTCATATTTTTTGCTGCTGTTGTATTTTAGATGGAAAGACAGGGTGCTCTTGGGAGACTGCTGATTCTTGTCCATATGTTTTTTCTGACACACACACGTATTATTGTGCTTTGGGGCACACTTCTTCGAGGTTCGACCCCATGTTCTGGGAGGTCGAGGTATTTGACACGTGGGTTGACAGACATGCAGAGTTCCACAAACCGCCCGTTTTGCCTGTGACTTATTTTGATAAGCAAACCTGTTTGTCCGACTGGCCCCTGTAAGCTTTCATGTAGCAAACCTGTTCATTGTGATGGTTAATTTTTAAGCCATAATTAATTGGGGAGTTCGCCATGTGTGTAACGGCTTGTTGTACGTTGTATGGGTAAAATATTGTAATTAACGTAAATGTTGGCTGTGTGCCTATTTCTTTGTTTATGACTCGATTCATGTAATTTTTTTTGTGTGTCACACCCGTGTGGTGTAATGGTAGAGTATTTGTAAATTTTGACAGCGGTCATTTGTGTATTTTTCTATTGGTCACGTGTTAATGTATTTGTGTTGATTTGTGTGAGAAGTCATAAGTTTTTAGGCAGTAAATGTTGCTACGGCAATTTGATTCCAATTTCACACGGAAATTTTGTGTTTGTTTATAGTAGATTTAGGAAGTGTCGGTTTAATTTTAAGTATTGTTGTTGTGTTCCCCCGTGTCGGTCTAGCTCTAAGAAATGTGGATTAGTTGTCTGAAGGATTATTCTGGATGATAACGAATCACGCATTCAAAGTACACATCGTGATGCATGTAGAACGGCATACGCACACATATATGGTCACTTTTGTATTTTATCTTAAGGACACTTGGTCCAGGTAATTAATCTCTCCAGAGATATCGCCTAGTTTTTGGCATTTTTATTAAGCGGGAGTCAGTTGGGAGTTTTTGTTGTTAATTGTTTTATGGGTAAATATGGTGATTTGTTATTAAATTCAGTTGTTTTAACCCTAGCTTCACTCTTTCCTGCATGTTATTTTGTTATATGTTACCCTGCAAGTTAATGAAGCGCCCTGACAGCAACTTACGAATATGAACCGTTACACCCCCCGAAACTGAGTCTCATATGCTTCTTTGCAAGGGTTCAATATATATACATATATATACACAGTACGCACACCATGGGCACAATGAGGCATACGAACGTGTTTACATTATTACTCACCCTCATGGTTAGCGGGATACTCACAAACGCCCTAGAGCAAACCCCAAGAGGGCCGAGGGTAAGAATTACCCCCGGCGTGCATTGGAAGCACATACGGGGACAAACGGTCTATCAGGGCAATATACCCATCACTTATGATGTACCGGTAAGGCAAGAATACATCCCGGTACCGCCGGCTATAACAGGGAACGACCACAAATCCCAAATATACTCACTATGGGAGGCCATCGAACAGACGCTTAACATACATGGCGCTACAGAACAACTCCAAAGAACATTGGCCCCCATGCAGACCACGCAGGGGAGGGAAAGGAGAGAACTCACGTTTATAGGCAACTTTTTACAGTATTGCTGTGGCGTTGCTACAGAGGAAGACAGTAAAACACTACACATGACACAGCGCGAGTTACACGGAAAATTTAAACAAAATGATCCACGCGAACCTTAAGGATCTAACCGAGACTACACTCAAGTTAAACAACTGGACACACACAGTACACGACTCCATTACCACAATCGGTGAACAATTAAAAACACTCGCGAATGCGACCCGAGCAGGCAAAGAAGCGCAGGACAGTAAACTGGCTTCTACGGCCCAGATGGCTATGGGTAACGCCATAAGTATTTACAATGCGATCATGAGCATGCACAAACAACAGGATTTGATGGCATGCAGACAACACAAAATCCCAGAAAATACTATACATACAAACACTCTGCGCGAGGATTTAACAAAGCTCCAATATAAACTCGGGAAACATAAATACCAATTAGCCACTTCTATCGAACAAATAAGCTGGTACTACACGAAGCCAATATGCTCGTGTATATATCATGCTGACAGACTACACATAAAAATTAATATACCCATAGTCGAGGAAAACGCGCGGTGGAACCTATTTGAATACATCCCCATACCATATAAGTGGCTAGGGGGTACGTGCACATTGACACACGAGCCCACGTTGCTAGCAGTTAACGGGCGCGATATCCGCGTGTTAACAGGGAATGCGCTACATGACTGCATTACGCAGATAAATGCGCTATGCTACATACAACGGTTCCAGGAGGTGGCAACAATTCAGCCTGCCTGCGCCGTCAATCTCTACAACAACGCCCCAACCGATAAAATATTAGAGTCATGCGCGTACAGATGCGATGAAGGAGCGCAGACAGCCCTTATCACACAAATTGACATGGACAAGTTTGTCGTCACAAACCCAACGGCAGAGATGGGTATCCAATGCCCAGAAGGAAGGACAACCCTATTACACCCACACATGGAGGCACCACCAGGGGCTATAGAGATACACCTCCCATGCGATTGCCAACTCACGGAGGGCGGCATCATCCTAATACCACATGCGTTTCCGTGTGACGCGAAAATGGTAAAGGAACTCGCCATAACCCATACATTACCGGCGGCATGGACGAAGCAAGTGCAGTTACAATTACACGATTTTGAGCACTTACAGATGAGGCCGCTGTTGTATGACAACATGACGGCGATACTTAATGCCAACTGGTCGTCGGTGTTCCCGACATTTAACGTCACGGAAACACCCTTCAAACACCGCAGACAGCCCCTACAAATACCAACCCATCACAAATACTGGTACGATCTAGACACAACAACAACTACCACTATAGCATGGAACGCCGGGATGACCATAGTAATCATTTACATGCTAGCTAAACAGATGGCAATGGCCAGGGATATCCGGCAATTACACGCGCCCAGAGCGAACACATGAAGCAGAACACCCTCGCATAGACACACAACAGCATGCAAAAACCCTAAGTAAAGCAATCCACACGGGCGGCTACTTCCGATACCGCCACACAAGGGGTCTGCCGTGGCCACAGGCCAGGAATCGGCCAGGCTAGCCTCCAACACGCTACAGGGCCAAGCTCACATGGACACACGTCCCTCAGCCCCGGTACGAGAGGCAATTTTGCCAGACCGAGGGGCAGAACCTACGCCAAACCCCTCAGAACGGACGAACGAGAGGGAGTTGACGCCAGGGCTCTCAGGCATACACAATAACACAGAGAGAAACCTGGAGGAAACTATGTCATGGGCTGAGGACGTAGAGCCCGTGCCACAGCATGATCAACTCACACAAACCTACACGCATAGGCAGACGCGAAGGAAGGAGTCTACCGTGGCCATAGGCCACAAAGCGGCCAGACTACCCTCCAATACGTTGCTCAAGCACTCACAGACAATTACACGATCCTTACCGGCAGTTCAAAGGGCGATTTCACCAGAATTGAAGCGGACACTAACATGTGCACCCCCAGTGTAAAGACATACAGGGGGATTGTTTACAGTTCACCAGGGTGTAACACACACGCCTGCACACACTATCATGCCTCCACAACAGAATACATGGGGCTTAAGGGGAGTTTAACCGCCCACCCCACGAGGCCAGACAGACAAGGGGTTATACACGCGTACACACACTGAAAGGGTAGCGCGAAGTCAACACAGCCCTTCAGGCGCCGGCATACCTACACCTATTAACAGGCAGTATGGGGAACGTAGGCTTAGGCCTGCTTTACTTAAAACACCCCTGAAAGATAGTAAAGAAGCGCCTCAATGCGACCTGAGGCCTATGCCCTAATGACAGGGCGCAGTAATTCACCCCGACGGGCGAGAAAGCGCGCACTACAGTGAAATTCACTGACCGCGCAAGCCCCTGGATAAATATTCCCACACACAAAATTTTCCACTTAAAATGCCGAAACGTTCCCAAGACCTACACGGGGGCGCGTACACGCAACTAACACAAAAGACAGGTTCTACCCCTGTAGAGGGTAAACACACAAAAGCTCATGCCCAAAACTGTACAATTTACATGTATATATATATATATATATATATTTGGTCCATAAGTGCACATTATTTCTTACACTGCCCATAGCAGGAAATTTCCTTGTTCCCCATAATAGCGCTCAATCTACGCATAAATACCATGGGACAACACTCACGGTTCAGGGGAAAATACTATAATTTATTTTTGAAGCCACACACTAAACGTAAACACCATACAAACAGTCAATAACACTAACAAAACTGTCCCAGAGACACAGGCCCAAAAGGCAACATGAATGAATATCCTGAACAAAGACGGTGTCGAACCCGCGACCTTCTGAATACCAGGAGCGCAAGGTCGGGTAGCCATCCAATTGAAGGATACAGCGATAAGGGACAGTCACGCTAACAGGAATATATTCACCCCAGGCCTACAATAACACAAAATTTGGGGACACAATACATATGAATAGAGGTAGGATCTTTTACATAACGAGGAACCCAAGGCACACTGTATATGCAGACAATAGAAAGGCGCGTCAGCAAACCTACACACATTGTCTCAACACATGTGGTAAGGGGACCGCTGGACTAAGCGAGCAAGTACGTCCTACACAATTGAAACTTGACACTATCGCCAGTCAGCGATAAGACACACATGAACATGCGACTTCCGCGTGTGCCAGACAGGCTAGGAGCACTTTTCACTCCAGCTGTAACATACACAATCATTCACGCCATTTTCAAAGCCGGATAACTCCCAAAATTAAAGTACGAGGGTCGTTCCGAATAACACAAAACGCTCACACTAACGTATATTTTCATACGCGTGTCTCAAACATACAATACACGCCATGGTACATAAAACACAGAAATTGTAGTACCGAGGCCTTAGCCCTAGGCATGTGCGAACACACAGAAACACGATACAAACGTGCCCAAAAGGAAGCTAGCCAACGGCATTTTTGGCGCGACAACACAATCAGAGGCCACACTAGGGACGCACAAAATCCAAACAGACTACGCAAACATAAAACACGGAGCGCTACACGGGATCACGGGTCAGAATACCCAGTAAAACCGGACGCCGTGACAGACAAGAATTGTCAACCGACGAAAGATGAGTTACATACAACACACGGGTTTTTCAACATAGAAAGTCCGAAAACCCATCCAGCGCGACTAGACACCACATAGACCCATTCACAGGGGAAAAAATCACTCCGAACTAGACGGAAACTGGCCAAAATTAAGGCAATCCGCAAGTACGTCCAAATTAAACCAGGAATATGGACACGGGAACAGACAATTACACGGGCAGCATTGCAAAAACAGCATGCATACACAATCCCGCACAGGAAAACACATAGGGTCCCGTACAGACACTGTGCCCCATAGAATATAGCTAAAAGGGAAATAGACATAAGAATATTTAAATTATATGTATATGAATGGCATATTATTACCGTGCACACGCTTTAAACATACACTAGAGGTGACAGATGCATTTCACTAATGCCATATACAAGCACATTAACGATGGATCCACACATTCATGAACACAGGAAGGTTCTTTAACATAGATATAGGGGCGCAGATTCGTTCTTATGTACTCGCTACAACAGCCTACTTAGGGCAGTAGCGACCCCGGGACTGACAATAGGGGACGTACCAGGAACGCTAGGCCTCTACAGAGACCACAAGACACTTTTCGTGGAACCATAGCGCCCGACGCCTGAATACGGGGGACGTCACTATCACAAACAAACGCCTACACAAAACAGGCAACACCGCATCTTAGGCCAAAAATCATGGCAATTTTGGATTACCCCGAACATAGGCAATAGACTTGCTAGACACAAATCATAGATAATTACATAAAGCAGAGGTATTGCGGAAGCAAAGTCCAAGCAAGCTTGGGAGCGAAAAGTATGACAGGTTACCACATTGGCCCTCCTAGAATGTAAAACACATGTCCACATACAGACAGTGGCAAAAGTCACGTTCCATCAGCCTTCATACGTAACATTAGAAACTTCCTGTATACAAGGACGCAAAAACAAATACAACAAAACACTGAGTTGCGAATAACCGAATTCTGGCGCGTTGCAAAACACTGTTGCCGGTAGACATTTTTCATAACAAGACGTGACAACGACTTGCAGACATGATGACACTAGCACAAAAACAAGAGCAATAACGACATACAGTGACACGGATGTTGATATAGGAAATGGAAACGTCATTATAACAGGCTCCGCTTCCAATAATGCACAGATACTGTGGGCCGTATTAATCTCAGGAACACAGGATCCCATAGCCCTACCATTACCGACACTAGGAACATGTCTACAAGGGCGATAACAATTAGCCACGCGACACGCGATAAGACTTATCCGATAGCATCCCACGCGCCTGCATGCGGCAGCGGTAAGCGACCTCATACACGCAGCCGCGCTAATCACAGCCACGGACATTCCCTTCCTACACGCGCCCAACAATCAGGGGCGGATGCAGATAGATTCCATGAGGGAACACCCCCCCCCCCTAATAACTTCTTTTCTTGGCGATCAGGCCATGACAATTCATACCTACAGTCACTTGCTACTCTAACGTTATGAACAGGAAACCAGATTAGGCCGTGACGTCACAGCGTCACTGCACTCCAACCTCCTAAGGGCAGCCCAAGGGCAGTGCCAACAGACACAAACATTTCTACACAACATAGGTTTCACAGACCCACAGGCACTCCACAGACCGCTATTTTAGGACAGAGGAGGTGCTTTATGGCATCCCAACTTAGCCAGCGTACATCCCAAGGAAAGGTAGTGAACATATTCTGACTATGAGAGGGTGACACACTCCAACAGGAGTAGAGATGGATAGTGCCATCAGGAAGGCCATGGTACCAACTACGGGCTACCATACCAGTACCCTTCTTCCTACATATCCTGGCACCTACAACACTATCCAACACAAACATACAGACACATAAAAGCAGCTAGACTACATTTCAAAATATACATCGGGGTTGATAGACTTCAAGCGTTTAACAAATTAAGGTATGCTACACCTTGGCCCCAAACGCCTACACCCGAGTATTAGGGGTGAGTCGGAAACAATGTCAAGCGTAATGCACATCTCAATGTAGAGATGAGGCCACATTTATATTAACAAGTATTTTTTTAACTAATCCCGCATGCAAGGGACTTAGAATTATTATACCTTGACACATGCTTCATCCTCAAGTGGGAGCGGACACGCCTCATATCCATCCCCATGCATGGAACATCCTATCCACATACCAGGGATTTTATTATTATTACACCTGCATGGCATTTCTAAAATTTTGCACACCTGGGAGAAACCTACCCCATCCACTCACTGTAACGACCTCCTAGCAGCATCATCGGCTCCCTGCCACCATAAACATGGAGTCCATCGATGCACGACCCCCTCCTACCACGCTTTAAGCCCATTCAGCAAATAACACCCCCGGATCCTAATAACAAGGGACCCAACGCCCTAAAAATTTACTAACACATCTAGGAAATTACCAAGCCATTACCGCTGGAAATCCGACATGGCACTTACGAGCCTAAAGTAGACTATGCATTTAGAAGATCCTACAACCCCAGAACACTAAAAATTTTACATAATTACATAGTACACACAAACTTATTTACAGGGCACATTATTTTAAAAAGGAATCTGACATCACACTGGATGGTGATGAGATGTAAACGTAAGGAGCAGAAGCTCCACGGAAGGGCAGGGACGTGGCCAGACGCCAACAGATCCTGACCCAGACTAAAGACAGAATAACGTAGGGTTGAAGCATCGATGACTTAGCGTGGGCAAACGTCAAGATCTAGGGTGTGTCTAGCCTACCCCCTTGTCGGAGAAAAGTTACACCCACTATGCGCTCCGGTCATCGAAGCCAAAGCAGCAGGGGAGACTTTTGACGGCTAGTAGGAGAATTAGCCAGCTCCACACTAGACTCAGGAGACGAACCTAGAGACGACCACAGTAGGACTAGACTGTAGTTAGCATGTAAGCTAAGTAGAGCTCCTATGGCGGGGAGCAAGTCTTCCATTTCTAGGAAGTGAAGATAGTGTGCCAAGGGTCCAGCGGGACAACCCCTGGCCACGCAAGACCTCATCGGGATATGGGGCGAAGAGGATTCCCGGACGCTAAATTCCCGGATGATATTATTTTATCGGATGATTTTTTCCCGAACGATGTCCCGTGCCCACATAAATGGATGACAGCGAGTCTCCAGAGCTTAAATGGTAACGCGGCGGGCGGCCAGAGATATTAAATAGGTATGCAACGGGCTGCCAAAAGGGGTTCTGTGGGCAACCCAGCATAGATATACAAATAAATGACAAAATGGCGAATAATGCCAACACAGGCAGGTATAAGAACAGCGGAAAGGATATCCGAGCGAGGCGTTTGCTCTTTAGCAGCGCAGTCGCCCAGGCCTATACTAAATATTAAGAGGGGTATGTCGACAACTAGTATTAAGGGAGGGGACTACGGGCCACTGCTGTGTTCCGGTCCCAGCAGTAGGTCACAAGGGCCCCCTGGAAGAGAAACCGACCGGGACGAGCCTCCGATCAAAATTCTAGTATAAAAGATACAGTTACCTTTAAAAGGCAACTTAGACTTAAGCAAATTTAATAAGCACTGTTGTAAAACAGTAGCTACAGCACATTTCGGCACTAGACCAAGGACCATTTTGGCTTGTAAATACAAAATATATATTTTTTTTTGTTAACATAATTTAGGCTAAGCACCTTTTAATAAAGATAGAGCGTGCGGCACCTGGCAACTAGACGTTACCAGGGTAAGACCGACAATACAGTAAGTTAAATAGGAATATGCGATGCGAACGCGACATCGAACGTTCGGCACCTGGCAACTAAATTCGTTACCAGGGTAAGATCGACATCACATTGCGGAGACACGCGCATGCGACGCGAACGCGTTACAGAGCGTTTGGCACCTGGCGGCTAGACGTTGCCAGGATAAGTCCGATAAAGCAATAGAACATAGGTAAACATAACAGGGCGGAGGCACTGAAGCCGTCCGACCCAATCAGCGAGGTATACGGTGCAGCCACTGGAGCTGACCGACCCCGATAATACACGAGACGTCCGAAGAGGTCTCAAGGGCGGTGGCATTATCCAAGCCGACCCTTAAAAAGCGCTGTGCGACATATGCGAATAATAATATTTTGCCAAGGGCATATTCATAACCTGTCTTTATATTTCAGCACAGAGCTCCACCACTGCAGCATCGTGGGAGCACAAACAACCAGATTCATGACATCAGGTAAAGGTGACGTCACATACATACTTCACACAATGAGTACTCACTGAGGAGACATACAATCACACAGGCACACAAGAGGGTAGAAATTAGTAGCATCATAGTATACGGCCACCTTAGACTAAGTTAGATTTAGTGGCGCTATATATATTAAGATCTATCAACATAAAGGGTATTTTTATCAATGTCATGTAATCCACTTTTCCAGATCGACAGCGAGCTAACACGGGTGCGCACAATGGCGCATGACCGGCATTAATAGATTGCATTTTTTTCAGGCAAGCAGACATATATGCATTCACCCCTTGTAAATATAGCCCCCAAACACACATACCCTACACTAATTATGCCACACACACATACACTGTTTTTCACCTATTTCAGTCGCGCCCTTAAGGCGACGGCGCAGCGATCAGCATCGTCAAGTGACCGTGGGGCACCGAGCGATGCTGACGAATCCTCACATGTAGAAACGCTTCATTAATGAGCGACATACGGTAGACAGGGGCAGCGCAGAGGTTGTAAGCGCCCACCCTCGCTACCAAGGTGATTTTTTCCTACCCACGAGGAAAAACTCACGATAGGTAAATAGATAAACTAGCGGCATGACCACTAAACAGCGACTACAAAGGAAATAGCAAACGAAGGGAGGAGTAGCCAAACAAGAGCGCTCAAAGAAGGCCTAGAGAGTGAAAAAGAAGGTATCAGGCTCATGAGCAGAACGGTATAGTAATAAGTACTTTATGTTGTTGTTTGAGTCTTCAGTCTTTTGACTGGTTTGATGCAGCTCTCCATGCCTCCCTGTCCTGAGCTAATCGTTTCATCTCTACATTGCTCCGACACCCTACATCCGAGGCAATCTGTTTAACATATTCTAACCTTGGTCTACCCCTACAGTTTTTGTCTTCGACCCTTCCTTCCATAACTAAGCTTGCTATTCCTGGGTGTCTTAGTATGTGTCCTGCCAACCTATCTCTTCTCTTCATTAACAGTCGCAAGAAACATCTCTCCTCTCCCACTCGTCTTAATACCTCTTTGTTTGTAACCCTATCTACCCATCTGATCTTCATCATTCTCCTGTAACACCACATTTCAAATGCTTCAATTCTCCTCTTTTCTGCTGCACCAATAGTCCAAGTTTCACTTCCATAGAGCGCCACGCACCAGTCAAAGGCTTTCAAAAATGACTTCCTAATACCTAAATCTATATTCGATATCAGCAGATTCCCTTTTTGTAGAAATGCTTTCTTTGCCTGAGCCAACCTACTTGTTATATCCTCTTTGCTTCGTCCATCACTGGTTATTCTGCTTCCTAAGTAACAGACGTCTCCTACTTCCTTCAGCTTTTCACCTGCCAATTTGATCTCCAAAGAGGTTTCTGATTTATTTCGGCTGCATTCCAGTATTTTTGTTTTACATTTATTAATTTTCATCATGAATTCTTTCCGTAAGACGGAGTCCATACCATTCAAAAACTCATTCAAATCCTCAGGCTTGTCGGCCAAGATGACGATCTCATCAGCAAATCTCAGAGTTGAAATTATTTCTCCTTGAATCTTCACTCCCACTTTAAATTTTTCTCTAATTTCCTTCATTGCTTGTTCAATGTAAAGATTGAAAAGTATGGGTGATAAGTTGCAGCCTTGCCTTACACCTTTCTGAATACCAGCTTCTCTCTCATGTCCTTCAACTCGAATGACTGCTGTCTGGTTTCTGTACAGATTGTATATCACTCTCCTATCCTTGTACTTTATTCCAATCGATTTCAAAATGTCAAACAATTTAGTCCAATCAACATTATCAAGTACTTTATATTGTATCATAATTGTAGAAATATTGTAAATCCTAGACACACACAACAATATTAACACACGAGTGTATACCTATGCATATGTAACACCACTCAACACTGATTATACTGTTTTTCTTTCCTTTCTTTCTACTAACGACAAAATTTGTGAAGGTGTCCCGTTTCATCCCAACAATAAATCATTCTGATATACCTTTAACTTATACCCTGGGGCACCTGTTTTTCTATTTTCTTCCAGCTTTTACACAATACCTTGCAGGGAGCAATATTTTTCTCTACACAGCGTCGGACGGCACAACCACCCGTCCAACCATGTTTTTTTTCCTTCTTGCATAATACCAACTTGCCTATAACGTCAAGAACATGTATTTTTCTTTGTATTTTATAGTTTTATTATTTTTAATGTCGAATCTCATAGTGATTAATTTTAGATAAACAATTAACTATGTATACCCACAACCCACCCCCTCTGAGCACACGCTAAACTCACAACACCACCAGGACAACACGACACCGACACTGAAGTAAAAGAAGAAGAAGAGGGACAGGTAGAAAACGACGAAACATCATCGCAACGACACGCCCACTCTACTTCCCGTTCGCGAGGACGTGAACTAACAACGGAGGAGTCTTGTACAGCCCGGGGGGGCAGTACCCTCTGAGAGCCACCCCGCCATCTTCTACCAAAACCACCCCAACTGGAAACATTATAATTCCAGAACATATCTCTACACAGCAAGCGGCGACCACCTAAGCCTAGGAGGTTGGCCAACGGCTTGCAAAACACACATAAGCATTTACACTAACAACTATCTGGGGCAGCTACACTGATGCAATGCTGACCAAGCAGCGCCGAAACATATAAGAGTGGAACCTGGACAGGAGGGATTATCTGTTCTATTCTGTTCTTCGCAAGCGGCCCTGCCCGACGTCCGTTCCAGCTCTTCACCAGGTGAGATCTAGCAGGTGCTCAGACCCTTATTCTTGTAAAACACCTACTTTGACACTTAACAAATTGTACCACATTTATATCTGTTCAAACTCCCCGAGAGGGACATCATATTACATCAACTGACCAATAAATACATGGTCAGTAAACTACACGCTTGTTTCTAATTACACTCCACTTCACATCCTCATACCCCACCTAACCTTCGTCATAATTGCCCTTGACCGTAGAGGCCAGTAATTACATCATCAGGTTTCATTGTGTTCGAGCGCACGACTCGACTGCATAGCGTCGAGTCCCTGACTCTGCACATTCATTGAATTGTTCATCCTACTCAGCTGGCAAGCTGGCTTAACAGCCGGCACTTAGACAATCATCCCCTGGCAGCTATTTGCATCTTGCAGGGACGCCCACAATAGATTAAGCACTTACACCAACACACTACACTAGTAGTCTCTCCCAATTACGGGACACTACTCTCATCCGGAAACAGTCTTCTAAATTGGCACATTTACACTACCGTGTTTTTCCCACCCCCAACCAAGGGATAAAACAATATGCCAATTTTCCAATTTCCCATTTTCAGTTTTTTATGTCAGTTTTAAGTTTTTCAATCTCATAATATGGAAACATGGAATTTGCATTTTGTTGTTTACACATTTATCAATTTCACAATTTCCCATTTACAGTTCTTAAAATGTCAGTTGAAAGTTTTTCAATTTCATGATATAGAAACATGGATTTTCCAATTTGTCGTTTTCACATATGTCAATTTACCAAATTCCCATTTACAGTTTTTAAAATTTCAGTTTAATGTTGTTGTTTTTTCTATTTGTCAATATGGAAACATGGATTTTTCCAATTTGTGTTTTACATGTTCATTTTGCATTAATAGTGGAGAGAGGTGGGTAGTAATTAAAAATGTGCAAGCAGTGTCCATTGTTGACAGGTCATTGTTGACGAGTCCTTTTCATACAACAAACAAGTGAGTTCAAGTTTCGCATGCATTACCTATGTAATACCATGCAAGTGTTTAACATTTTACAAATTAGCTTATGTATTAGTTTATGTGAGGGGTCTTATGTTGGGCATTTTGTGTTGGCTTATTTAACAAGTTATTTTGTCAATGCATTTAGTGGATTTTTCTCTTGGTCTTGGAAAGTATATCAGTCTATTTTATCACAACATAATGCTTACTGCCATGTGTGTAAGCAACAACAACAACACACTAAACTTTCAAAAAATCTAAACTACTATAAGGTACTCTCAACTCGTACTCTTACCTAAATCCCATGCCTAGTCAAGAACATTATTTTTTTCCAAACGAAAACGTGAATGGGGACAGTAGACTATATGTTTAAACTAAAAAAATCATATAAAGTCATATGTTAACTCCAACACCTACGTTTACCCCATTCTTAGTCGAAAAATATTGTATTCTTTTAAATTATTCTAAAAAATATTTGGAAAGTAGGCTATATTTTTGAAAACTAATCATCCTATAAAGTCATATATAGACTCAAACCAATGGCTTTTATATCCTTAATCGTTAGAACAATATATGGAATTTTTGACATTTTTTTCCAAAAATGTTCATTTTAAAAAATGGGCTATATATTGGAAACTAGGAATTTTTACAAAAAAGTGTGTTTGACATAAATGACAGGTATTTACCCCCCTCTACCCACAATCCAAGTCCGCAGATCTCTGGGACAAAAATACAGAAATGTTTTAATCTAATCCTAGCTAACCTCACCTGACGTGACCATACCTGTTTGTAAGCAACAACAACAACACACTAAGATTCCATGAATTCCAGAGTACAATTTTTGCTCCATGTCACTACTGAGGTGATAATGGGTTTTCCGATCCTATCACTATAAATACATTACCCCCCGCTCTTATCTCGGTCTCGACAACAACCATGCCTATTTTTATTATGTCAAATGATGTAATGTTCGGGTGTAAAAGTGAGTGCAAAGTGTGTGCAAAGAGAGGAGCAAAGTGGGTGCAAAGTGGGTGCAAAGTGGGTGCAATAGTGGGTGCAAAAGTGGGTGCAAAAAGTGGGGATGTAAAAGTGGTACCCTATTGTAATGGCTTATTTGACAAGTTATTTTGTGGTACCCTATTTGTAATGGCTTATTTGACAAGTTATCTTTGTCAATGCATTAAGAGGATATTTCTCTTGTTCTTGGAAAGTATCCCAACCCTTTTTATGATAGCATAATGCTTACCGCCATGTTTGTAAGCAACAACAACACACTAAAATTCCAAGAATCCAAACTACTTACTCTAAGGTTAATGATTGCCTCTCAACTCCATTCCACGCCTAGTCAAAAACATTATACATTTCAAATTTTTCAAAAAAAGGTAAATTGGGGCAGTAGGCTATATGTTTAATCCAAATATCATATAAAATCATATGCTAACTACAACACCTAAGTCAATCCCACTCTCAGTCAAAAAAATATTATATTCTTTAAATTGTTCCAAAAAATATTTGGAAAGTAGGCTATATTTTGAAAACTATTCATCCTAAAAAGTCATATATAGACTCAAACCAATGGCTTTTATGTCCTCATTTGTTAGAACAAAACATGGAATTTTTGACATTTTTCCAAAAAATGTTTATTTAAAAAAAATGGGCTATATTTTGTAAACTATGAAATTTACATAAAAAAGTGTTTGACATAAATGACAGGTATTTACCCCCTCTTCCAAAAAACCAAGTCCTTGGTCTCTGGGACAAAATCCAAAAAGGTTCAATTTTGAAAGTAGACGATATTTTGAAAACTAATCATTCTAAAAAGTCATATATAGACTCAAACACATTTTCTGTAAGTTCTTTAACGTCAGAACAAAACTTAACACATTTTCAATTTTTCCAAAAGAAAGGTCAATTTTCAAAATTGCCTATATTTTGGAAACTAGGAATTTTACAAAAAAGTTTGTTTAACGTAAATGAAAGACCTTTACCCCCTCTACACCAAAAATAAATTGTAGGTGCCTAGGACAAAAACTGTGCAGTAGTGTGTTTGAGGGGGTTCTCTGACCTCCTCCTCACCCTCCTCACAAGATGGCGGCCGTAGCATAACTTAACCTAGCCTAACCTAACAAGATGGCAGCCGTAGCTTAACTTAACCTGGCCTTACCTAACTAGATGGCGGCACTAGCCTTACCTAACCTAACCAAACCTACGAGGTGTGATCAAAAAGTTCCAAAAAGGTGGCTGCAACTTAACCAAACCTAACCTAACCTAACTTAACCTAAACCTACGAGGTGTGATCAAAAAGTTCCAAAATGGCGGCTGTAGGTTAACTTAACCTAACCTAACCTAACCTTAACCTACGAGGTGTTATCATAAAGTTCCAAAATGGCGGCCGTAGCTTAACTCAACCTAACCTAACCCTACGAGGAGTGATCAAAAAATTCCAAAATGTGTGGAGGAATGTGGAGGAGGAGGAGGGTGTTTGTAGAACTCTTAAAAACTACTGGGGTAGGGTGGGGTAGTAAGAAATAAAAACAGTATTAACTATTATTCAGCATGAGTGTTTTTTAATTCGTTAAAACGTTCAATACATCTATTGTTTTATACCCTCATAAATTAGATATAGAGAATGTCCACCATGATTTAGATCCTCGAGCACACTTTCTGACATATCATTAAAACGTGTAGGAAGGAATGTCTGAAAATTTTCACTAACACATAGTACACGTTCACCATACATTGTGTCCACTTTTTGAATGTTGATGATACGGAATGGAGTATGCATTGGTAATTCAGTGAGCTTTTTTTCTCTCTAATCCGCAGTTCTGCCCCATAGCATTGAGAATGTTTATTGTAGTAGCCTATAAAGAAACAAAAAAAATGTCTATTACAGTTTAGCTATAAGTGACCAGAACCACTATATATATATATCATTTTATTCTAAGAGCTTTCCATGATGATAAGAAAAAAGAGCTTACCATAATGAAGGATTGAGTGTAAGAAAACGTCTTTTGCTGCTTGATGTCACTACTAAAGTGATACTCTTACAACAGACAAGTGAGTTCATGTTTCGCTGACGTAATCGTATGTTCCCCGCGCGCACATTTTGTACGGGTCCTTTTTGAAAGGAGTCATTTTTTTACGAGTCCCGGAGGAAGGGTCCTTGTTGACGGGTCCCTGCGGGCGGGTCGTTTGGACTGATCCCTATGGACTGGCCCATGCATTTTACCCAAATTATGTCAAAGGGACCCGCCCACAGGGACCCGTCAACAAGGACCCTTCCTCCGGGACTCGTAAAAAAAATGACTCCTTTCAAAAAGGACCCGTCCAAAGTGTGCATGCGGAGAACATACGATTACGTCAGCAAAACATCTCATCTAGAGTTTTAAATTTAGCCACTATGACGCGCTCAACACAGGAAGTGCGTGGAAACATACGATTACGTCAGCGAAACATGAACTCACTTGTCTGTTGTAAGAGTATCACTTTAGTAGTGACATCAAGCAGCAAAAGACGTTTTCTTACACTCAATCCATCATTATGGTAAGCTCTTTTTTCTTATCATCATGGAAAGCTCTTAGAAAAAAATGATATATATATAGTGGTTCTGGTCACTTATAGCTAGACTGTAATAGTCATTTTTTTTTGTTTCTTTATAGGCTACTACAATAAACATTCTCAATGCTATGGGGCAGAACTGCGGATTAGTGAGAAAAAAGCTCACTGAATTACCAATGCATACTCCATTCCGTATCATCAACATTCAAAAAGTGGACACAATGTATGGTGAACGTGTACTATGTGTTAGTGAAAATTTTCAGACATTCCTTCCTACACGTTTTAATGATATGTCAGAAAGTGTGCTCGAGGATCTAAATCATGGTGGACATTCTCTATATCTAATTTATGAGGGTATAAAAAACAATAGATGTATTGTACGTTTTAACGAATTAAAAAACTCTCATGCTGAATAATAATTAATACTGTTTTTATTTCTTACAACCCCCACCCTACCCCAGTAGTTTTAAGAGTTCTAAAAACACCCTCCTCCTCCTCCACACATTTTGGAACTTTTTAATCACTCCTCGTAGGTTTAGGTTACGTTGAGTTAAGCTACGGCCGCCATTTGGAACTTTATGATAACACCTCGTAGGTTTAGGTTAGGTTAGGTTAGGTTAAGTTAACCTACAGCCGCCATTTAGGAACTTTTTGATCACACCTCGTAGCTTTAGGTAAAGTTAGGTTAGGTTAGGTTTGGTTAAGTTACAGCCACCTTTTTGGAACTTTTTGATCACACCTCGGAGGTTTGGTTAGGTTAGGTAAGGCTAGTGCCGCCATCAAGTTAGGTTAGGTCAGGTTAAGTTAAGCTACGGCCGCCATCTTGTTAGGTTAGGCTAGGTTAAGTTATGCTACGGCCGCCATCTTGTGAGGAGGGTGAGGAGGAGGAGGTCAGAGAACCCCCACAAACACACTGCTGCACAGTTTTTGTCCTAGGCACCTACAATTTATTTTTGGAGTAGAGAGGGTAAAGGTCTTTCATTTACGTTAAACAAACTTTTTTGTAAAATTCTTAGTTTCCAAAATATAGGCAATTTTGAAAATTGACCTTTTTTTTGGAAAAATTGAAAATGTGTTAAGTTTTGTTCTGACGTTAAAGAACTTAGAGAAAATGTGTTTGAGTCTATATATGACTTTTTAGAATGATTAGTTTTCAAAATATCGTCTACTTTCAAAATTGAACCTTTTTGGATTTTGTCCCAGAGTCCTAGGACTTGGTTTTTGCGTAGAGGGGGTAAATACCTGTCATTTAACCAAAAACTTTTTTTGTAAATTTCATAGTTTACAAAATATAGCCCATTTTAAAAAAATGAACATTTTTTGGAAAAATATCAAAAATTCCATGTTTTGTTCTAACAAATGAGGACATAAAAGCCATTGGTTTGAGTCTATATATGACTTTTTAGGATGAATAGTTTTCAAAATATAGCCTACTTTCCAAATATTTTTTGGAACAATTTAAAGAATATAATATTTTTTGACTGAGAGAGGGATTGACTTAGGTGTTGTAGTTAGCATATGATTTTATATGATTTTTAGATTAAACATATAGCCTACTGCCCCAATTTACCTTTTTTTGAAAAATTTGAAATGTATAATGTTTTGACTAGGCGTGGAATGGAGTTGAGAGGCAATCATTAACCTTAGAGTAAGTAGTTTGGATTCTTGGAATTTTAGTGTGTTGTTGTTGCTTACAAACATGGCGGTAAGCATTATGCTATCATAAAAAGGGTTGAGATACTTTCCAAGAACAAGAGAAATATCCTCTTAATGCATTGACAAAGATAACTTGTCAAATAAGCCATTACAAATAGGGTACCACAAAATAACTTGTCAAATAAGCCATTACAATAGGGTACCACTTTTACACCCCCACTTTTTGCACCCACTTTTTCACCAACTTTGCACCCACTTTGCACCCACTTTTCACCCCACTTTGCACACACTTTGCACTCACTTTTACACCCGAACATTACATCATTTGACATAATAAAAATAGGCATGGTTTTTGTCGAGACCGAGATAAGAGCGGGGGGTAATGTATTTATAGTGATAGGATCGGAAAACCCATTATCACCTCAGTAGTGACATGGAGCAAAAATTTGTACTCTGGAATTCATGGAATCTTAGTGTGTTGTTGTTGTTGCTTACAAACAGGTATGGTCACGTCAGGTGAGGTTAGCTAGGATTAGATTAAAACATTTCTGTATTTTTGTCCCAGAGATCTGCGGACTTGGATTGTGGGTAGAGGGGGGTAAATACCTGTCATTTATGTCAAACACACTTTTTTGTAAAAATTCCTAGTTTCCAATATATAGCCCATTTTTTAAAATGAACATTTTTGGAAAAAAATGTCAAAAATTCCATATATTGTTCTAACGATTAAGGATATAAAAGCCATTGGTTTGAGTCTATATATGACTTTATAGGATGATTAGTTTTCAAAAATATAGCCTACTTTCCAAATATTTTTTAGAATAATTAAAAAAAATACAATATTTTTCGACTAAGAATGGGGTAAACGTAGGTGTTGGAGTTAACATATGACTTTATATGATTTTTTTAGTTTAAACATATAGTCTACTGTCCCCATTCACGTTTTCGTTTGGAAAAAAATAATGTTCTTGACGAGGCATGGGATAGAGATAAGAGTACGAGTTGAGAGTACCTTAGAGTACTTTAGATTTTTTTGAAAGATTAGTGTGTTGTTGTTGTTGTTGCTTACAAACATGGCAGTAAGCATTATGTTGTGATAAAATAGACTGATATACTTTCCAAGACCAAGAGAAAAATCCACTAAATGCATTGACAATATAACTTGTTAAATAAGCCAACACAAAATGCCCAACATAAGACCCCACACATAAACTAATACATAAGCTAATTTGTAAAATGTTAAACACTTGCATGGCATTACATTTTAGGTAATGCATGCGAAACTTGAACTCACTTGTTTGTTGTATGAAAAGGACTCGTCAACAATGACCTGTCAACAATGGACACTGCTTGCACATGTTTAATTACTACCCACGTCTCTCCACTCCTAATGCAAAATGAACATGTAAAACACAAATTGGAAAAATCCATGTTTCCATATTGACAAATAGAAAAAACAACAACATTAAACTGAAATTTTAAAAACTGTAAATGGGAATTTGGTAAATTGACAAATGTGAAAACGACAAATTGGAAAATCCATGTTTCTATATCATGAAATTGAAAAACTTTAAACTGACATTTTAAGAACTGTAAATGGGAAATTGTGAAATTGATAAATGTGTAAACAACAAAATGCAAATTCCATGTTTCCATATTATGAAATTGAAAAACTTAAAACTGACATTAAAAAGACTGAAAATGGGAAATTGGAAATTTGGCATACGTGTAAACAACAAAAATGAAAAAAAATATCCAAAGGGGTAGTGATCAGGGGGGTGAAACATCTATAGATCCTTCGCTTCCAAAGCCCTCATGGTGACTGACGAGTTTGCTGAACCGCCTTGTGGAGCGCCAGTGGTAGCGCTGCTGGCCAACTCGGCTGCTATTGGTTGAAATACGACTAGATTCCGATTGGTTATTATTTCAAACGTTTCTGTACAGGTGTGTTGTGTATTTCTGTACAGCTGCGTATTTTGGTGTCTGTTCTTATTTTTCTGTGTGGTCGTGTGTTTTTGCATATATTATCAATTTTGTGGACTTTATTTGATACTACCAACAAGATCACCCTTCTCAGGATTATGCCCTAATACGGTAGGTGTTTATTTACTTTAATAGTCTCGTGTAGTGTAGCTACCAGGATATGATTTTAATATTATGGCTTTTGAATTGTGTGCTTTATTGTTTAATAATAATTTCGTTTGCAGTATTTTCAATTAATTATATTCTTCGCTACTGTAGCTGATGAAGTAGGCTACTGTGGGTTCTCAACTAGATGAAATATCTCTCTCTTATGCCTTTATATAACCCTACTTTATTGAAACGGGGAGCTATACGTAGAAAGGCAGTAAACTGATTATCTCATTGTATTTATTTTTATTTTTGAGGGCATGAGGCACTCCAAGGAAGGCATCAGATTAGGTCCTTATACTACAGTTGTCCAGTAATGGGACCAGACAGCCTACTAGTTGGAATAACCTGAACTGTTGTCCAAACAGTGGAAGAATAGTCCTATTTTGGCAAAAGTAATTTATTGATGAGACTTTGATCTATTAACTGTACACCAGTTTTAATATAGACCTATGTGGGTAGGTCAAGACGTTGATAGGGCATGCTGTTATAGCAATACACTAAGTTCATGCCTTCGTGTAATGAATTCACATATTACACTGTCATGTGTTGTGTGTGTAAGGTAGTTGAGGCACTGGAAAGTGTCATACTTCTTTTCATAGTAAGTTACATAATATTTCCCCACCAGGAATGGCACATAATATACGGTACGGTACCTAACAACCATATTGCAGTGGGATAGGCCTAGTCAAGAGGCCTTATTAGGAATAGATGCAGTCGTTGCATCATTTAGCCTTTCGAATATGGTGGACATCAGCCCCATATACTGTCTGATCGTATGTGTAATTATCATAACTGTAGTAATGTGTGATGGTGCAGTGGTCAAGCCGCTTGCCTCTCACCAAGGTTGATATGGATCCCCGTTAATGCATGTGAGATTTCCAAAGTAAAATGTTATGCCCAATGCTTTGGATTCCACATAAAAAAGTGGTGATGGTCATGATAATAACTGTCACGTAAAGCTATAAGTTTCTTTTCCTTTTGTGTGTTATTGAGGCAAGAATTGACAAAGTGGCAGATGTGGTCGTAAGTTGGATTTGGAAGGTAGGATAGTTAATAATTACCGAACAGCTGGCTAAGCTGTAAGGAGAGAGACTGTTGGGGATGTCGCCATATTTGAAAATCTCAGTCCTCCAGACATAATAATGACAATAGGCATTTACATTTTATTTTTATTAAATGCTTTTGTGGGGAGTTAGAGCTATGTGGGGAAGAAGAAATGCCATCCCAAGTGGTCTAGGATAGCTGGAAATTATCTGTTAGGTGCACAGAGATCTTTTTTCTTGGTTTGTCAATTTATTTGATCTCTGATTAAAAATTGCCCGTGTAAACGGTACACACAATTTACAGTACTAATCTACTGAATGGCTCACTGAATAGTATTGAAGTTGTACAATCCACACTGTATTTCATTTGTAAACATATAATTTAATATTTTTGCCAGTAGGCCTACTACATAACACAATAACAAAAATAAATTCAAAACTTGTTGCATCAAAATTAGTTTACAGTACTAATTGATAGACTAATTATGTAACAAATGCCAGCATTCTTTCATCTGGTTGCATGAATTATTATGATCATTTGCTGCATATTTTCCTTCTTCCATGGATGTCCTTAGTTATTATTTTAAGGTGGGCTGTCTAACATCACACAAAGACCTTTCTGCCTTAGTTTACCTTGGGGTGAATTGTTAACTTCTGAGATGGTGTGTTTGTTCTGATGTAAGTTAATGGCTAGAGGCATTCTCCACTTCAAGTAACATTGGTTGCGTTCACGGTAGCAAACAGTTGATCAACTGCTCCAAAGCTGATGCATCGGGAGCTGGATCAGGTTTTACGTGTACCTGTGAACGGTTTGCTCCATCTGATCTGTAGCAGCGCGCGTTGTTCGAAAGTGGACAAGGGCGATGTACTATCCTCGAGCCTGCGACGTTGAAATGATCAGATAATCTTGTGAGAGTGATTGCTGATATTAGATCAGTATCTAATTTACCTTTAGTTTTGCAACTCGGAACGAGATTGGTCTGAAACTATGTACCGAAGGCTGTGAACATGTATCAAACCATACCTTGCTCCCGATAATATTAGGCCTACGTACGTAAATTTCCTGCCTTTCTGATACGGCATTTATTGTGTAATGCTAGTTCGGCTACGGTAAAAAACTTAACAGTTTAACGTATGGTACGGTATATTAAGGTGGTATATCCCAAGACTTATGATAATTGAAGTAATTTTAATCCCTTCAAATTGAACAAGGTAGGTTAGGCCTATGTCTCAATAGACCGAATATTTATTCAAGAATATCAATATAGCTTTGATTTTATTAATGTAGGGTTATATCCTATGAGAAGGGTCAAGAATCTGTAAGTCTAGCAGTAAACCTCTTACCAGTCATCCACACATGATGACTTCATTATTTGTTAGCATTGCTTCATCTATTTAATTTGTTCCTAGGTATCCTTCATGCTGATACTTTCCTGCTTCTTATATCTTTTCTTTTTCACTCTAGTTTTCTTCTCAAGGATTTGAAGCTTTTGGATTTATTCATCAGCTTAACTGTGCTATACAGATTTTAGTTACTGTACTATAAAAAATAATTGTATTTACAAAAAAATCAGGTTAGATAGCAAAATTAATTTAAAACATTACAAGAATATAAATCACATTGTCCCTACCTGTCAACTAGAGGTATTTATCTGGACCATTACCCTTCCCCTATCTAATAAGGTCAGATGACCTCAAGGTTCCACACTTTAAAATTATAACCAGCATCTAGAAATAACATTTCTGGGTCCCTCATTTAAAGCAAAGGAAATCATGGTATGAGCCTGTATTATCCTTGTTATGCCTTACTTATTTACACCCCAATATTAGTACTTAAAGAGAAAGGCACAACATGAACTGTTGATGGATTAACTTAGTTTCTTACTTGGCAGTCCATTCTCCTCCTATCAATACACAACTGGTTTCCATACCATATTCCCTATATGCTACTGTTCATCTAATGAAAATGAAAAATGTTAGGCTACAGATTTTTGGTTGAAAACAGTTGTCTAAAAGATGCTTTCACCATTTATTTTTTAATAGATGATGTCATTAAATGGTCCACTAACATAGAAAGAATTAAAAAATAGGACATTTTAAAATTATTGCTACCTAAGTCTGGACAGTACAGAATGAGGTAGAGGAAACTACACTGCAAAAATATAAACTGAAAAAAATAAGATATAAAAATCAGGAACGTACCAGGATGAATGACACCTAGGAACAAAGATAAATGAAGCAGTGCTAAGGAATACATCTTTTCTGTGATAATTTGAAGCCATTCTTTTTCTTTTTTTCAGTGTTGCCTATACAGATTGTCTTTGCTGCTTCTCAGTCGGTCAACATGGGGTACAAAATTATTATGTAAACCCACTCCTGGAAACACTTACATGTATTAGTTGCCCATTGCCCATTTAAGTGTGATAACTAACTAATACATGTAATTTTTTCCAGGAGTGTGTTTATATATTTATAATTTTGTACCCGAAAAGCAGCAATGACTACATTTTATCTTGAATTTCAGTACATAATCATTACCAGCTACTTAATGTACGATACTGGTACTTCATTGGGGCTTGGCTAGTGGGCTCGTACAATTACATACCATTACCGAAGGTAACATTCATGACTCATCACTCTCTTAATGGCATTGATACTTGGTTACTCACAGTTCCCTTTGTTGCTCAATATGTGCCTGGTAGAGAGATGGTTGGCATGAATCAGCAAACTAAATGTTATAAGAAGTAATATCTTCCACCTAGGCTCATTACCAGATTGAATACAAATGAAACTATAGGTGTAGTTTTGTAACAAACATAGTTCATTCAGTCACCGTACAAGAACATCAGGTCTTCTGTGGTCAGCAGCAAATACTGCTGTGTGATAGAATATGCAGATTATAAAGTGAAGCATCACTGTAATGAGGTGTTAAAATTCAGGTAAGCTGCGATAAGGTAAGAAAATATTGGACAAACTGGGTAAGTGCTGTGTTGAACAGTGCTCAATCTTCTCTGCTTGTGTAAGAAGAGAAATATATTATATTTCTTGAGTTGCAGTACATAGGCCTAGCCATTACCAGCTTCTTGGTAGCCTACTGCAGTGAACCTAGGCTAGTGAGCTTGCCTAATTGTAGCCTATACTGTACAGTACTAGTAGGCAATATTCATGAAACCTCACTCCCTTTAAGTTATCATTTTATTAACAATTTCCTTTACAGGTTACTAAGCTTGTAACTTAAAGCCTCCTTCCCAATCCTAGCCTCAGTTAAAAATACATGCACTACTACTGACACCACATTAATTTGAAATGTATCCTGTAGCCTAGGCTACTGTTAAAATATAGATCAATATGTAGCATACACACAAGAGAGTGAGTAAAATAAATTAGCCTTACGTCACAATTTCTAAATCCATTCTCATAATGCATTTTACTTAATAGTCAGTTCCTATTTCAGTACAGAGACCTAACCTGTCCCCTGAGAGAAAATCATTGCTCGTTTGACAGAAGGAAGTCAAGGATGGAAATTTTGGTGTTGGATTAGTTGAAGCATGGACAAAATACAGTGTGTGCATACAATAATTGTCATAAAATGTTAATACTCAGGCATGTTGAGATACTGTAAGTGAAGGAAATAAAGGACAAACTGGGTAAGTGCTACTGTATGTTGAAGAGTGCTTAATTTTCTCTCCTTGTGTAAGAAAAGAAATTTATATACAGTATATATATATTATATCTTGAGTTTCAGTGCATAATCATTCCCAGCTTCTTGATGTATGGTACTGGTAGCCTACTGCAGTGAACATTGGCTATTGAGCATGCCCAATTATAGCCAATGGTACCAGTATGGTAGGTAATATTCATTACATTGAAAGGCATATAAATGTTTAATCTAGACCTGAACAGCAACCGAGAAGCAAGATAACTGTTAAGATAAGACTGCTAATGCCATGAAAAGAAAAGTAGCCTAATGGTTACTGGTACTTGAAATGCTTACCAAGGGAAGCTGGTTTCTTTCAAACATAGAAACATAGTTATAGGGTAGGGCCTATACATGACCAAATTAACTTCATTCAGTCCAAGCTGAAAGCCAAGGGGGGGGGGGGGGGGGGAGGCTAATCTAGACCTAAACAGCATCCAAGAAGCAAGAGAACTGTTAAGATAAGTCTGATAATACCATGAAAAGAAAAATACTGATAGGCTACTAGTATTTCCCAGTCATTACATTCTGATCAGCCAAACACTCAGTTTTCTATTGGAAGAATCACCTAATAATGCAGGCACAGACAGACCTATGGTAATTCTTATATCCTATTGCATACTAATCCTTAACCCATCAAGTACCGGTATCCTACGGTATTGAAATAATTCAGAATTTGGGGTAGGCCCAGTACAATGCAGGTATTTTTTATACAGTACCGATAGCCTATGCTTGCTCCAAATGAAAGGTATTTTTTATACAGTATCGGTAGCCTAGAAGTTTGATTCTCTCTATACTGCCTACACAACAATATATTCGTCGAGGTACAGTATTTAGCCCAAAGCATAGGTTAAAATCGTATTTTCAGACCAAATTACCCCAGACAAGTGATGAAAAAACGCTGAAACATTGATTTAAAAACTTTAAAAATGCACATTGTCACTAGAAAGGAAACCACACACCTGAATTCATATAATTTTTAATACTTGAAACGAAAGAAAGGCTGTAACATCCGATATATCAGGTTATGTTGTTTCACACATAGGTTAAAATTTGTCGCAACTGCGGTCCGTAAATCGGAATAAAGATATATCACGAATTGTACACAATGCAGGTCATTTTATAGGCTATAGAGGGACCGTGATGTTGTGTTCTTCATTATTATTTCAGTATTCATCAATTCAGGAACTATTTTGAACGATTTCCACAATGTTTACATTTGTTTTCAAATCTACTTCATGCTATACGCCATGTTGGTTTTAAACGTGTTCCGTGGATGGAGCGAAGTTTTTCTACGCTCCATAAAATGGCGTCCGCTCCATGGAACATGTTTAGGGAGCGCTCCATCACACCGCGTTCACAGCGTACTTTCTTCAACAGTTCATCAACTGTTTGCTACCGTGAACGCAACCATTAGGGCAGCATTATCCTAACATGAAGGCTACAGTGGCATTCAGCCAGCTATAATGAGGCCTATTACACTCTTCCTGGACAATGAAGAATGTAATTTTATTGTATTATAATTATTAATATTAATAATACTGTAGAATGAAAATTTTCTATCTAAATTGCATTTTGTAAATATTGTCAATTCAATAACAGTACAGTAAGTTTGTAGTTAGTTGTAGTTGTAAGTAGGTAGTTTGTTTGTCTATTAGATATGTCATTGTTCTATTAGACTATGGTGTGTGAGTGTGTCTGGTAACAGTTGCATTGTTTATTAGTTATAGTTCATTGTTTCAGTAGACTGTGATGTGTGATTGCATGTGAGTGTGTCTGGTGACAGACTGTTTTAGTGGTAGTATTTGTTGTTGGTGGAACTTTAGTATTTTTTCGTTAGTAGAATTTTGGTATTTAATTGTTAGTACAGTAGAAGGTTAGTATTTTTGTTAGTAGAATTGCTCTTTACTTATTCTGAAAGGGAGTAGCAGCCTTTCAGAATAAATCAAATCTTTACTAGTCTTATAGACGGTTAAGATATTGATAATATAAGCCAAATAATGGCTACACTGCGTCCTGCTGCACGGCTGAAAGCAAGGGGAAACTACAGCCGTTTGCTATTCGCGAGGATATGCACCTCTCTATGCATAAATACATGTGATGATGGCCTCCTCCCTTGTAAAATTTCAATCCGGAGGTAAACTAGTCCCCCGTTCGGATCTCCGGGTGGGGACTACTCGAGAGCGGGTTAACATCACAGAAGTGACAAAGAGGAACTCTGACATTCTACGGATCGGAGCGTGGAATGTTAGAAGTCTGCTAGGAAATGGAAGGTTAGAAAACTTAGAAAGGGAAATGGATAGGATGAGGTTGGATTTGGTTGGGATTAGTGAAATGCGCTGGCAGGAAGAACAGGACTTTTGGTCAGGAGACTATAGGGTCATTAGCACTAAATGAAACAATGGCCAAGCAGGGGTTGGCCTCATATTCAGTAGGAAACTTGGACAGCGGGTGGAATATTATGAGCAATATAGTGAACGGATTATTGTAGCAAAAATAAATACTAAACTTACCTGCACCACAGTGGTACAAGTCTATATGCCTACCGGTCAAGCTGATGATGAGGATGTTGAAAAGGTCTACGAAGAAATAGACGAAATTCTGAGGTATATCAAGGGTGATGAAAATGTTATAGTAATGGGAGATTGGAATGCTGTGGTAGGAAAAGGGAGAGAAGGGAAGATAGTAGGAGATTTCGGATTAGGTGAAAGGAATGATCGAGGAAGCAGGCTGGTAGAATTCTGCACTGAGCATGAGTTGGTCATAGCTAACACCTTATTCAATAACCACAATAGAAGAATATACACATGGATGAGACCAGGAGATACAGGGCGTTACCAAATCGACTTCATTATGGTCAAGCAGAGGTTTCGAAACCAGATTTTGGATTGTAAAACATATCCTGGTGCTGACATAAACTCTGACCACAATCTGGTTGTAATGAAATGCAGATTAAAGTTGAAGAAACTGAAGAAAAGTCAAAAGCCAAAAAGGTGGGCAATAGACAGACTGAAAGAGAAGGATGTAAACGAAAGATTCAAGAAGAGTATAAAGGAAGGACTAATGAAAAACCCTAAACAAACTTCAATTGCAGACGAATGGGCAATTTTGAGGAATGAAATAACAAAATCCGCAGAAGAAAACATTGGTAGGAAAGAAAGAATAGGTAGAAAACCGTGGATCACTCAGGATATACTCGAATTGATGGATGAAAGGCGGAAGCACAAGAATGTAAGAGATGAAAAGGGGAAAGCAGAATACAGACGTCTGAGAAATGAGGTTAACAAGAAGTGCAAGGAAGCGAAAGAAGAATGGTTGAAAGAAAAATGTGCTGGTATAGAAAATTGTCTGAAATTAGGAAAAGTAGACACAGCTTATCGAAGGATTAAGAATACTTTTGGGGAAAAGAAGACTAAGTGCTGTAATATTAAGGACACAAATGGAAAGCCTCTAACAGATAGGGAAGAAAAGGTTGAGAGATGGAAAGCTTACATAGAGAGTTTGTATAAGGGAAAGGAGATTGAGAATCATGTAATGGAAAGGGAGGAGAAAATTGATGAGGATGCGAAAGGAGATTTAATATTGAGATCAGAATTTGATAGAGCTTTGGAAGACTTAAGCAGGAACAAAGCACCAGGCATAGATGATATACCGATTGAGTTGCTACGCTGCATAGGAGATGAAGGTCTGATCAGGTTATTTCACTTGGTGTGTAGGATTTATGAGACAGGTGAGGTACCCCCTGATTTCAAGAAGAATGTAATCATCCCTATACCAAAGAAAGTGGGAGCTGACAGATGTGAAGATCACCGTACAATCAGCTTGATTACTCATGCTTCAAAGATCCTGTCTAGAATAATATACAAGAGGATTGAGAGCCAGATAGAAACGGAGTTGGGTGAAGACCAGTTTGGTTTCAGGAGAAATGTAGGAACAAGGGAAGCTGTACTAAGTCTTAGGCTGATTTTGGAAGGTAGAATAAGGAAAGATAAGAGAACGTTCATGGCTTTTGTAGACTTAGAAAAGGCTTTTGATAACATTGATTGGACAAAATTGTTTGACATTTTGAAATCGATTGGAATAAAGTACAGGGATAGGAGGGTGATCTACAATCTATACAGAAACCAGACAGCAGTCATTCGAGTTGAAGGACATGAGAGAGAAGCTGTTATTCAGAAAGGTGTAAGGCAAGGCTGCAACTTATCACCCATACTTTTCAATCTTTACATTGAACAAGCAATGAAGGAAATTAGAGAAAAATTTAAAGTGGGAGTGAAGATTCAAGGAGAAATAATTTCAACTCTGAGATTTGCTGATGACATCGTCATCTTGGCCAACAAGCCTGAGGATTTGAATGAGTTTTTGAATGGTATGGACTGCGTCTTACGGAAAGAATTCATGATGAAAATTAATAAATATAAAACAAAAATACTGGAATGCAGCCGAAATAAATCAGAAACCTCTATGGAGATCAAATTGGCAGGTGAAAAGCTGAAGGAAGTAGGAGATTTCTGTTACTTAGGAAGCAGAATAACCAGTGATGGACGAAGCAAAGAGGATATAAAAAGTAGGTTGGCTCAGGCAAGAAAAGCATTTCTACAAAAAAGGAATCTGCTGACATCGAATATAGATTTAGGTATTAGGAAGTCATTTTTGAAAGCCTTTGTCTGGAGCGTGGCGCTCTATGGAAGTGAAACTTGGACTATTGGTGCAGCAGAAAAGAGGAGAATTGAAGCATTTGAAATGTGGTGTTACAGGAGAATGATGAAGATCAGATGGGTAGATAGGGTTACAAACAAAGAGGTATTAAGACGAGTGGGAGAGGAGAGATGTTTCTGGCGACTGCTAATGAAGAGAAGAGATAGGTTGGTAGGACACATACTAAGACACCCAGGAATAGCAAGCTTAGTTATGGAAGGAAGGGTCGAGGACAAGAACTGTAGGGGTAGACCAAGGTTAGAATATGTTAAACAGATTGCCTCGGATGTAGGGTGTGGTAGCTATGTAGAGATGAAACGATTAGCTCAGGACAGGGAGGCATGGAGAGCTGCATCAAACCAGTCAAGAGACTGAAGACTCAAACAACAACTGAATGAAAATTATAGGATACACTAGTTTTCCCACAGAGCACTTGTCCTGTCTTTGCATGAGCAATAAAAATTATGTTTGTGCATGCTTAACATTTAAACCCAAGGAGTAGCCTAGCTGTTTACTGAAGTTACAAGTTTTCACTCAGATATCAATATTTCTTGTCCAGTCATTGTCCAACACCTTTATTACAATGTTATAGTTATGTATGACGATTATTCACTAACGGAATGCCACTTGTTATTAGGACTGACTCCTGTAGTCTCGAGGTACATATTGAGCTCTTCCAAGACATTTAAGTTTGGTCTGAGGGTTGAAATGGGGTACACTCACCCTCATGAGGCAGACCTGAGATGAAATGGGAATGATTTCCAACTTAGCCTTCACAGAAATGGTTTTCTAAGGTTTTCCACCTCTATGCCACGGTGGTTCCTAAATTGAGGCCACGACCGCCTCCTTCCGAATCCCAGCCTCCATTACAAATACACATACACTTGCAGCCATCACAATGACACAGGCTATACTTAGGGATTCCACACACACACATGCCCCGAGTAAGCAGGGTTACATGATCATGATGTTGTAAAGCCTCTTAATGAATCAACAACATTGACTGGCATGTATTTTTCTATTACAGGTTTGCTATTTGTGTGGCTCTACCGTGTGATGACAGTTCTCTACTGGGACAATGGCTTGGCGAAATTAAATGGTGCACTTTTTTTAATGAAAATGTTTTGTTCAATTAATATCTGTAAAAACTAGAAAAGAATATACTGTATATCGCAGCATAATAACTTATTTTAGTCTCATGTTATCCTTCAGAATTCCTTATCTGCATCCTGATTCCTTGCCTTATCATAATTCATTAGACAGGTCGTTAATTACTTCATATATTTTATTGGATATGTGTGATGGCCTTGTATTCATATTAGTGTGCCACAATCCTTTCTTGATCAGCTTGTAGGGTGTATTAATTTGTAAATTTGGTCAACACCTGAGGTGAACTAAACAGTTCTTCACAATGTTATTATTGTGCCACTGGATAACCCTACCTAAGGACTGGAGAGAACCCACAAGTGTTAACACTTCTACCTGTTTGGTATTATATTGTATCATATTACTGTAGAGTGGATGATTGCTATGCAGCTAGTTTTACAAGGCATGGGTGAAAATCCAACCAACATATTATTTAAAAAAAAAACCTAAAAATCAATGTCATTGATGGGAAAAATAATAAAAACAGCATATACTACTAGAAAAGTAAAAGGGGGGGGGGGGGAGGAGGAGGAGGGCTGCCGGGGTACTGGTTTCAAATCGCCCGCGTTTGAAATTTAGTACGCTGAGCCGCCGACAGGTAGCAGGCTGAGCCGGCGGATGACGTCATACTGGCAGTAGTAATCGGAATCGAATTTAAAGCCTCAGTGACCGTTCTCCTATATTGTTCTGTGGTAGTGATCATGTTGTACAGTAACCTATAAGACTAGCATAAGGATAGTTGCATGACATGTAAGACACAAATTGTAAAAAATCCATGTTTCCATATTAACAAATAGAACAAAAAACATTAAACTGAAATTTAAAAAACTGTAAATGTGAATTTGGTAAATTGACAAATGTGAAAACAACAATTTGGAAAATCCATGTTTCTATATCATGAAATTGAAAAACTTTAAACTGACATTTTAAGAACTGAAAATGGGAAATTGTGAAATTAATAAATGTGTAAACAACAAAATGCAAAAATCCATGTTTTACATATTATTAAATTGAAAAAACTAAAACCTGACATTAAAAAAATGAAAATGGGAAATTGGAAAATTGACATATGTGTAAACAACAAAATGAAAAAAAAAATCCGTTTGGGTAGTGATCATGTTGTACAGTAACCTGTAAGACTAGCATAAGGATAGTTGCATGTACCTTATATACTTTGTGTATGTGCATTAGCCTTTGGATTAGCTTAAGTTAGGTTTGGTAAAGTTAGGTTTAATGAGGTTAGGTATGTGACCTTGTAGTTTACTCTTTTAGGAAAATGTAAAAAAAGTAAAATCTAAAAATCAAAAAATCTTAAATTTAAAATGTAAAATCTTAAATCTTTAAATGAGGTTTCTGCAGGTTATGACAACACGTTTATGATTTAGTCACTGTTGATGTGTGGTATCCAATTACTACTGACTTTGCATGATCATCACCCATTGTCTTGATCAACACCTTGGGTTTCAAATTACTGTAGCGTTAGTCATAGCAATAGAACTGTGCGCTCTCTGCCATGTCAGCAACATGACACCGAAAGGAACACCTGTGTAATATCCAATGACTGCTAACTTTGTATAATCATCACCCATTGTCTTGATGAACACGTGGGGTTTCAAATTACTGCAGCGTTAGTCATAGCAACAGAACTGTGTGCTCTCTGCCATGTCTGTAATATGCCACAGGAAATAACAAGACGTCTTACTGTATGTACCATCTCCTCAGTTTTAACATCTTAAGAACAAGTATTATTCTCTTTCAACTACAAATGACTCATTAGAACACATCCATCCACTAAGTTAGATCCCTTGACCTGCTCTCAAATGGCATGTGCCTCGTGTACTAGGGTGTGTGCATTAGCCCTAACGTAACGTTACGTACGAACAAACAGAATGTGACTTGTTAGCTCTTATTGTGCACGTGCACAGGTGAACACTTGTGTGTTAGGTCATATTACACATGAACTTGCATTTTCTCACGTAAGTGCATTTCTCTGTTCCACAAGATACAAATTTGATTGCTGGATTGTATCCTGCACTGTTTATGCGATATAGCTTTGCCAGGTAGTTCTCTACATATAGCAATTTTACCACTGCTCTACCTACGCCTTTTGCTCTCTTTGCTTTCTTACAGTCTAGTGTGTGCTAGACAGCATTAACTGTATATCAAACCCAGTTCACCTTTGTATTTGTAATCCAAGTAATAATTTGAAAAGACACAAATGTAATCAGTTTTAAACGTTATCTCTGTTTTGTTTTGTTTAATATGTTTATGACATGCATATTAACCTGAAATCGAACCCTCTGGTGAAAAGGCTAACAGCTTAACCACTGCACCACCATGCCCTTGTTTCTTAGTTCGACTCGTTCTAGGCCTCAGACCTGTAAATCGAGTTAAGACTACTAGTACAAGAGCTAAAAGTGCTTACCACTGCAACACAAAAAAAATTGATAGCTGGTAACATTAGACAACCGGAAATGATTATATTTCTGTTAGCAATGCATTTCGTCATCAGCCTACTGTCTGAGCACTGACAGCAACACAGTTTAGTTTAGAACAAGCGAGTGTGTGTGTGTGTGTATAGATTAATAGCCTCAAGTATTTAATGCTTGTTGTGTGTAGCGACCATTTTGTCTCGGTAACCACTGAGCACTTTTGTGTTTTAGCTATCCTCCTTAACCAATCAATTAAAGATAGTCTACTCTTAATTCTTGATAAATCAGAGTTAGCGTACACCGTTTCTCATTTATTAACCCATACCTGCAACCTATACTCTCTCTATACTGCAGTTTGATCTGAAAACAAGTTTCAATGGTAAAAGACTTGTCAGTCACCATACATGTAGCCTACACTAATTCTTTCTCTACCTAGCTATGTTTCATCACGCATGGTAAACATCTCACATGTTCGTATCCGATTATTAGTTTATAAAATCTCAAGTCAATGACCTTGATGTATTGGGTATTTTGGGTAAATGCATTGGCCATGGGAAAGGGTTGACCATTCTATGTCCTATGACACCTCACATGTTGATATTAGATTATTAGTTTATAAAATCTTAGGTCAATGACCTTGCTGTTTTGAATCTTTTGGGTAAATTCGTTGGTCATGGAAAAAGGTTGACCATCCTGAGTCCCATGACACCTCACTTGACCCTCTCTGATTATTAGTTAGCGAGATATTAACAAAAGTGTAGTTAGGCCCTTTTGACAAAAAATAAATAATACATTCAAAAACAGAATGTCACCTCAAGTCCAACGACCTCTCATACAAGTCCCATAGCCTTATTGGTTCATGAGATGTTAAAAAGCTAATTACCTATTAGTTTTGGATCTTCTGGTAATTTCAAAAAAATAACTCATCTAAAAATCTGTATTCAAAAAGCCCGCCCTCTTACAAAAAAACCAAGTGCACATGCGTAAAAATAAAAAAACAAACATGTTAATTCATAGTAGCGATCGGCTCTTCGCTTGCGTTTCATGTGGAACAACGTTTAATTTCATTATAGCATTAGGGGTCATGAGCCAGTCAAAAGGGACCGGTCTAAAGGGATTAGTCAAAAAGGACCCGTCAACAAGGACCCGTCCTCAGGGGCTCGTCAACAAGGACCCGTCAACAAGGACCCGTCCACAGGGGCTCATCCACAAGGACCCGTCCACAGGGGCCTGCGTGTGCGTGCGGGGGAACATACGATTACGTCAGCGAAACATGAACTCACTTGTCTGTTGTATGAGTATCAGTTTAGTAGTGGCATCAGGCAGCTAAAGACGTTTACTTACACAATCCATCATTATGGTAAGCTCTTTTTTTTATCATTATGGAAATCTCCTAATTAGAATAAAATGTAATAGTGGTTCTGGTCACTTATAGCTAAACTGAAATAGATATGATTTTTTTTGTTTCTTTATAAGCTACTACAATAAATATTCACAATGCTATGGGGTTAGAACTGTTGATTAGAGAGAAAAAAAGTTCACTGAATTACCAATGCATACTCTTTTCCGTATCAATAACATTCAAAAAGGTGACACAATATATGGTGAACGTGTACTATGTGTTAGTGAAAATTTTCAGACATTCCTTTCTACACGTTTTAATGATATATGTCAGAAAAGTGTGCTCGAGGATCTAAATCGTGGTGGACATTCTCTATATCTAATTTATGAGGGTATAAAAACAATAAATGTATTGAACATTCTGACTTTGAAGTTAGGTTAGGTTAGGTAAGGTGGAATCTGATTAGGTTAGGTAAGGTTAGGTTAGGTTAAGTGAAGTTGGTTTAGGCAGAATGGTAGCGGTATGAATCAAAAGCCAGCTCCTGTCAGTTTTGCCTCACAAGGTTGAGTGTACCCCATTCCAACCCTCAGCCAAGAATTAAATTTCTTGACAGAGCCAGGACTCGAACCCGAGCCTCCAGAGTAACAGCCAAGAATGCTAGCCACTACACCATAAAGTGGGGCAATATAAGGCTGGTCTTGATTGTACACGATCAATCAATAATTACCTCGTAATAATAATAATAATAATAATAATAATAATAATAATAATAATAATAATAATACAAACAATAAATATTCCATTTAGCAACTAAATAGGCGACCTCTCCATGGGTTCTTTTACATGCCAACATCGTATGACATGCGTGACTTAATTTTTTCCCCCTTTCAAAAATCACTTACCACGACCAAGAGCGAACCTTCAAGCTTGGGGTTGGTAGTCCGACAAAATAACCACTCACCCATCGAGGCAAGCTATCAATCAATAATTATCTAATAAAATTATTATTATTATTATTATTATTATTATTAATAATAATAATAATAATAATAATAATAATAATAATAATAATAATAATAAATATTCCATTTATTAACTACACGGCCGACCTCCCCCTGTGACAGCGTGGCGGCCATTTTTCCCATTAGCCACTGCACTAGCTCTGACTGACTCCTCCATAAGAATAACATAGCGGTGGTTGCGCGCGGCGGCCATCTTGCCCATTAGCCCCTGCGCCAGAACCGCTCTTTATTTCCTACTCATCCTTAGAGCAGGAAGGTGCAGTACTGCTGTAGCTCTGCATACTTCCAATCTTGGATATTATATCCTACTACCGTTATTACATCTTTAGAGCAAGAAGGTGCAGTACTGCTGTAGCTCTGCATACTTCCAATCCTGGACCTTATATCCTACTACCGTTATTACATCTTTAGAGCAGGAAGGTGCAGTACTGCTGTAGCTCTGAATACTTCCAATCTTGGACATTATATCCTACTACCGTTATTACATCTTTAGAACAGGAAGGTGCAGCACTGCTGAAGCTCTGAATACTTCCAATCTTGGACATTATATCTTACTACCGTTAATACATGTTTAGAGCAGGAAGGGGCAGTACTGCTGTAGCTCTGCATACTTCCAATCTTGGACATTATATCTTACTACCGTTATTACATCTTTAGAACCAGAAAGTGTAGTACTGCTGTAGTTCTGCATACTCCCAATCTTGGACATTATATCTTACTACCGTTATTACATCTTTAGAACTGGAGGGTGCAGTACTGCTGTAACTCTGTATATTTCCAATCTTGGACATTATATCCTACTGCCGTTATTACATTATTAGAACAGGAAGGTGCAGTACTGCTGTAGCTCTGCATACTTCCAATTTTGGACATTATATCTTACTACCGTTATTACATCTTTAGAACCAGAAAGTGTAGTACTGCTGTAGTTCTGCATACTCCCAATCTTGGACATTATATCTTACTACCGTTATTACATCTTTAGAACTGGAGGGTGCAGTACTGCTGTAACTCGGTATACTTACAATCTTGGACATTATATCCTACTGCCGTTATTACATTATTAGAACAGGAAGGGGCAGTACTGCTGTAGCTCTGCATACTTCCAATCTTGGACATTATATCTTACTACCGTTATTACATCTTTAGACCAGGAAGGTGCAGTACTGCTGTAACTCTGCATACTTCCAATCTTGGACATTATATCTTACTACAACTATTACATCTTTAGAGCAGGAAGGTGCAGTACTGCTGTAGTTCTGCATACTTCCAATCTTGGACATTATATCTTACTACCGTTATTACATCTTTAGACCAGGAAGGTGCAGTACTGCTGTAACTCTGCATACTTCCAATCTTGGACATTATATCTTACTACCGTTATTACATCTTTAGAGCAGGAAGGTGCAGTACTGCTGTAGCTCTGCATACTTCCAATCTTGGACATTATATCCTACTACCGTTATTACATCTTTAGAACTGGAAGGTGCAGTACTGCTGTAGCTCTGCATAATTCCAATCTTGGACATTATATCCTACTACCGTTATTACATCTTTAGAACAGGAAGGTGCAGTACTGCTGTAGCTCTGCATACTTCCAATCTTGGACATTATATCCTACTACCGTTATTACATCTTCAGAGCAGGAAGGGGCAGTACTGCTGCAGCTCTGAATACTCCCAATCTTGGACATTATATCTTACTACCGTTATTACATCATTTGAGCAGGAAGGTGCAGTACTGCTGTAGCTCTGCATAATTCCAATCTTGGACATTATATCCTACTACCGTTATTACATCTTTAGAGCAGGAAGGTGCAGTACTGCTGTAGCTCTGCATACTTCCAATCTTGGACATTATATCCTACTACCGTTATTACATCTTTAGAACAGGAAGGCGCAGTACTGCTGTAGCTCTGCATACTTCCAATCTTGGACATTATATCCTACCAGTGGCGTACCGACGGGGGGGGGGAAGGTTTAACCCCCCCCAGAGACATTAGTTTACATGACTCCTTATATTGTCCCATCTATCACCTGGAAAATGTTTTGAATTGCTGCCAGTGAGGCTTCTTTAGGCTACTCCTTTGTAATATATTTTTAATGTGAACACGTTCTTCACGTGGGAAATGACCTCCACTCAACTCGCAACGAGACTTCTCCAGCTTTGGCGCTAGCTACTGGTTATGGCCTGGGGTGAACACCCTTAAACTACATGTTAAACGGAGCAAGAGGGGCAGATGACTTCGCTGTTCTTCCACTTAAAGCAATAATAACTAACTACACTAGGCGAAATATCAAAATTGTCGTTTTACTGTTAAAGTGTGCGATTGGTAACTATCGTAACGCAGCTTCGTGCTGCTTTAAACGTGCATATCTGTGAACTGCCAGATCGTGAGTCGCACTTTTGTTTTCCGAGTTTATTTGTAACGCGTAATGGATCGATTTATTAATTAAAAACCAAGAGTAGATGTTACATGTAACACTGGCATTGCATGTAGTTCATCTTGAAGAATTGAAAATGAACTTGAAGAATTATCGGCTACTATCAAGCCGGCTACCGACCAAATACATCGAACAGACTTAGGAGGTTATGCTGGCCAACAGGTGTGTTTACAATATGATTCATGATAATCGCTATTTCTGTATCTGATTTGCATTTCGATGCTTTACCTATTATGTTATACCGGTATTTGTATGGCCTTGGCCTCGTATGTGTCGGTACATGTTAATTATTTCAATGTTGTGATTTTCTTTTTTTTTTTAATTGATGATTATCTGAAAAATGAACTGTTGGAAAATGCTTGGACACCTGGAAGCAATTTTAATTTTCCTTTATCGGGTCCAAGGAATCTGAAATTTCAGTTGAATTGGTTACCAGAGTGGAATTGGATAGTTTATTCTCCTTCAAAGAACGGAGCCTTTTGTAAATATTGTTCGTTATTTTGCACCGTTGTTGGGAAACAATCTTCATCGCCAGGTAAACAAGTAAAATTTTACTTACATCAACTGGAAAAATGCGAAGGAGGATTTAAAAAAACACCAAGAAACCAAGTATCATATGGCTTGTACGGAAAAGGCTGCGAACTTTCTCGCCATATACAAAGGTACAAAACCTGCTGTTGACGTGCAGGAAGGTGCATTACTGCTGTAGCTCTGCATACTTCCAATCTTGGACATTATATCCTACTGCCGTTATTACATCTTTACCTCAATCTAATTGACCCTAAAACGGAATTTAAGTTCATACGTCCTCTACTATTATTATAGCATTCAAGCTAAGATCCCACGCATTCCATGGCGCTATACCAGTACCTACACTCGTAGTCACATCATTACCATTATTACAGCATTCAAGCTAAGATCCCTCGCTTTCCATGGCGCTATACCAGTACCTACACTCGTAGTCACATCATTACCATTATTATAGCATTCAAGCTAAGATCCCTCGCTTTCCATGGTGCTATACCGGTACCTACACTCGTAGTCACATCATTACCATTATTATAGCATTCAAGCCAAGATCCCTCGTTCTCCATGGTGCTATACCGGTACCTACACTCGCCGTCACATCATTACCATTATTATAGCATTCAAGCCAACATCCCTCGCTTTCTATGGTGCTATACCGGTACCTACTCTCATTGTCACATCATTACCATTATTATAGCATTCAAGCCAACATACCTCGCTTTCCATGGTGCTATACCGGTACCTCCATTCGTCGTCATATCATTACCATCATTATAGCATTCAAGCCAACATCCCTCGCTTTCCATGGCGCTATACTGGTACCTACTCTCGTCATCACATCTTTATAATTATTATAGCATTCATGCCAACATCCCTCGCTTTCCATGGTGCTATACCGGTACCTACTCTCGTCATCACATCTTTATCATTATTATAGCATTCATGCCAACATCCCTCGCTTTCCATGGCGCTATACCGGTACCTACTCTCGTCATCACATCTTTATCATTATTATAGCATTCATGCCAACATCCCTCGCTTTCCATGGCGCTATACCGGTACCTACACTCGTCGTCACATCATTACCATTATTACAGCATTCAAGCTAAGATCCCTCGCTTTCCATGGCGCTATACCAGTACCTACACTCGTAGTCACATCATTACCATTATTATAGCATTCAAGCTAAGATCCCTGGCATTCTATTGTGCTATACCGGTACCTACTCACATCGTCACATCATTACCATTATTATAGCATTCAAGCTAAGATCCCTCGCATTCTATGGTGCTATACCGGTATCTACTCTCGTCGTCACATCAATACCATTATTATAGCATTCAAGCTAAGATCCCTCGCTTTCCATGGCGCTATACCGGTACCTACTCTCGTAGTCACATCACTACCATTATTATGGCATTCAAGCTAAGATCCCTCGCATTCTATGGTGCTATACCGGTATCTACTCTCGTCGTCACATCAATACCATTATTATAGCATTCAAGCTAAGATCCCTCGCTTTCCATGGCGCTATACCGGTACCTACTCTCGTAGTCACATCACTACCATTATTATGGCATTCAAGCTAAGATCCCTCGCTTTCAATGGTGCTATACCGGTACCTACTCTCGTCGTCTCATCATTATTATTATTATAGCAATCAAGCTAAGATCCCTCGCTTTCAATGGTGCTATACCGGTACCTACTCTCGTCGTCACATCATTACCATTATTATAGCATTCAAGCTAAGATCCCTCGCTTTCCAAGGTGCTATACCGGTACCTACTCTCGTCATCACATCAATACCATTATTAGAGCATTCAAGCTAAGATCCCTCGCTTTCCATGGCACTATACCGGTACCTACTCTCGTAGTCACATCACTACCATTATTATAGCATTCAAGCTAAGATTCCTCGCTTTCCATGGTGCTATACCGGTACCTACTCTCGTCGTCACATCATTACCATTATTATAGCATTCAAGCTAAGATCCCTCGCTTTCCATGGTGCTATACCGGTACCTACTCTCGTCGTCACATCAATACCATTATTATAGTATGTATGTATGTATTCTTTATTGTCAGACAGATAGACACCACTAGTGACAATATAATAATTAAGAATAAAATTTACAATTATAAACAAAAACAGCAAACACGTAAAAACACAGAAATACACTAATCTATTATAAATCAGTAACCACAACCATATAGACCCGCACTCAAACATCCTATCTCAAGCATTCATTCATGCAATCCCTTGGTACAAGAAACATTACAATAATTATTACAGAAAAAAAACTTATCAGCAGTAAACGGAAAAAGGCAAAAACATAAAATAAAAGATAAGAAGAAAAAGTTCAGAAACTGGGGAATGTATTACAAGAGCGACATTCAAGGATCTAGATAGCAGCAAAAAACATTAATTCAGTCGTTATTACATTCAATCAAAAAATCAATTAACCATTCTTGAAACCACATGTTCAATCAATCAACGCAAATATAAATTAACACAATATGCATACACTATTTTACAGCCCACTTGAGATGTTTCTCATAACAGTTGATAGAGAGTCGAAGTGAATATCAGTAACACTTTTACTCTCCATCAAGCTGTATGTTTACTGCAACCGGATCATACATGAATTTTTGTGCCCATTAATTCTCGATCTGACCCCATCGAACGTGTGCTTCCGTCTGGTGGTTCTCTGAGGGACGTGAAAACCCAAGTCAGCTAGCAACTGATTAGAGTCAATTCCTCCATTTACCAGCTTCCAAAGGAATCTCACGTCGCCCACTGTGCGCCGACTGCTAAGTGGAGAAAGACCGTACACGTTGCAATAACTCTCATACTCAGCTCTATGGTACGGTCGTCCACCCCCGTAACAGAGCCATTTAATAAATCTCTTTTGCACACGTTCGATGGCCTCAATTTTATTACTGTGAAAGGGATTCCAGATCACACTACAGTACTCCAATTTAAGCCGAATGAGTGACTTGAATAATTTGGATAGAGTTATGTCCGAAAAATAATTTATACAATTTCTTTTTAAAAATCCCAGGATCCGGAAACTTTCACGACATATTTTTGAAATATGTTCATCGAGCGAGAAATTATTAGTGATTGTCACCCCTAGATCCTTAATGGTAGACACTCTACGTAGTGTTTAATTTTTAATACAATAATTAAACCTGGGTAGGAGGTTACGTTTCAATGAAACTGACAAAACATTACACTTTTCAGTATTCAGTTTCAGTTTCCATGTTTCACACCATTCACTGCGTTGGTGTAGGTCTTGTTGCAACGACTCACAGTCATTTATAATACTGATGGGCATATACAGTTTAAGATCGTCAGCGTACAACAGGCACCTAGAATTATGAATTATACGAGGGATATCATTTACAAAAAGTATAAAGAGCAGAGGCCCCAATACAGAACCCTGAGGGACACCGGAAGTAACGTTAACTGATTTAGACTCATTATTATTAATTACAACTGATTGGGTTCTATTTGAGAGGTAGCTTTTGAAGAAACGTAAAAGATTACCAGTTGTACCAAAGTTTGAAAGATTATGAAGCAGTAGGTTGTGATGTACGCTGTCGAAAGCCCTAGAGAAATCAGTATAGATAACATCAGCACTACCACGGTTCTTCATAAAGGTGGATACATCATGAGTGAAGACTGCTAGGTTGGTAGCAGTGGATCGCCTAGGAAGGAAGCCGTGCTGAAGTTCAGTGATGAATGGTGACACGTGAGCGTACCCAAACCAAGATCCCTCGCTTTCCATGGCGCTATACCGGTACCTACCCTCGTCGTCACATCATTACCATTATTATAGCATTCAAGCTAAGATCTCTCGCATTCCATGGCGCTATACCAGTACCTACACTCCTCGTCACATCATTACCTTTATTATAGCATTCAAGCCAAGATCCCTCGCTTTCCATGGTGCTATACCGGTACCTACCCTCGTCGTCACATCATTACCATTATTAGAGCATTCAAGCCAAGATCCCTCGCTTTCCATGGCGCTATACCGGTAACTACTCTCGTCGTCACATCATTACCATTATTATAGCATTCAAGCTAAGATCCCTCACTTTCCATGGCGCTATACTGGTACCTACACCCCTCGTCACATCATTACCATTATTATAGCATTCAAGCCAAGATCCCTCGCTTTCCATGGCGCTATACCGGTACCTACCATCGTCGTTATATCATTACCATTATTAGAGCATTCAAGCCAAGATCCCTCGCTTTCCATGGCGCTATACCGGTACCTACCCTCGTCGTCACATCATTACCATTATTATAGCATTCAAGCCAAGATCCCTCGCTTTCCATGGCGCTATACCGGTACGTACTCTCGTCGTCACATCATTACCATTATTATAGCATTCAAGCCAAGATCCCTCGCTTTTCATGGCGCTATACCGGTACGTACTCTCGTCGTCACATCATTACCATTATTATAGCATTCAAGCCAAGATCCCTCGCTTTCCATGGCGCTATACCGGTACCTACCCTCGTCGTCACATCATTACTTTTATTATAGCATTCAAGCTAAGATCTCTCGCTTTCCATGGCGCTATACCAGTACCTACACTCGTCGTCACATCATTACCATTATTATAGCATTCAGGCCAAGTTCCCTCGCTTTGCATGGCACTATAACGGTACCTACCCTCGTCATCACATCAATATCATTATTACAGCATTCAAGCTAAGATCCCTCGCTTTGCATGGCGCTATACCGGTACCTACTCTCGTCATCACATCATTACCATAATTATAGCATACAAGCTAAGATCCCTCGCATTCCATGGCGCTATACCGGTACCTACCCTCGTCATCACATCATTACCATTATTATAGCATTCAAGCCAAGATCTCTCGCTTTCCATGGCGCTATACCGGTACCTACCCTCGTCGTCACATCATTACCATTATTATAGCATTCAAGCCTTCATCCCTCTCTTTCCATAGCGCTATGCCGGTACCTACTCTCATCGTCACATCATTACCATTATTACAGCATTAAGGCCTACATCCCTCGCTTTCCATGGCGCTATACCGGTACCTACTCTCATCGTCACATCATTACCATTATTACAGCATTAAGGCCTACATCCCTCGCTTTCCATGGCGCTATACTGGTACCTACCCTCGTCGTCACATCATTACCATTATTATAGCATTCAAGCCTTCATCCCTCGCTTTCCATGGCGCTATACCGGTACCTACCCTCGTCGTCACATCATTACCATTATTATAGCATTCAAGCCTTCGTCCCTCGCTTTTCATGGCACTATACCGGTGCCTACCCTCGTCGTCACATTATTACCATTATTATAGCATTCAAGCCTTCATCCCTCGCTTTCCATGGCGCTATACCGGTACCTACCCTCCTCGTCACATCATTACCATTATTATAGCATTCAAGCCTTCATCCCTCTCTTTCCATGGCGCTATGCCGGTACCTACTCTCATCGTCACATCATTACCATTATTACAGCATTAAAGCCTACATCCCTCGCTTTCCATGGCGCTATACCGGTACCTACCCTCGTCGTCACATCAATACCATTATTATAGCATTCAAGCCTTCGTCCCTCGCTTTCCATGGCGCTATACCGGTACCTACACTCCTCGTCACATCATTACCATTATTATAGCATTCAAGCTAACTCTCGTCGTTACATCATTACCATTATTAAAGCATTCAAACCAAGATCCCTCGCTTTCCATTGTGTTATACCGGTACCTACACTCGTCGTAATATCATTACCATTATTATAGCATTCAAGCTAAGATCCCTCGCTTTCCATGGCGCTATACCAGTACCTACTCTCGTCGTCACATCATTACCATTATTATAGCATTCAAGCCAAGATCCCTCGCTTTCCATGGCGCTATACCAGTGCCTACTCTCGTCGTCACATCATTACCTTTATTATAGCATTCAAGCCTTCGTCCCTCGCTTTCCATGGCGCTATACCGGTACCTACACTCCTCGTCACATCATTACCATTATTATAGCATTCAAGCTAACTCTCGTCGTTACATCATTACCATTATTAAAGCATTCAAACCAAGATCCCTCGCTTTCCATTGTGTTATACCGGTACCTACACTCGTCGTCATATCATTACCATTATTATAGCATTCAAGCTAAGATCCCTCGCTTTCCATGGCGCTATACCAGTACCTACTCTCGTCGTCACATCATTACCATTATTATAGCATTCAAGCCAAGATCCCTCGCTTTCCATGGTGCTATACCAGTACCTACTCTCGTCGTCACATCATTACCTTTATTATAGCATTCAAGCCTTCGTCCCTCGCTTTCCATGGCGCAATACCGGTACCTACACTCGACGTCACATCATTACCATTATTAAAACATTCAAGCCAAGATCCCTCGCTTTCCAGGGCGCTATACCGGTACCTACTCTCGTCGTCACATCATTACCTTTATTATAGCATTCAAGCCAAGATCCCTCGCTTTCCATGGCGCTATACCGGTACCTACCATCGTCGTTATATCATTACCATTATTAGAGCATTCAAGCCAAGATCCCTCGCTTTCCATGGCGCTATACCGGTACCTACCCTCTCGTCACATCATTACCATTATTATAGCATTCAAGCCAAGATCCCTCGCTTTCCACGGCGCTATACCGGTACGTACTCTCGTCGTCACATCATTACCATTATTATAGCATTCAAGCCAAGATCCCTCGCTTTCCATGGCGCTATACCGGTACCTACCCTCGTCGTCACATCATTACCTTTATTATAGCATTCAAGCTAAGATCTCTCGCTTTCCATGGCGCTATACCAGTACCTACACTCGTCGTCACATCATTACCATTATTATAGCATTCAAGCCAAGTTCCCTCGCTTTGCATGGCGCTATACCGGTACCTACCCTCGTCATCACATCAATATCATTATTACAGCATTCAAGCCTACATCCCTCGCTTTCCATGGCGCTATACCGGTACCTACTCTCATCGTCACATCATTACCATTATTACAGCATTCAAGCCTACATCCCTCGCTTTGCATGGTGCTATACCGGTGCCTACCCTCGTCGTCACATCAATACCATTATTATAGCATTCAAGCCTTCATCCCTCGCTTTCCATGGCGCTATATCGGTACCTACCCTCGTCGTCACATCATTACCATTATTATAGCATTCAAGCCTTCATCCCTCGCTTTCCATGGCGCTATATCGGTACCTACCCTCGTCGTCACATCATTACCATTATTATAGCATTCAAGCCTTCGTCCCTCGCTTTTCATGGCACTATACCGGTGCCTACCCTCGTCGTCACATCATTACCATTATTATAGCATTCAAGCCTTCATCCCACGCGTTCCATGGCGCTATACCGGTACCTACCCTCCTCGTCACATCATTACCATTATTATAGCTTTCAAGCCTTCATCCCTCTCTTTCCATTGCGCTATGCCGGTACCTACTCTCATCGTCACATCATTACCATTATTACAGCATTAAAGCCTACATCCCTCGCTTTCCATGGCGCTATACCGGTACCTACCCTCGTCGTCACATCATTACCATTATTATAGCATTCAAGCCTTCATCCCTCGCTTTCCATGGCGCTATACCGGTACCTACCCTCGTCGTCACATCATTACCATTATTATAGCATTCAAGCCTTCGTCCCTCGCTTTTCATGGCACTATACCGGTGCCTACCCTCGTCGTCTCATCATTACCATTATTATAGCATTCAAGCCTTCATCCCTCGCTTTCCATGGCGCTATACCGGTACCTACCCTCCTCGTCACATCATTACCATTATTATAGCATTCAAGCCTTCATCCCTCTCTTTCCATGGCGCTATGCCCGTACCTACTCTCATCGTCACATCATTACCATTATTACAGCATTAAAGCCTACATCCCTCGCTTTCCATGGCGCTATGCCCGTACCTACCCTCGTCGTCACATCAATACCATTATTATAGCATTCAAGCCTTCATCCCTCTCTTTCCATGGCGCTATGCCCGTACCTACCCTCGTCGTCACATCATTACCATTATTATAGCATTCAAGCCTTCATCCCTCGCTTTCCATGGCGCTATGCCCGTACCTACCCTCGTCGTCACATCATTACCATTATTATAGCATTCAAGCCTTCATCCCTCTCTTTCCATGGCGCTATGCCCGTACCTACTCTCATCGTCACATCATTACCATTATTACAGCAATAAAGCCTACATCCCTCGCTTTCCATGGCGCTATACCGGTACCTACCCTCGTCGTCACATCAATACCATTATTATAGCATTCAAGCCTTCATCCCTCGCTTTCCATGGCGCTATACCGGTACCTACCCTCGTCGTCACATCATTACCATTATTATAGCATTCAAGCCTTCATCCCTCGCTTTCCATGGCGCTATGCCCGTACCTACTCTCATCGTCACATCATTACCATTATTATAGCATTCAAGCCTTCATCCCTCGCTTTCCATGGCGCTATACCGGTACCTACCCTCGTCGTCACATCAATACCATTATTATAGCATTCAAGCCTTCGTCCCTCGCTTTCCATGGCGCTATACCGGTACCTACACTCCTCGTCACATCATTACCATTATTATAGCATTCAAGCTAACTCTCGTCGTTACATCATTACCATTATTAAAGCATTCAAACCAAGATCCCTCGCTTTCCATTGTGTTATACCGGTACCTACACTCGTCGTAATATCATTACCATTATTAAAGCATTCAAGCTAAGATCCCTCGCTTTCCATGGCGCTATTCCAGTACCTACGCTCGTCGTCACATCATTACCATTATTAAAGCATTCAAGCCAAGATCCCTCGCTTTCCATGGCGCTATACCAGTACCTACTCTCGTCGTCACATCATTACCTTTATTATAGCATTCAAGCCTTCGTCCCTCGCTTTCCATGGCGCTATACCGGTACCTACACTCCTCGTCACTTCATTACCATTATTATAGCATTCAAGCTAACTCTCGTCGTTACATCATTACCATTATTAAAGCATTCAAACCAAGATCCCTCGCTTTCCATTGTGTTATACCGGTACCTACACTCGTCGTCATATCATTACCATTATTATAGCATTCAAGCTAAGATCCCTCGCTTTCCATGGCGCTATAACAGTATCTACTCTCGTCGTCACATTATTACCATTATTATAGCATTCAAGCCAAGATCCCTCGCTTTCCATGGTGCTATACCAGTACCTACTCTCGTCGTCACATCATTACCTTTATTATAGCATTCAAGCCTTCGTCCCTCGCTTTCCATGGCGCTATACCGGTACCTACACTCGTCGTCACATCATTACCATTATTATAGCATTCAAGCTAAGATCCCTCGCTTTCCATGGTGCTATACCAGAACCTACTCTCGTCGTCACATCATTACCATTATTATAGCATTCAAGCCAAGATCCCTCGCTTTCCATGGCGCTATACCAGTACCTACTCTCGTCGTCACATCATTACCATTATTATAGCATTCAAGCCAAGATCCCTCGCTTTCCATGGCGCTATACCGGTACCTACTCTCGTCGGCACATCATTACCATTATTATAGCATTCAAGCCAACATCCCTCGCTTTCCATAGCGCTATACCGTTGCGTACTCTCGTCATCATATCATTACCATTATTATAGCATTCAAGCTAAGATCCCTCGCTTTCCATGGCGCTATACCAGTACCTACTCTCGTCGTCACATCATTACCATTATTATAGCATTCAAGCTAAGATCCCTCGCTTTCGATGGCGCTATACCAGTACCTACTCTCGTCGTCACATCATTATCATTATTATAGCATTCAAGCTAAGATCCCTTGCTTTCCATGGTGCTATACCAGTACCTACTCTCGTCGTCACATTATTACCATTATTATAGCATTCAAGCCAAGATCCCTCGCTTTCCATGGTGCTATACCAGTACCTACTCTCGTCGTCACATCATTACCATTATTATAGCATTCAAGCTAAGATCCCTCGCTTTCCATGGCGCTATACCAGTACCTACTCTCGTCGTCACATCATTACCATTATTATAGCATTCAAGCTAACTCTCGTCGTCACATCATTACCATTATTATTGCATTCAAGCTAAGATCCCTCGCTTTCCATGGCGCTATACTGGTACCTACTCTCGTCGTCACATCATTACCATTATTATAGCATTCAAACCAAGATCCCTCGCTTTCCATGGTGCTATACCGGTACCTACACTCGCCATCATATCATTACCATTAATATAGCATTCAAGCCAACATCCCTCGCTTTCCATGGTGCTATACCGGTACCTACACTCGTCGTCATATCATTACCATTAATATAGCATTCAAGCCAACATCCCTCGCTTTCCATGGCGCTATACCGGTATCTACTCTCGTCGTCACACCATTACCATTATTATAGCATTCAAGCTAAGATCCCTCGCTTTCCATGGCGCTATAACAGTACCTACTCTCGTCGTCACATCATTACCATTATTATAGCATTCAAGCTAAGATCCCTCGCTTTCCATGGTGCTATACCAGTACCTACTCTCGTCGTCACATCATTACCATTATTATAGCATTCAAGCCAAGATCCCTCGCTTTCCATGGTGCTATACCAGTACCTACTCTCGTCGTCACATCATTACCATTAATATAGCATTCAAGCCAACATCCCTTGCTTTCCATGGTGCTATACCGGTACCTACACTCGTCGTCATATCATTACCATTATTATAGCATTCAAGCCAACATCCCTCACTTTCCATTGTGCTATACCGGTACCTACACTCGTCATCACATCATTACCATTATTATAGCATTCAAGCCAACATCCCTCGCTTTCCATGGTGCTATACCGGTACCTACACTCGTCGTCACATCATTACCATTATTATAGCATTCAAGCCAAGATCCCTCGCTTTCCATGGTGCTATACCGGTACCTACACTCGTCGTCACATCATTACCATTATTATAGCATTCAAGCCAAGATCCCTCGCTTTCCATGGTGCTATACCGGTACCTACACTCGTCATCACATCATTACCATTATTATAGCATTCAAGCCAACATCCCTCGCTTTCCATGGCGCTATACCGGTACCTACTCTCGTCGTCACATCATTACCATTATTATAGCATTCAAGCCAAGATCCCTCGCTTTCCATGGTGCTATACCGGTACCTACACTCGTCATCACATCATTACCATTATTATAGCATTCAAGCCAAGATCCCTCGCTTTCCATGGTGCTATACCGGTACCTACACTCGTCGTCACATCATTACCATTATTATAGCATTCAAGCCAAGATCACTCGCTTTCCATGGTGCTATACCGGTACCTACACTCGTCGTCACATCATTACCATTATTATAGCATTCAAGCCAAGATCCCTCGCTCTCCATGGCGCTATACCGGTACCTACTCTCGCCGTCACATCATTACCATTATTATAGCATGCAAGCCAAGATCCCTCACTTTCCATGGCGCTATACCGGTACCTACTCTCGCCGTCACACCATTACCATTATACGCCTACGTTTTAATGATGCGCTCACCCCGGTGTAAACTCCGCCCTTCTTCTACAAGCTACTGTCTAAAAGACGTTGGTACAATTAATCAATCGTGTTTGAGCGTCCCCTTGATGAACACCAGCCACAGATTTTTTTACAATCCTTACACAAACTCGGTTTTCAACGCCCCTTAAATCTTTCCCTACTCCTTCACAATCCCACACTTCCTGTATTGTCATCCTTATTAGAATTGTTTCTTGATTGCCGCCTTACGTTTTGATCCTCTGATATGTGGCTCGGTCTTTGTTTTGTCTTACGTAGTAAGTCGCTAAGACGAGTCACTTTAGCGTGAATGTTTGCTCCTGCTGTGTTACTGTTTGTTTGTTTTTTGTACTTTGTCAGTCCAGCAGTGCTAACCCTATGAGTAGAACCTTTCATAGCATCCACAGGCACGGACTGTGCCCCGGATGTCATTACTCAGCACCACCCACACCGCCGTAGCTTCCATATAATCACAGCCATGAGTGATAATGAGACATCTGTGATACTCTAGCCTGTGCCAACAGACAAATGCAGATGTACTCCATTCATCAAGAGGTGGCAAAATATTCGCAAGAAAATATAAAGTACCGGTGTCACTAATGGGCCATCATCGCTTACGGCCCCATCATACATTTGCCCACCTTGTCGGCTTTGGTGTAAGGTCATGCACCTTATCACCCATACTTTTCAATCCATACATTGAACAAGCAATGGAGGAAATTGGAGACAAATTCAAAGTAGGGATAAAGATTCTAGGATAAATAATTTCAACTCTGAGATTTGCTGATGACATCTTAGCTGACACACCGCAAAATACCCAGAAATATCAACCAATATCTTCGAGCATAAGACTTTGTGTACCGGTAATTATTTTAGATAAGATTCAAAGTTTATATGGCCTACAATTACCGTCAATACAAAAGAAAGCTGTAAAATACAACCCAAGAATAACATTTTATACTTAAGGAATTCTCTATTATGGCCTATGGAGTATGAATGGCAAATATCTAAATATTTTGTCAATTTTCTAAGCAGAAAGGTAAGTTACCGTAAGTAGTTTTTTAAATTCTTTTATTTTTCAAGTTGATAGTTTATTTCTCAAAAGTACTGTAGGCTACTGAGGATTTCTCAGTTTTGCCTCACAATACTGAATGTACCCTGTTCCATCCTTCTGACTGGAATTAAAATTTCTTGGCAGAGCTGTGAATCGAATTCGGACCTCCGGGGCGGCAGCCAAGATTTCTAGCCGCAACACCACGAGGTAGTCTTAGCCAATAATTTAAGATTAGTGTACAACCTAAATTACAATTATTATGTGGTCTTACCAAAGCAACACTTTCTTAATTTTCATTGGCTTTTTCGGGGGGTGGGATGGAACCCCCTCAGCACCACCCTTATATACGCCCCTGAGAGGATTTGAATGAGTTTTTAAAAGGTATGGATTATGTCTTCTGGAAAGAATTCATGATGAAAATTAATAAATGTAAAACAAAAATATTGGAGTGCAGTCGAAAGAAATCAGGAAACCCTCTAGATGTCGAATTGGCAGGTGAAAAGCTAAAGAAACAAGGTGACTTCTGTTTCTTAGGAAACAAAATAACCAGTCGTGGACGAAGCAAAGAGGATATAAAAAGTAGGTTAGCATAGGCAAGGAAAGCATTTCTACAGAAATGTACCATAACATGGGGTGAATAGGGACAATGGGGTGAATAGGGACAGAGAAATGGAAAAATTGTCAATATTCTTCAACATGACATCAAAAAATATTTATTTCATTTAAGGGACATTTTAGTTTATTATATACCGTACCTTTACGTTTGTACTAAGTCAAAGAGTTTATATTAAAAGTGACATTTGTGGGGTTGGCCAGCCTGTAAGATAGACAATGTTTTGGCGCCATTTTCACTGTTGAGATCAACTTGGTGTGGTGAGTTTAATTTAGGGACTTGCACCACATAACCTAAAAGTGGGGTGAATAGGGACAATGGGAAGAATATATAAAAGTGATCCTCATTCAAAGACTCATCTACCAGTGGATGCAGAGATAGTGAAAAAGGCAGTGTTAAGTGGTATGTCAATACGATCAGCAGCGGAGAAATTCAAGATTACAAAATCAGCATTGCAAAGGTCAACACAGACGGAGATATGGTATCGATGAAGTTTGTCACACGAATTTGAGGAGGAACTGCTAGAGTGTATTTTGACATGTTGTGATTGGGGTTACCCAGTTAGTACTTTTGATATCCGATGATTTGTAAAATTTCACTTAGACAGACAAGGTTCAAGAATGAATCAATTCAGAGACAATATGCCAGGGATCGATTGGGCCTTTTCGTTTATGTCTGGACATAAAACTCGCATTTCCCAGAGATTGTGTCAGAATGTGAAACGTAGCAGAGCAAAGGTATCCCCAGCAGACATCAGGAAGTATTTTGACGAACTCGAAAGGACTCTAGAAGGTGCATCTCCTGAGGCAATTATCAATTATGACAAGACCAGTCTTGCTGATGATCCAGGTCGGCGCAAACTGATCTTCAAGAGAGGCTGCAAATATCCTGAACGAGTGATGAACGAAAGCAAGTCAAATACATCCGTGATGTTTGCAGCAACTGCTGACGGGACTCTTTTACCACCTTATGTTATCTATAAGGCTCAGCACCTATATGATTTATGGACAGAAGGAGGGCCACATGGAGCTCGATACAACCGCAGCAAATCTGGATGGATAAATGGATGCTGTTTTCTTGATTGGTTCGAGAAGATAAATATTTCATATTGTCGGTGCTTAGTTGGGAAGAAGGTGGTTATTGGAGACAGTATAAGCTGTCATTTGTCTCTTGCTGTTGTAAAATTGTGCAAGGAGAATGGCATTTGTTTAATGTTCCTGCCTTCGAAATCAACGCATTTGATGCAGCCTCTAGATTTGGCACTCTTCAGGCCGTTGGTAATGGAGTCATGGAAACTGAAAGGAGGAGGGAACAAACCATTTGAAAAGAAGATGTTTTCAAGATTGCTGAAGCATACTCTCAAAAGTATGGAAGATAATTTGCAAATGAACATTATATCTGGTTTCAAGAAAGCTGGAATAATTCCATTAAACAGGGACAGTGTTTTGGAGAGACTTCCAGACTGTGAAGAAGTAGAAGATATGTCTAACACCACGAATGTTAATGACAGTCTGACCCGTTTTCTCAAGGATATGCGTTACAGTGGCGATGAAGTCAATAGTGGTGCACGTGCCCGGACGAGGAGACTGAAAGTAATGCCTGGGAAAAGTGTTTCGGCAGAAGATGTTACTTCTGAAGAAGAGAACAGCTCTTCGTTGCCTGATGAACAACAAGGAAGGGTGTCAAACAACATAAAACAACGAATAGAGGAAGCAGCTGGGTGAAAGTGAAGTTTAGCCTATATATTGTTATACCCGTAGGGTATGCCACCCCCATCCCCTATAATCTACACCCCCTAAAAACACATACCTATACATGACTTAAGACCAAATTCTACAATCTACGACCACATCTACAAATCAGAATACTTCAATGAACTCAGGTGGCTCCATGCCTGACCTCACACGACCCCGGACAGGACTTCGACACACAAAGAATGCACAATTCTGCAAACACGGCACACTGACTCTATAAAACCTCGGAGAGTTCATGACTCCAGGTCATTCTCAGACAGACGTTGTGTTGTAGTGTTGAACCTCTGCTGGGCGCCTTCACGACTGCTGCCATCCTGGTAAGTGTACAAGCGAGTAGCTACACACCCACACACTTACACTTTCATCCCCTATTACTTGTACTGGAATTGCATTAGCACTTTAGCTGTTCTACACACTTTGTTAATACTTCTTCATAGAAGGAAGTTCATTAAAATAGACGTCTCTAGATAACTGGTCCTTACATTTATTTAGCTAGCTATTAAGTTCCTACCCTTTAAATTCCCTCCGGGTAGGATCCCATATCATTATTGTATAATTGTTTCGTGGCGTCAGCAGACGACCACTTGCCACACCGTCACAGTGTTTGAATCAGCAGGCTCTCTCTCAGCCTGCGCGAGCGCGCTTACGCTAGCATCAAGCCGAGTAGCGGCCGCACCGTTTAAATCCCCATTTGCAAAACCTCCCCCAGCACCACCTTTACACCCCCGATCTCTCCCGACAATCTGAACAATCGGAAAGCTCGTCCACAGAGCTACGTCTTTGCCCATAGACAGCTCACTCACTCTACCCGCTCCACTCACATTTTAACTTCCTCCTAAATACTCCCTTGTAGGGCACCCCCACAAAGAAACCCTACAATTGGTGGAAGCTCGGGGTACCGTGAGGTTGCCTCCGGACAACGCCCCAGGGGTCACAGACAACGTAATTCCGCGGAAAAGATCTCAGATCACATTTTACAGCCAAGCAAATGCCACCCAGATCGAATTTTTTTTTCACAGTACGGGTCAGGTATTATTAATTACCCACCCAAGCCCGCCCGATCAGATATAGGGTTTTCACAAGCACCCTTAGACAGAAGCCAGCCATTTACATTTACGCCCACCCCATACAGTTGAAAGGGGCAACATTATTATTTAATTACCCGCCCACCCTAAATCCCCAGTTCCGTAGGCAGGATAGCTTAGACATAACAAATACATAGACTAAGGGGCGATTACGTACATGCCGCATAGAGTAACACATCACATACATTTATGTTCACCGTCAAGAGCGAGGTTAGGGACGCAGCCCATTACCTGGGCGCCAGTACCAAACCTTTACGACCTAAGATCCGTGTTCGAAACGCGGACTTATTATCTGAACACAACGCAGGCCAATTGCTTGCCGAGCTTGAAAACGGACCTCTAGAGATCAGATTAAGGTACCCTAACGTAGTACCACATATCCCTCCTCTCACACGAGCACAGGCACGGAACGCTCGACGACCATCAGCGAGGACCTAACCCCCACATTACCACACATTGCACTACAGCCATTAATCGCCACGCATTGCATACCCTTATCCAATGGTTAGACAAAACTGTGCGGGACGCTGAAAGTGCAGCCCTCATCGCGGACATTCAGACCGCCAGCGAGGCACTAAAACACACCATCAGTCAAACCCTTCCCACCAAACGAACGGTCCACATTGACCATAATTTATGGCTGGACAACATTCAGGGAACTGAACAATTTAACCCACAGGACGCGCCACCCTCTACCCCAAACGAGCCAGGTACCTCACGGGTTAGAGGTTCACAAATCACACATTTGAAACTAGCTGACCTCTCACACAACCACGAACTATCCAAAGCTTCATTACTTAACGACGACCTAGATAGCCCAATCGATCCCACCCCCTTAAGCAACCCCAATATATCATACAGCGCCGACAGGGCCCTGCCAGCCAAACACCCCATGATCCAACCCCCGAGATATTCAGGGGACAAACAGGATCCCGAGGAATATATGAGGCGTGAGAACTACCATTTGCAACGCGGGAAAAACATGCCTCGAAGGGGTAGCTCACCTCCGTCTAGGCAGACACACCCTCCATCACAGAATAGGGACGACATATACCCACGAAAAACTCACCCCAAAGGCACCCTGTCAACCGCCCCCCACAATATAGGGACGACACGCAACAGCGACACGAAACACGTAACGGATACGTACGCCGAGCATACCCTCCCTTATACCCTGGGCCGATTAATCCCCCGTAATCTAACACAAAGGGTCCTAATTATAACGGACCTCCCCCACAACACAATCCATACACCCGTGTCCGACGCGAACGAGCACCAGAGGACTAACCACTTCCTGACCACCCTCCGCGGAGATCAGGACGGTACTCCCCACAACAGACAAGAAGGATATTATTTACCTCGTCCGCATACCCAACCCCGCTAGATAATTCGCGAGGCAACGCGCCCAGAGAACAGGCACGGCATCCAGAGAGGCAGGTTAACACGCTAACTGTCACCATAGCGGACACAGGTGCGCCAACGCATGGATACATGTATCTAGAGCAGACAAAATGGACGTCCGGAATGGGTTCCAGGTGCGAAAGCCACCGTAATCATCCGAGGTAGGCCAGTGTACAGCCCACAGCAGTAATCCATCCAAAGAACAGCCCCTTGCAAAAACCTCAATTGTTAAGAACGCGGAATTATTACACACAGAACGGGAAGATCATAGGGTGAATATCACCATTGAGGACACAGGTACACCTAACCATTTCCACATAGGTATTGATAGAGGGCGAGACACGTAGCGGCAGGCTCCAAAGCCACATGACTCAGATACACGTGTCGCACTATTCCCATAAGTCCCCATGGACATAACATGCCAGGAAAGTAAAGGCAAAAGCGCCAAATACGCTATGGCATCTAATAGGCCATTCTCACAAATAGGTGTCGATGCCATACCCACCAAAGTTTTTCACGAACATATAATTTTATTCCCCCAAACCTTATACACTCCTGTACGCCTAAGTTGCATGTTAAAATATTAAGATTGAATTACCACACAGTGTATTATTTTATTGTATACTTATATGATAATCTAGTTAGGTAACAATCTCCAGAGAAGGAATTGTATGTACAGCGGAACACATGTTTCCACATCAGACAGCAGCGCAGGTCATTTCCCCACACGAGCGGATATTGTAATCCGACCTACACAGTTCACTCAGCGACTACAACATACTCCCATTGCAACGCATGATCACTGCATGTCATGCAACTAAGCACACGTACACATAGCCATGCGTACTCCAGAACATTCACCCGGAGTACACATGTGAGATCGCAGAAAGGTTCACTCACAGTAGTCGACCACGCATGCAGTATAGCTCACACAGCATTATAAAAAGAAACATATCCACCTAACATCTTCACACTCACAATCACACCCAGGCGTAGGACCATTAGAAGACCGACTGAAGATTCACTTACCTTGAACCAGGGCCAATAGGACTTCCATACCTTCACAAGTAACTACATACACATTATACACTAATAGCGACCTACTGCTCGAGTCCAAGCTCTATGAACTTGCGGGGTGAGGAGAGAGAGCAGGGAAGGATCGGGCGTGAAGAGAAAGGATCTGTTAACAGCCCACCGTGATAAATGGTATTCCTTTCTATTCCAATACTGCTAACATTCGGCCGTTGCTCAAACCACTGGGGTGTTAGTAATGACTAGGGCCCGGATAGTTATGTGCTTAAAAGTGTGAAAATATGTGATTAAGTTTCCAAAATATGTTTTTAAATTTGTACCATATGTATGTCCCCCAGTTACTCTAAAAATAGTTGAGACGTCCACAGTACAAATATTCCCGCTTAACAGACCGGGCCTTGCCTCAATATCCGAATCCTACAATACTTCCTGCAAATGCGTGATACGAATTCATATATGTGCTGTTTTCGAATTTCATTCTAAAGAATGGAAGAAAAAGTCACTTAAGAAACTTTCTTAGCACTGATTGTACTGTCTTATACTGACACTTGAGTGCGTAAATCTGAACGATTGACGTGAAAAGTAAATTAAATGTCGCCCCCGGCACAGCTATACAAACACGCAGTTAGACAATAAACACAGCAACACCATTAACAATAGCCCCCAGATGAACTAAAATTCACTAATTGGTTTCCATCGGCAAGTACAACAGTATTCTAATGTGCAAGACACTTAAACATATACACACAATAATAAACAGAATTTTATAATTTCCAAGTTGTAACATAAACCGGTACGCAAAGAACTTTCCAGTTATTCCACCGGCTGACTGTCAATGTCTAGAACAAAATAATATAGAAGAAAATCACTCGACTTATGCCACTCGAAGCCATGGGCCACACGAAACTACTTTATTGGAACGTAACATACACATACACACAGAAAGAACAAATTGTTTTGATTTTATACATTTCTAAGTAAAATAGAAGAAAACACTACACGGGTCGAAGCTTCGTACTGGGCTTTAGCATTGCAATGCACAACAAGCAGCATTTTCAAGTTTTCAAAAAGGAAGCTCTGCCTATTTGTAGCTAATACACTCTTGTATCGTGAAAAGCTTCTTTCCACATCGCACGATGTTACTGGTGCATATTTAAAACATGCAATGTCTGACACTGACAAATCTTCTTCGTTGGGCTCCAGATCTCCGTTGCCACTAAGGACACGACTTATTTGCACAAGTTTATTGTACCCCGGATTCTTTGATAAGACGTTCCTTAATTTGCCCATAACTTGTTTTCCGGGCTCCCCGGGAGAATTCTCAAGCTATTTACAGACTTGAAGAATGTCCTGCAGAGCTGACGAAAGTGGTACGTCTTTCTTCTCAAGTTTCAAGATTGTGGAACTTAAAAAAGCGAAGTTAGATTTAATGTACACCAAGTCACCTTGAACTCCCTTTGCACACATAGCTTCTAAAGACTCACTGATACATGCATCATCATCCTTGTTTAGTTTTTCGAGGACTGATTTTGTAACCTCAAAATTATCCGCATAATAACACGCCGCTTCCAGCCAAGTACCCCATCTGGTGCAAACTGGTTGTGGAGGTAGCGGCAAATCAGGGGCACTCGACTGGGTGCTTTAATAAACACTTTCTTCACGGATGCTATTACTCTGTTCACATTTGGAAAAATACTCCTTACTGTTTCAGCAACACGGTGCATGCCGTGCGCTAAACATGTTAAATAAATCATCTTGCTGTACAGAATTTTCAACCCCTGGGATGCTTTAACCATGTAAGGTGCAGCATCTGTAATTAATAGAAGCACTTTAGCATATTGGATGCCATCAGGCCACAGAAGCACCATAGCATCATTGAAAGCTTTAGCTATTGTGTAACTGTTGGTTTTCTCAAGATGAACAGCTGTCAGTAAAAATGACTGTGATGGATCGGATTTTAACGCACCAACTATGATGTTGGCTACGTAACGGCCAGTATCGTCGGTCGTCTTGTCCATTGTAATCCACACAGCGTTGTCGCCAATTTCACTACGAATTCTGTGCACTGCCTCAGAGTAAAGTTTAGGTAAATAGTTCTTACGCAGTGTTGACTCGTCAGGGAGAGGAATTTTGACGTACTTTTCTAACGTGCCACGTAGCACTGGATTCTGCAGTTCAGTGGTATATCAGCAGCAAGAAATGCATGACAAATGTCTTGTGAGAACTGGCAATTTGATGGACCAGATCTCACATCGTGCATTTCGGGAAGCAAACGTTGTGTCGACTTCTTGAAAGATGCATATTTCACGTGTTTCGCTGTCGCAACATGTTGCGTAACTTGTGAACGCATGTCTGCCGCTATGGGTTTCTCACAAATGTTGCAAAATAAAACAGTTCCATCAGTTCTAAACACGTCTCCGAACTCCCGAACTAAACGATTCAAAGTAACACATTTTGTACTTTTGGGACGCATCGTATTCGTTGAAACGAGAACGCCACTGTCAGTATACTCACAAGCTTCGCAGACCACTGTGATTTCAACTAAAATTTCCCGTCTAGGGAAGGACTAGTAGAGGATAAATGAGCCTGTTGACTCAGTCCCCTTCTGTACTTAATTACCGGGAAATCCCTGTCTTGAAATATGCTACAGTATGGAGACAATGGAGCACTGACGAAATACAGAAGCCAATTACTGGAATTTCAAGGAGTCGAAAACGTGGGTAGCAGTCATCCAAGAAGTACAACATACGACCAATTATAGGAAATATGTGCTTATGAGTAGAGGAGCAAGGAGGGTTCTGCTTCAAATACCGTTATTTATGCAAATGAGGGGGGCGTGGCAAGGTCAATGACCTTGAGGTAGGTCATGATCAATGACCTTGAGGTAGGTCATTGACCCCCAAGGTCGCCTGGACCCCGGAAGGTAAACAAACCTTGGAGGGTCCAGGAACCGGTTTGAGGGGGTGTGGTTGGAGGGGAGGGGTGGGGGAGGGGGGGGGGGAAGGGTGGGGTGGGGGACGAGGGGGGAAGGATGGAAGAGGATCTGCACGAGACCCTCCTCGACCCAGTCTCTCTGTTGGACTGAGCGCTTTCTCTGTTATGGTCTCGTGCTATATAGCTTTGCTTTGTACTTGATGAGATCCGAGTGTTGCCGAAGGTTTCCGAATCTTTGTCGTTGAATGAATCGTCAGATTTGAACGGTCAACTGGCGTGTGTGTGACGTCATAGTATATTACGGGATGTGGGGTAGGTCATGGACGGGTGTGTTTTGAATGGAAAACATGAATGGTGGTGGGTGGTGGTTGTTGAACCCTGGCGTGCTAGGTTTGCGGGTAAATAAACGTGAATGAAGATGGCACCGTGAATGGAGGTTGCGACGTCACAGCAGATTACGGAATGTAGCGCAGGTCATGGATGAGAGTGTTTTAATGAGAAACATGAATGGAGATGGATGGTGGTTGTTGAACCCTGACGTGCTAGGTTGGCGGGTAAACAAACGTGAATGAAGATGGCACTGTGAATGGAGGTTGGGACGTCACAGGCAGAATGTAGTGTAGGTCATGGATGGGATTGTTTTTTCTAATACTTAACGGTAAACAAATTGTTAATGGGTGGGGGATACAAAACGCATGGCATGTCGGTTCAGCCAGCTCGACATGAAATAAAAACAAGATGGTGTAATGTCTATTGATGATATTGGAATATTCCATCTAGTTGTGAAGATATGAACTGTGCCGACTGTCGAAGCCTATCGCACTCCTCTGAGCCAGCGATTGAATAAATGACTGATAAAAATAAATGATGGTGGAGAGTGTTGATAGAATGAAAGTTTGTCTGGAAAACTAGGGTACCCGGAGAAAAACCAGTCTGCTTCTGTTTTGTCCAGCACAGATTTTACATGGAGTAACTGGGATTTGAACCACAGACCCAGCGGTGAGAGGTTGGCATGCTTCTCCCTAAGCCATGGAGGCATAATCACAGAGACCTAGTGCAGCCGAAGGATTTTCATTTATGCTGACTTGGGAGATTTGAATTTATGTGTTATGGAGCTGAGGATATAGAATGTGTGCTAGATGGTTAATGGACATGGATGGGTGTTAGAATGAATAATCTGATTTGAACGGTCAACCTATGTGTGATGTCACAGGAGTGAATTTCTGAGATTGACACCTGACATGTTGGCTCGCTCAGCTTCATATAAAAAAATAAAAGTGGGAATGATAGACAAATAAATCAATCAAAACAAGAATATTTTTTATTATTATTGTTTTTTCTTTTTGTTACATTACCACTACTTGTTTAAATTTTTTTTTTTCGGTAGCTTCTTCTTCTCCTTCCTCTTCAGTTTCACTGTCTTCCTCCGTTTCATTCTCGGCCTCCATCATCATGCGGACGAAAAACTCCGCCATGACACGGTCATTTGAAAAACTATAAAATAGAAAAAATGTCTATCAATGTCATTAGAATACCCAATCTAGCGGCGAGGATATAAACTGTCCTGATGTTTGTGTCAGGGAAAACCAAAGTACACAGAAGAAAACCTCGTAAGTTATGGAGGCATACTCCTTGCACTTCTCTGCATCAATGATTAAATGACAGGCAGAAGGTAGGAAATAATGGGAAAAGAAGACTGGCCTCTTGCAGAAGGAGGGAATCAGAAAAGATGTGGCAAGGGCAATTAAGGCGGGAAAGGAAGGGACTCCCTAGGCCTTGGATATTCTAATACTGTTGGAGTTGACAGGAAAGAAGACAGAGAGGAGCTTGACACAAGTAAATGGAAGCAATGCCGAACTCGGCTGGCACCTCTGTAGTTGTAAAACCCACGTTCTGCTATATGTAAGCTTTTGGAAGCTGAGTTTAAAAAATGTTTTGCAAGAAGAGAATAATACTGTTAATTTTGTTATCCTTAATTCAACCTTCTTGATTACTCATGCTTCAAAGATCCTGTCTAGAATGATTTACAAGAGGATTGAAAGCCAGATAGAAACGGAGTTGGGTGAAGACCAGTTTGGTTTCAGAAGAAATGTAGGAACAAGGGAAGCTGTACTAAGTCTTAGGCTGATTTTATAAGGTAGAATAAGGAAAGATAAGAGAACGTTCATGGCTTTTGTAGACTTAGAAAATGCTTTTGATAAAGTTGATTGGACTAAATTGTTTGACATTTTGAAATCAATTGGAATAAAGTACAGGGATAGGAGGGTGATATACAATCTGTACAGAAACCAGACAGCAGTCATTCGAGTTGAAGGACATGAGAGAGAAGCTGGTATTCAGAAAGGTGTAAGGCAAGGCTGCAACTTATCACCCATACTTTTCAATCTTTACATTGAACAAGCAATGAAGGAAATTAGAGAAAAATTTAAAGTGGGAGTGAAGATTCAAGGAGAAATAATTTCAACTCTGAGATTTGCTGATGACATTGTCATCTTGCCCGACAAGCCTGAGGATTTGAATGAGTTTTTGAATGGTATGGACTCCGTCTTACGGAAAGAATTCATGATGAAAATAAATAAATGTAAAACAAAAATACTGGAATGCAGCCGAAATAAATCAGAAACCTCTATGGAGATCAAATTGGCAGGTGAAAAGCTGAAGGAAGTAGGAGACTTCTGTTACTTAGGAAGCAGAATAACCAGTGATGGACGAAGCAAAGAGGATATTAAAAGTAGGTTGGCTCAGGCAAAGAAAGCATTTCTACAAAAAAGGAATCTGCTGACATCGAATATAGATTTAGGTATTAGGAAGTCGTTTTTGAAATCCTTTGTCTGGAGCGTGGCGCTCTATGGAAGTGAAACTTGGACTATTGGTGCAGCAGAAAAGAGGAGAATAAAAGCATTTGAAATGTGGTATTACAGGAGAATGATGAAGATCAGATGGGTAGATAGGGTTACAAACAAAGAGGTATTAAGACGAGTGGGAGAGGAGAGATGTTTCTGGCGACTGCTAATGAAGAGAAGAGATAGGTTGGTAGGACACATACTAAGACACCCAGGAATAGCAAGCTTAGTTATGGAAGGAAGGGTTGAGGACAAAAACTGTAGGGGTAGACCAAGGTTAGAATATGTTAAACATATTGCCTCGGATGTAGGGTGTGGTAGCTATGTAGAGATGAAACGATTAGCTCAGGACAGGGAGGCATGGAGAGCTGCATCAAACCAGTCAAAAGACTGAACTCAAACAACAATTCAAACTTTGTGTTACCCTACACAGATCTCACATGGAGTGAGTGAAATTTGAACCGCGGGCCAGCGGTGAGAAGCTGGTATACTACTGCTAATTTACATAACAGCGCAACACTATTGTAATGTATGAGTAATTATACTGTTACAACTCTAAGATATTGAAAGCCCTTTTGACATTAGACTGGTATCAAGATTGATGATGTAGGCTATTAACTTTTATTTTTGTTAAAGCAGTATGTCTTGGCAATATAATGAAAGCCATTATATTTGACAGCGGCAATAAATTTAACATGTCTCTAACCGGTAATACAATTTGCATTAAATTACAATAAATTGGTCATGTTTCTTAAGTCGGACAGAGAGAAAAAAAAGTTGTTTGTTCCATACAATGTAGGAATGCAATACACTGTATTTTAAAATCGTCAACATGCGTGTTTATGTAACATAAAATGTAGGTATATATGATAGTATTACAAGGTTAAAATGCATCATTAGGTCATGGGAACAAGTTCCCTGCTGACTCGGTAGACGCGTGGGTTCGAACCCCACCGTCGGCCGTCCTTGAAATGGTTTTCCGTGGTTTCCCATTTTCATCACCAGGCAAATGCTGGGACGGTACCTTCTGATAGGCCACGGCCGATTCCTTCCACATCCTTGCCCAGTTTCATCTTCATCCACTCCATCCCGACGCGCAGGTAGCCCACGGGCGTCGAATAGAAAGACCTGCACTCGGCCTCTGAGGAGGTCACACGACAAAAAAACTAGCTATGAAATTAAATTAAAAGTTTTGCAGGACGAGTTAATGAGTAATGAAAACTAATGGTAGGTAATGAATAATGATTGTGCAACCTCTGGAGAGGCCAAGTGCATGTCTTTCTAGTTAACACCCGTGGGCGACTTGAGCCCTATGACCTAACGCTGCGCTTTAGCGAGTGGAGCTGCTGTTATTATAGTTAATTAATATATATGAACAAGTGTTGAAGAAAGTACTACTTGCATACAATTTGCATTCTCGACTAGTACAAGTTATTACACAAAGGCTACACCCGGCTAAGTTTATAAAACCTTAACACCTATCTAAGAGTTCAAAGCTACTTGACCACAATTTGACAAACGCTATTAACATTAACACCAATAGTGCTAGCCAAGCTTGACATTGCATTTAAACAATAGTGTAATAATTAACTTGACTGCTTATTGCGAGACAAGATACAACTATGTGTATAGCTGTGTGGCTCAACTATACTGTTCTTGGCTGCTGTTAGGCTCTGAACTGGAGGGTCCTGGGTTAGATTTTTGGGAGGGTTGTGGGGATTGTATTTTCTGGTGATTAATTCCCCTGGCTTGGGGACTGGGTGTTTGTGTTGTCTTCATTAAAATTATATTCCGGTCCCATGGTTAATTGGTTAGCGTTCTAGGCTTTGATTTAATTTTTTTAGCCTGGTATCAATTTAAACAAGAAGTTCCGTGAAGAACTATACAGCCTACTTTTCATGCCAATGATTATTCTACAGAATATGAACCTATCTAGAATAATGACGAAATTAAGTTGCTAATATCGAAATTTCCAATTAGTTCGAAATACTGTATACCTGGCATAATGTATCCTAATAGAGCACTACAGTTGGCAGCCCTGATGACTGAATATATTCTTAGTTCCGTCTCTTAAGGTACAAAATACAAAATTTGGTTGAAGTCCAATGAATAGCATGGACGTTACATGCAGTTAAACATTGGATCTAACAGCGCGCGTAAAATCATGTTGGCAACAATGTCATGCATGTATTGGTCAGAAATAATCTGAAATAATATGATCTATTGCTGTGCCAATTTTGAATGAAATCCATTAGTTAGTATAGAAGTTACATGCATTTTAAAATTGGACCTATCAGCAGGCTTAGAATCATGTTGGCAGCACTGACGTATATTAGTTACTCCAAATTCGTCTAGAATGCCAGGTACTATACGTGTGCAAAGTTTAGAGCTATTGGCTTGCATACTTTCTGATATATTGATATTAGGGTAACAAAAATAGGGACAGCACATATTAACAGTTGGCAGCACTGGTTGCTCCTTAGAATACGCATAGTCATATCTGTTATGGTACACATAGCACATACGAAATTTGGTTGAAATCCAAATGATAGTATGGAAGTTACATGTATTTAAAGTTGGACTTGTCAGCAGGCTTAGAATCATGTTGGTAGCACTGACGTATATAAGTTACTCAAAATTAATATAGAATGTCAGGGACTATACGTGTGCATAGTTTAAAGCTGTCGGCTTGCATACTTTCTGATATATTGGTATTTTGATAAAATAAATTAGGAGCATTTATTAACAGTTGGCAGCCCTGGTAGGTCTGAAGAACACGCTCAGTCATATCTGGTTATGTACACATACAACATACGAAATTTGGTTGAATTCCAATTGATAGTATAGAAGTTATATGCATTTAAAAATTGGACCTATCAGGAGGCTTATAATCATTTTGGCAACACTGCCATGTTTAGCCTCCTGGAAATTAAACTGAAATATTATGATCTGTATGTGTGCCAATTTTGAAATAGCTCGCATTCATACTTTCCAAGATATCCAACATGGAACTCAAATTTAAATTGCGATTTTTTAGCAGTTGGTAGCACTGACATCATTTTCAAATATGGCCGTGAGATATTCAGGTATAGATCTTTACTCCTACCAAATTTTGTTTCGATTGCTGCAGCCGTTTAGGAGTTGATAGGGGGGGACACCCACACAGCCAGACAGACAGAAGGACAGACAGACAGATAGACAGACAGACACACATTTGCCCGATCTCATAAGTCTACTTTTTCCTCATTTTTGCAAAATGTGAAAAGTAGGCTAAAAAATGAATATTACTTACATGAAAATGTCCAAAGACGAATCCCAATTGATGGATTCTTCTTCATCAGCACGGGTGTTCTCCTGATCAGACATAGCAGTGAATGACAATTCTTTGTAAAGTAGCAGGTTCATTTATACTAAATATGGAGGTCATCCAGTTACTGAGAAAGCGGACAAACCGGGGTGTTGCCTCTGATTGTAAGGGTATATAAGCCGTAACATTATTGTTGTTAGCCAGAGAAGTCCACGAGTTGGTAGTATACACATCGCTTTGCTGCAAAGATCTTCTATCAGGTAATATTGAACACAGTACTTTTAGTTTCTCTAACTGTCGATGGTTATACAGTTGACCTTAAATATTTATCAAGTGGATAATAATAATATCAAATGGGTATATAAAACTATTATTGCAACTAACAGTCATTACCAGGCTTGACGTCAGTTAAAAGAGGTATTACCTTATCTCGCTCTATCCAACTGATTACTGGGACTAAGCACTGTTACGAGACTCCTCGTCTTAGCAAATAAGTTTTGTATACACATTTGATGGTTTAGTCTAGAGGTTTGGATGGGGATGCGGGACACACTACTCAAGTGGATATATGAAACTATTATTGCAACTAACAGTCATTACCAGGCTTGACGTCAGTCAAAAGAGATATTACCTTATCTCGCTCTATCCGACTGATTACTGGGACTAAGCACTGTTACGAGACTCCTCGTCTTAGCAAATAAGTTTTGTATACACATTTGATGGTTTAGTCTAGAGGTTTGGATGGGGATGCGGGACACACTACTCAAGTGGATATATGAAACTATTATTGCAACTAACAGTCATTACCAGGCTTGACGTCAGTCAAAAGAGATATTACCTTATCTCGCTCTATCCGACTGATTACTGGGACTAAGCACTGTTACGAGACTCCTCGTCTTAGCAAATAAGTTTTGTATACACATTTGATGGTTTAGTCTAGAGGTTTGGATGGGGATGCGGGACACACTACTCAAGTGGATATATAAAACTATTATTGCAACTAACAGTCATTACCAGGTTTGACGTCAGTCAAAAGAGATATTACCTTATCTCGCTGTATCCAACTGAATATTGGAACTAAGCGCTGTTAGGAGACTCCTCGTCTTAGCAAATAAGTTTTGTATACACATTTGATGGTTTAGTCTATAGATCAGGGTTTGAGTTAATGTGCTAATAAATAAAGGTGGAGGGTACCTGAACCTTTTTAATAGTTTACCTAAACACTTTATAATTAACTTTCCGAACCAATATGCCTGCAATAACAATTGCGAATTCCATTGGCAGAGCAACCGGTCTGGAGACTAAACGATTACAGGACCTGCCAGTTAACGAGTCCTATTTGGTGACAGCTGTTCGCAGGGTAAAAACGAAATATGGGGGAAGAATAGTTTGTGAACTAGAAGATTTCGCTGTCTTCTTACCTGCGAGGTTCATGGAACTCAACGACGAAGCTGTAAATGACCTCAACAAAGGAACCATCTACCTAAAATATTTGGGACTAGAAAATAAAAGATGTTTGGTAGAATTTATTGAAGAATCAAATAAAATTTAAAATTTGTTAATGTTAAAACAGAATTTGCAGAGACAATAAACTTTGTTTGTTTTCATTCTCTGCAAACTGTTCAGTGATTTTCTGTTTTTGTAGTAAATGTAATTACTGTAAGTGTCATGATGTCAGCACCAGAACTTAGTTGGCAGAACGTGGATAGTTGTTTTAATAATAAGTTATGTAGCTTTAAAATTAATAATGATGCTAAATTTTTAGACCCAAATGAATTTTTAAACGCTAGCTACAACATTTTTCAAAATAAAATGCAAGACTGTTTAAGAGAACATGTAGCGTTAAAGATTAACGCTGAGTTATTATGTGATTTTGTTATTTTAAAACAAGGTGTTGAAATAACAAAACCAATTTATTTACATACAAAAATGTGTGAATTGTACCGCACTGATAATATACACAGTTGGTATAGTAAAAACATTGTTGATAAGCTCATGACGCGCTTTGCCGAGTTTCAAGAATTGGAAAGTGGCAAATCGCTGGAAGCTATCAACCATTTTAAAATTAATGTATGCACCTTTGATCCCATGAACAGTGGTTCAGCTCATGTTAATTTACCTAAACAGTTGGAAAAACATCACGCAGTCATCAATGTGGATAATAATGACGTTTTTTGCTTTGTTTGGACCTTGGCTGCTGGGTTAAGTCCTGCAACTGAAAATGTTCACAGAATGGGAAAATATCACCAGAAATTTATGGAATTAATGATCAGTCTAAATTTAGCAGACATAGAATTCCCAATGGACCTCAACGCCATTTCTCGTTTTGAATCTAAAAATCCGCTTTACTCCATTAATGTATACGGAGTTGAAGGGGACAAAGTTATTGGTCCATTGTATGTGACAAAGGGAAAAAAAGAAAAGCATTTTAATTTACTGTACATTGAAGGGGAATTGTGCAACCATTATTGTTATATCAAAGATCATTCTAGACTAGTTCGTTCACAAGTTACAAAAAAAAATAGGGTATATATATGTGATCGCTGTTTGCAATATTTTACTAGCAATCAAAAGTTGACAGCACATACTATTGATTGCATCACACAACCAGCGGTAAAAATTACATTTCCAGAAAAGGATAAAGCCAGTATGAAATTTCAAAATGTGTCTCGTCAAGAACCACTTCCATTTACAGTATATGCAGATTTTGAATGTTTAACCACACCCATTGACACATGTAAACCAGATCCGACACGTCCGTACACTCAACAAGTACAGCAACATGTGCCATTCAGTTGTGCCCTAAACGTGATTTGTTCATACGACCATTCACTTTCATACTTCAAATCTTATCGCGATGCAGATGTTGCTGCTTGGTTTTTAAATGAATTGGACGCCTTGGCAGATCGGGTGTACAATATCCTGCAAAATCCAATTCCGCTCCAAATGTCGGACGCAGACGAGGAGGTTTTTGCAACAGCAACCACTTGTCACATTTGTCAAAAACCAATAGCACCTTGTGACACGCCAGTGAGAGACCATAATCGGTACACTGGAAAATTTAGAGGAGCGGCTCATAGTGTATGTAATTTGGCGTATAAAAGAGCACGCTATATTTCTTGTTTCTTACACAACATGTCTCGGTATGACAGCCATTTAATTATTAAGGAATTTGCTAACCTTGAAAACCAAAAGTTTAATTTAATTCCACAAAATCATGAAAATTTTATTTCGTTTTCGAAATGGCGAAATGGAATCAGTATACGATTTTTAGATTCGTATAGATTCCTCGCATCATCATTGGATGCGCTTGTTCAAGGGCTTCACCCAAACAATTTGCATTTTGTACGTCAACACTTTACTGATGCCAAACAATTTGAATTATGCATTCGAAAAGGGGTGTTTCCCTATAATTATGTAAACAATTGGGCATGTTTACAGGAAACTGCACTCCCTTCAAAGGACAAATTTTACAATGACTTAACAAAAAGTCATATTTCTGAAGAAGACTATTTACACGCTCAAAAAGTATGGAACGTGTTCAAGATATCAATTTTGGGCGAGTATGCTGATTTATACCTCAAAATTGATACACTACTTTTGACAGACGTGTTTGAACACTTTCGCAAACTGTGTCTTGAAATCTACAATCTAGATCCAGCCCATTACTACACCCTTTCCGGATATAGTTGGGACTGTATGTTGAAGGTGACTGACATAGAACTTGAACTATTAACAGACATCGACATGTTACTCTTTTTTGAACGCGGAATACGTGGTGGTCTTGTTTAGCTTGTGCAAAAGCACGCCAAAGCAAATAATCCATATATGGATACATACAAACCAAACCAACCTACAACATACCTCACCTACCTAGATTGTAACAATTTATACGGATATGCTATGGAAAAACCTCTTCCATATCAAAATTTTCGATGGCTGACTTCAGATGAAGTTTCAAATTTTAATTTAAAAGATGTGTTGAGCAATGACACGCGTGGCTACGTTCTAGAGGTCGACTTATTATATCCCTGTGAGATACACAATGATCATTCTGATCTACCATTTTGTGTTGAAAAATTACAACCTCCCAGTTCACGTTCCAACAATAAAAAGTTGCTGGCAACGTTAAATTCAAAAAATCGGTACGTCATACACATTGAAAATTTAATGCAATGTTTGAAACATGGTTTGAAACTGCAATCCATTCACCGCATTATTTGCTTTGACCAAAAACCATGGTTACAACCGTACATGCAATTGAATACTCATCATCGGCAACACGCCAAGACCACATTTGAATCAAATTTTTATAAATTAATGAACAATGCGTGCTACGGTAAATCAATGGAAAATATTCGAAAGCATAGAACTATTCATTTGGTAAACCACTGGGACGGTCGATATGGCGCACGAAAATATATAGCTATGCCTAATTTCCATTCTGTACGAGTTATTGAAACTGATTTAGTAACCATTGAATTGTCAAAGACAGAAATCATGTATAACAAACCAATTTACTTGGGAATGGTAATACTTGACTTTTCAAAATTTGTAATGTATCAATTTCATTATGAGTTTGCCAAACAAAAGTTTGGAGATGTAAAATTACTGTATATGGATACAGACAGTCTTATTTATCAAACCAATAAGATAGATGTTTACTCAGTGATGAGAGAACATCCAAATTACTTTGATACTTCAAACTATGAGGTTAACAATATGTTTGGCATAATTCCCATGAATAAAAAAAAGAGGTCTATTTAAGGATGAGTGCGCCGGTGATGTTATGACAGAATTTGTGGCTTTGGCGCCGAAAATGTACGCATTTTCAACGCAAAAGAATAAAGGTCAATGCAAAGCGAAGGGTGTTCTTCGTAGCGTCACACAATTCCTCAATGTTGAGGAATATCGATGTGTACTCTACGCAAACACCTCTCGCTTATACCAGCAAACACGCATTCTTTCAAAGAACCATAATATTTTTACAGTAAATCAAAATAAAACATCGCTGACAACATATGACAATAAACGTCTGTGGGATGGTGTAAATAGCTTGCCTTATGGACATTTCCACACCTAGTAAAAAAAGAACACACTTTCATTTTCAATTCTTTTTATTAAAATTGTATGTTTTTTACAAGAAGAAAACTAAACCATATTTTGTGTATACTATGAACTGGTGGACTGACTCTCAAATAAATACTTCACAATATTTGATTCATGTTTATTACTTTGTCCTTTTCCTCACTAATCCACCACCAATCAATAGCTTTGACTTCATCGCTCCTGCTACAATCAAGGCTGCAATCTTCTCACCAATAGAAGCAGTAGATGCCATCACACGCTGCATGGCCTTTCTTAGAAGAATGCGGTCTGCAACTCGACGTACTTCTATATTCTTGTTGTTGTAAGCAATGTCATGATCTCTACACGCTGCATCCAATATGTTGATTCCAGAGTTCCCTTGTGCTAGACGTTGGCTTTGTTTAGTTCCAGGTCCACAAAATTGATAGCCAGGAATATGCAGTTCAATGGGAAGTAGATCAATGGCCTTGTTAACTAGACCATGACCAGCAAAGGTCTGGCATATCTTTTTCAAGCGTTGTCTTACTTTTTGGTGCTGGCGATACTGCCGCTGCTGTCTCTTCTTCCTCATCTTCATCACACCCATGAAATGACGAAGCAAAGTCTTTACAGGACGGTATATTTGTATGCCCGTGGTACAATTTGATGAGCTGACACGTTCCACACTGTTTAATGGAGGGCATTTTAGTGATAGACACTTGCTGGTGATGACTAAAGTCAGTGCATGGTTGTAGTTCACGCAGACCAGGATCTCTGGTCCACTCACTAGGTACACTGTGCCAAATATTTTTCACCGCGTTTGAAGCAACATAAAAAAGGAACGCCTTGGGCAAAGCGTTCAATTCCTCGTCTGTGAAACTGTCTAGCTTCTTTTTGCAGGCGAAAAACTTGACAATAGCTCGCTCTGTGGGGTTGGCGTCCAAACCTTCAATTGCAGCCATAATTCTACACATCCGCACTGATCGCTGGTATGTCTCACACTGTAGCCGACGTTACAGCGCTTTACACTCAACATGCAAGTTTTGACATGCTTTGCGAGCTAGCCAATCAAAAAGCTTCCAAACATTTTGAAGTGTTTTATTTTGTAGAGGTTCATCAGGCACGGACAGGTTGTACAGTGCAGGACATCCCAGATCATGAAGGTCAACAAGTTGACAAGTTGAATTAACATACTGACGCAACCATTCTTTTTTTTCGCTTCCCTTTACAAAGACAAGGTCAGCGCCAAACAAGTGAGCTTTCAGAACAAGTGATAGATGATGGTAAGGAATGTCACCTTCTTTCCAGACTAGTCCCAAATTGCGTTGCAACCACTCTGTTTGTCTTCTGTCCTCGTCTGACTGCAAATTCAATGGAAACGGTGGTTCAAAAATAAAATTGGTTACTCCTGGTGCCCACATGGTTGTGCAGTCAATAATTCCAACTTCTTTAAATACAAATTGTTTCCGTTCACCTTGAAACCCTGCACGTCGACAATCAATGTTTTCGGCATGGCGACGGATATCAGACCTTCCACTACCGCTGCTTCTTAACAACTAACTGATTGGATAGGAGCGAGAAAATAATATACACACAAAAATCAATTACACAATTTTATTCATAAAGTTATCAGTACATCGCTTACAATTTTTTATCATAGGATTTGGACCATCCCAATCACAATGAGAATCTTCTCGATGCATAAAGTGTCTACGACAGGGACGGCAGGCTGCAACATCCGCCGACATACGGAGGTGTAATGGTAGCTTATCCCAATTAAGATCAATGTCGTGTGCACCGTACGCGGTCAGAAATCCAGCTGGTAAATAGGCAATCAGATGCTGCGGCATTTCACGAAGAAATTGCGCTTTATGGTAGGCGCGTATTGCTAAACTCACCAGGGTGCGATAAATCTCAAATGCTGCATCAGCGTCTCGACTTGTTGAGCAACGATCGCATTTGCAGTCCATGCAATCTACCCGCTCTCCAACATGACAAGATGAAGCTTTGGCAACGCCATCGTCCACATTATTTGTTTGATTGGTGATGGGCTTGTTGTTTTACCCCCTGTCATGAATACCAAACGTAGACATGAATCCATCCGGTAAATAGTGAACCAGATGCGGCGGCATTCTAAGCACAGTATGATTCTTGTGATAGGCAGTTATAGCTTCACTCACTAGGGCGCGATAAATGGTAAACCTTGAATCTTCATCTGAACTTGGTGAATCACTTTCACATTTGCAGACCCGCCTCGCAGAGGGGGTTGTGACTTCATCGTAGCTTTCCATGACTGTGAAGAGCAATGGAGGAAGACATGCTATTTATACTCTGGTCACCATGTTGGACAGCGGTTGATAAAACACTTGCGCCTCGTGAACAATAAGGCAATAGGCTGTTGTTTTTCTGGAATAACTGTAGATGTTTCAAATTCTAGTCTGATATCAATAGTTGTTTCCTTCATCGACTCCTCCAAATACGAACAGTCCATCACCACCAGAGGCGCCTTGGACTTGAAGTCTTGTGGTGATAATAGCGGACATGCCTCTTTCTGATAATAGGATGACCGAAAGTTTACAAACATGTCATAAAGCTTACCATATTTGTTCTTGTTAAAGTTTAAATCCATTCCCTCATAGGGAAAGGTAACACCGTTCAAAAAAGTCGTATATTTCGTAATTGGATGTGGTCAAATTTTGATGCATCTTTATTCTGTTGATATTTGCGATCTGTTTGAAATCCAACCAGGACATAGAGGGGACGCTCTGTATACCGTGAGGTTTTTATAGACCAAGTATGTGTATCGGAGAGTGGTAATACCGGGTATTCATGCAGCTCCCAGCTTCTAAATTGAATGGGTAAAGCTGTATCCTTCTCCACAATCTTGAGCAGACTCAATTTTTTCTGATCTGATAGAGTAACGTGCGGTACTTTCCATAGAATTCGTTGCAGTAGAATTTTTGTATCTATTGGCGCTGTATCAGCTCCCTTTAGCGCATTATAATCACTCCTGTCTCGTACAAGAATCAGATCCTGTCTTGCGTTCACAACAATGCGCTTATGATCCTCTGCAAAGCCTAGTATTAATTTTAGAGGTAAATGTCCAGTAAATGTACCATCATCGTTAATCATCCAGTCGTTGGTTGAGTTGGGACACCAACCAGCCATACAAAAAGCTTTACTCTCTTCGCTTCCATACGAGGGATAAAGTTTCATGACACTTGTTATGCCAACATTTCGAGTAGTATCCACTTCAATACCGTTGATCACGTAGCGAACCTCAGAAAACAAAAAGGCCAAAGCATTGTTGGCCAACTTTGACGTTGTTGGAATGGTACCATCCAATTTGGTGAGTTGCCCTTCAATCTGGATGTAACTTTCATGTGGAAGCGTGTAGATATCTTGTTGGTTAATAGTAATGCGAATCTCATCATTATTATTTAGTCCCTGAGTATACGGTTGGTAGGAATGGTGTTCAATTCTTACAATACCCTCCTGTACTTCGACAGGGTTTGTCACGTCTAGAATCGAATTCATGACGTAAGGTGTAACCAAGTTGTTGTAGGATCTGCTTGTTGACACGTGTTAACCTGTACACGTGTTGAGCACAACTAACGCCTGTTCTTGACAGCGTTGCCGCTTTATACACTTGTTTCATGCTGGCTTCAGATACAGTTTGTAGGTCACAGGTGTATGAGGGTCTAACCGAATGAGACGTTGGTTTCTATTCACCAGTCTTAAGGTAATATTCCTGATGTTGGTCACACTCACAGGATGATAGAGCACCACCGACGGGTTTTCGCGGATGATGTAACCACCAGGTGAAGTAACAATAAAATCATAAAGCGAATGCGAGGGATCTTGATTGGTGTAGACGTCTGTAATAATATTACACGTGACAGATACGTGATGATCTTCAATTATTTTCACCGGTTGGTCAGACTTGTGTATCACGTTCGGTACTAACACTTGTGGTGAATAGCCTAACAATGGCCCAATCGAATCTGGTTGAGATTTAAAATCAATCCTAAAAGAAGAAAGAATACTGCAGCGATGTGTCACGTTGTTGGCTATGAGTTCAAACTTGCGTGTCCCGTCAAGAAATGATTTTAGACTAAATTCCTTGGTGAGAGTTGTGTAGATGTGATCGTGAATATCATCTACGGTGTAGCTGCCAGACGGTAGAGTTAACACATAGTCATCGTAGTAGAACTTATCATTGACGTCTTCAATTATGTTGCAGATTCTATTATAGCCTTCAAACGAAACAAGTCCCAGCACGTAGGGTCGTCGTCCCAATTCAATAGGAGGATAAAAGTCAACAGTTACTTCCGCACCTTGTTCGTGCACTGTAAACGTTCTACTTTCTGTTGTCATAATGACCACGTCACCCGCCATGCTCGGTCTTATATAGAAAAGTCAAACATAGACGACCGCACTGTTGCGTGTTAAAATTTTGCACCCGTTTCACATTATAGTGTATTGTTGCACTGCTTCCAAAATAGCGAACAAGCTCTGTCGGAGGAGGAAGGTTTCCAAAACTGTCAAAGTACCACACGGTTCGCCCATGCTTTATGTAGGCCACATAATGCGTTCCCGGTCCATGACTGTCATCCAAATTAACAACTGCACTTTCATGGCTCCGTGGTCGAGACGGTAGTTGGTTGCGCATAAACACACCTCGAAAGTGGGAGATCTTTAGCTGTTTTGCATATCTTAAAACTTCCTCATGCGTCATGGCTCGTCGTGGCAGTGCATCGATTAACCGTTTTTTGGCGACATGTAAATGCCGAGTCCTTTCTTGTAGGGTGCTAGCTTCATGTTCACACCTTTACCGCGCAGCGCTATGGCCTCCATAGTTTTATTATGCCTTTCACTTTCCTTCAACTGTTGCTTCGCCTCCTCAACAGCTTTCACCGTTCGTGCTACCGCACTTGCTCCTCCAAGAAGTGAACCCAGGGCTGCTAGTCCAGCAAACAGTGCAGGTAAAAATCCACCACGTTTCGGCACAGGAATAACTCGGGCACGTTTTCTAAAACGTAGTTTACTTTTGGGATTCGCATGCAATCGTGCTGCTCGGAGTGCTTTCTTAATAGCCAACTCACTATTTGTTTCTCCGCGCGAAGCTTGACGTGCCGCATGAAGAATAGCTTTAAAGCCTCCCTTTCTGGACAACTTCTTCCTCTTCTTCACCACATATCTCTGTTTCACCATCGCGACCAAAGAACAAGACAAACTCACACCGCAAAGTATAGAACACAACTAACACTCCTCAGGAAGGGAACCTATAATTATTTATTCAATGGTGGCTGTATATTCAAGTTCTATATACAGAGGAAAATCGTTCATCGTTTTCCCCGCCTCTTTTTCTTCAGACGAGAGTTTCAAGTGAAAGAATAATTTGTCTCCGGCTTTCACCGGTTGATCAATAAGTGGTTGAACACTACCGTTTAATCGTACCTCTAAATGTTTCAAATCTGGTGCATACTCAATTACACGAATGGCACCATCATACATTAAACGGTAATTGTCATACCCCGAACGTAGTATGTAGGCGAGGTTATTGGGATCTTTTACCGGTTGTTGGTTTACAATGTGAAGCAGAAATATAGAGGGTATTGATTTAATAAAAAGCGATAACCGTTGTTCCAAAAATCGTTTGGTCGTCACGTCGTGAGGTTGCACAGGATCAGCAACTTCGGCTATTCGTCTTCGCTTCATCTGTAGAGCGTTCTCCTTAATTTCCCACACCTTTTCCATTTCAGAGTTTAAAAACCGTTTTGTACAAACATCTTGATCATCTTCAGGATCGGCCACATGCACAAGGCGTGCATTATTTGCTGTATAGCCCTTTGCAGTTAGGGTGGGCACAATACTGAGCACCTGTTTCACCTTGTTATCTACATAGTCCTTTCTAGCAGCGTCCGTGTTGTTTGTTGGAAGAGCCAGCTGAGTGATTCGACGTTGGTGTACGTCATAGTCCTTTGCTTCTGTTAACACCACAGCATTGGTTAACATATAGGCTTTGGTGCACACATCTTGATCGTTCACAGGATCTGCAACGCCCGTAATACGTTTATTCTGAGCCTCATATTCTCCTTTGATACGTCGTAAGCGGAAATAATCTACATACTTTTTTGAACATGCGTCCGAGGGTAATACAGGTTCTGTTATATTGGTCAATCGCTTTCCATTAAAGTCGTAATTGCCATCTGTTGTGCGTGGTAATACATTAGCATCAACATATCGTTTAGTTGCCGGATCTGTATCATGTTTTGGATCGTTTGTCAAAGCAAATCGTTCATTTGTTTTAAGAGTTCTTCCAAAGGCGTCCATGGTTACACTGGAACTGAAACACCCGCTTGCCTCATGTATATAGAGACCAGCTCTTCCCCTTTCACATTTAGTTGATATGCAGATTATTAAGCAACAACATTCACTTCCGGTGGGAGACTTGGTTTCAAACCTCTTCTCAACATCGTCCGAACAACGTCATGGATCACTCTTCCCATCCTCCATTCGCTGTCTCATCGCCGGTCCGTCAGGATGTGGAAAAACCAATCTTCTGCTTACCCTCATCACCTCCTTAAACGGAGTGCGCTTTCAAAATATCTATATCTTTGCCAAATCGCTGTATCAACCGCTGTATGTGTTCTTGGAACAGGTCATGTCAGGTCTGCGCAACATGGGCTACTTCACATTCGCAGCACACGAAGATGTCATTTCTCCAGACAATGTTCGCCCCCATTCGCTTATGATTTTTGACGATGTGGCCACAGAACGACAGGGTATTATTCAGGCTTACTTTAGCATGGGACGTCATAAATATATTGATTGTTTTTATCTCGCTCAAACCTATTCGCGAATACCAAAACAGTTAATTCGTGACAATGCCAACGTGATTGTTCTCTTCCGACAGGATGAGCGCAACATGCATCACGTCTACGATGATCACGTGAATCCAGACATGACCTTTCAAACCTTTACACAGTTGTGTGCCATGTGTTGGAACGCTCATCACCACAGTTGTCTTGTTATTGATAAGCAGAGCAACATCAACAATGGACGCTACCGCATGGGATTTGATCATTTCATTCGTATTTAAGTAGCTGCATTGCTTTTCTGAACATCATTTGTTCAGGTGTCATGGCGACAACAGGGAGTCAATTAAAAAAGCACATAATCCGTGCACGAAATAGCATTCGACAAAAGTTTCGCTATCTAAAACGTGCACATGCCGACAGTGAACTGTTTGTCGAAAAACATTTGAAGTCACCTCTGGAAGCTGTGTTGAAAGGAACATCAAAGCCTATTACACGCTCAAAAGAAACACAAACAATTGAAGAGGAGGAAGAAAATGATGAAGAACCTGACGATGTTTTTTCTCCATTGCTTCCGTCTTCTAGCTCCAAAGAATCACCGATGCCCCAGTTTTTGAAAACATCAATAATTGCTGAAACACCCACTAGACCCAAAGAAAAGCAGCCTACTCTTAAAGAAATATTAAATACGCCCGAACAATATGTGCGGTTAAAATCCATTTTACTACAAAATTATGGTGCGTTGGTTACTCCCTTCCTTGAAGATCTTTTTACTAAGAAAACTGATACTACCTATGGTGTTCGCTAAGAAAACAATAGATTTCGAATTGGCGATTCACCAATCAAGATAAGTGACAATGTTTTGATTGTTAAAACAGTTCGTTACAAATTGACGCCAGGTCTTTTAGAACTTTTATTTTCACGTACACCTTCTACCGAGGACTATGATAAAGAAGATCTTGAAAAGTATAAAAACATCTTGATGGCTACAAATGGTTTTAGACGTAATTATAAACATTCTGAAGCAGTAAATGCTAATAAGAGCTTCAAATATAAAACCATCATATCAAAATTGTTTCCCACCTATGCAAGTGTTCGCCGTGCAAATTCAGCGTCCGGTATCACATTTAATACTTTGAAACCTTTCATCGATTTCGCCTATTGGAACAATCCAAATAAGTTGGTTAAACGTCTGCAACTGTTGCGTGCATCAGAACAGGCTGGTCATACCGGACACGAGGCAGAAGTTTTAGAAATAGAAGAGGAGCTTCGTCATGCTGGCATTATTGTCTAATGAGTCAACGTGTTCATACACCCTCGCCTGTTAAGGCTGCCATTGCTCGCGAGTTGCATAGACCAGCTCGTCGTCTCTACCATCGTCGTCATGTCATCACACGGGGCGTTGACGATCTTTGGCAAGCTGATCTGGTTGAAATGATTCCCTATGCCAAAGCTAACAACGGGGTCAACTATCTGCTCACCGTCATCGACGTTTATTCCAAAATGGCCTTTGTTGAACCTGTTCGGAATAAATCTGCACAACTAGTCACCGCTGCATACAAGACCATCATTCAGCGGTCAAGACGACAACCTCGTTTGCTTCAAACAGATCAAGGCAAAGAATTTTTCAACAAGACTTTTTCCGCTTATCTCAAATCACTTGACATCCATCACTATTCCACTTTTAGCAATCTAAAGGCAAGTGTTGTAGAACGTTTCAACCGCACACTCAAGACGCGCATGTGGGAACAATTTACAGCAAGAGGATCCTATCGCTGGCTTGAACTTGTACGCGACCTGGTGACACGTTACAACAACACTAAACATAGAACTATCAGAATGAAACCACGCCTTGTAACCAAGAACATTGCGCAATTGGATCGCATTCATCACAAAATCAAAACGGCAGATCCGCGACGTCATCGATTACGTATTGGTGATTATGTGCGCATCAGTAAACATAAAACAATCTTCGCCAAAGGATACACACCAAACTGGAGCACATAAATATTTCGTATTCGCAAGGTAAAACTTTCTAATCCAGTTGTTTATTTACTTGATGACCTCAACAAGCAGCCAATCCAAGGAGGATTCTACATGGAGGAACTGCAAAGGACGCAATATCCCAAGCATTATCTTGTTGAAAAAATTGTACAAAAACGTGGCAATAAACTTTTTGTTAAGTGGCTAGGTTTTAATGCCACATATAATTCATGGATTAATAAATCAGATCTGGTGTACGCCTTCTTGTTTTTATTTCATGTCAAGCTGGCCGACCCAACATGCTACGCGTTTTGTATCCTCACCCACCCTACCATTTACAGGAAATACTACTCCAGATTCATTGACGTTTGTTTACCATTGAGCACATTCAACAACCAGTTCATTCCCCCTCTCTCTCTCAATCCCATTCACTACTCCAGATACCATTGATGTTTGTTTACCATTGAGCGCTTTCAATCCCATTTTGTTTGTCTCTCAGACCCATTCACACCTAACCAACCTACCACGTCAGGTTTCAACAACCACCATCCATCTCCATTCATGTTTTCCCATTAAGAACACTTCCAACCATGACCTACCCCACATCACATAATCTGCTATGACGTCACACACACACACACACACACACTAGTTGACCGTTCAAATCTGACGATTCATTCACCGACAAAGATTCGGAAACCTTCGGCAACACTCGGATCTCATCAAGTACAAAGCAAAGCTATATAGCACGAGACCATAACAGAGAAGGCGCTCAGTCCAACAGAGAGACTGGGTCGAGGAGGGTCTCGTGCAGATCCTCTTCCATCCTTCCCCCCTCGTCCCCCACCCCACCCTTCCCTCCCCCTCCCCCCCCTCCCCCACCCCTCCCCTCCACCCACACCCCCTCAAACCGGTTCCTGGACCCTCCAAGGTTTGTTTACCTTCCGGGGTCCAGGAGACCTTGGGGGTCAATGTCCTACCTCAAGGTCATTGATCATGACCTACCTCAAGGTCATTGACCTTGCCACGCCCCCCTCATTTGCATAAATAACGGTATTTGAAGCAGAACCCTCCTTGCTCCTCTACTCTTATGAATAAACATGCCAGAATATGTATTTATTTATAAAAACCGTAAAAATATGTAAATAAATAGAAAATATTTAATTAAATAAAAATATTTAAACACATAACTATCCGGGCCTTAGTAATGACTGAGTGATTCATAATGTTGATTATTCAGGTCCGTATTGACGTAACTATAACTTTGAAAGAATAATAGATTTTCCGCCTTCAATACTGTTTACTTCTATTACTTACAGGGACTAGTTTCGGGGGCTAATATTCCCCCTTCCTCAGCCTGTCCAACAAAACTTCACAAAGGAAAAACTTTCCATGTATAAGCTCATACAAAACACATGAAGAATAAAGAATAATGAAATGATAATTATTTACAATCCCGCTCGACGCTCCAAAGAAGATACTCTTTTAGGATCACTAAGGCCTAGGCGCATCAGAACTCCTGAATTGGGCCGGTGCTGCGGTCCGCTGTCCCCACTGCGTCATCGTGGGACCACTCTAGTCCCCTTGTTGCTCTTAGCAAACTTTTGTAAAGGCGGAGAAAATTTGTGGCTGCGTCACGCGCCGCCAAGAACTGCAGTGCGCAGGGCGTGAACAAAAACAAACCGGATGCGCCTTGCTAAGTCTCTTACAGCTGAGTGTTACTGACGTGCTTGGGAAAAGGTGGCGGTTGGGGTTGTGGGAGATGGGAGGCTAAGGAAATGAGAATGAGTGAGGTTTGTTGACGCCCCGTGTATCGCTGTTATGGAGATTGATTAATACGTAGAATGAATGTTGTCAATCTTTAGTATGTTATGAAAAATGATGGGTATGAATAGTGGAATATAGCGGGAATTTTAACTATTACAATATAATTCGTCTATTAATGTTCTGTATAAAATGCTGGTTTCAAATATTATTTCATTAAGATTGTGTGAAGGGTTGAATCTCTGTGCTTTATCAATTTCTATTTGTTCCAAAATATTCATGAGCGTGCCTTTATTTTCTTGATGTAAAATTTCTAAGTCATTGTCTATGGTTGTGAATTTATGCCCAGTTTCTGCCATGTGGATGCCCATCGCTGAGAATTTATTATGTTTGATGGCATTGACATGTTCCAAAAATCTGGTGTTGAACCCTCTCCCCGTTTGTCCCACGTAATCGGCATTACACTCGTTACATTTAATCTTGTAGACACCTGAATTGCTCTATTTGTTAGTTTTGTTGAGAATGTGTGAGCTGAAAAATTTATTATGATCAGTGTTATTGGTTCTGAACGCTTTTTTTATTTTATATTTTTTTAGTACACTAGTAACATTGTATGTGGATTGGTTCACAAAAGTGAACGTTGCGTATGTGGAAGGTTCTTTGTCTTCTTTTGCTAACCTGGAAACGGGTTTGTTCTTAATTTTGTTAATTATATTGTTAACATATTTACTATTGAATCCATTAGCTTCGGCAATTTGGTGAATTATTGAAACTTCTTTACGATAATCTACGTCAGATAGTGGGACGTTCAACGCTCTATTGACGAAACATGCGAGTGCTGCTCTTTTATGGGAAGCTGGATGATTAGAATCTTGTCTAATTACAGTACTGGTTTGAGTTGGTTTCCTGAATATTTGATAGCGCAGGTGATCTTTATCATGCATGACTAGTAGATCAAGGTTATTTATGGAACTGTTTATTTCATTATCTGACGTGAATTTAATGTTGCTGTTTATTTGGTTCAAATATTGCAAAAGTTGTTCTATTTCCGTTTTAGAAGGGGAAGGGGAGATCCAAGGATCGAGGATCATATTCAAGCGGACTTTGAAGAGTGAGGAAGTGATTTTACTGGGTTAACGGAGATCCCGAGGCTTAGTCCGAGTGCGACGACTGTCGACTTGTGGAGACGCGAGTATAGCTAGGTGGAACGTTAGAGATCACCGCACTTCCATTTTACGTGAAGTTGCGAGGAACGTTGTATTGATTATTTCTCTTATATAATTGAGTTTTGAATTTAAATAAGCATATATAAATAAAGAAGAGGTCGCTTACTTTATATTGTAAAAAGTCGAGCGTTTTAATATTCACTGTTTCGACAATATAAGCCTGTCAAGTTAGATTTCCAAATGTGTTGGAAACAAAGCTAAATATCATTATAAATTGCAACGTGAAATTGACGAACGCAGTTCAAGTGAACAGTGGTGGAGGACTTTTAATATTGGCGCAACACATAAACATTAACATAATGACTATTATTATTCTTCAAACATTATCATTGAGCATAATTAATATTGTTGATATGATGGACTAAACATTCATGCGCCAGAGACATATTCAATAGCAGGAGTTAAGATACAACGATGGAGCTTCTTTAGACAACGTATTCTTGAATTCAGACGTAGTGTACGGTTCATCTTGTGCATTTTCGTCAGTCTACGAACACTTATATAACATCAATTAGCAATGGAAACATTTAATTCACTATTTATATGAATATTTCCATAATTATATTCCAATGATGAAGCTGATCCATATTTACGACAGAGAATGGAGACTTTACAGAAAAGATTTGTCAAGATGCTGGGGAAGGTAGCCCAGCAACACAGAAGAATTTGCCAGAAGGATGTCGTTGGAGCCCAGGCGAATGTTGGTGAATTCCAGAGAGATACGTTTCTTATCTCTGAGGACGCAGATCCGAGGTACGAATGCAGATCCATATCAGTGTCTTGTACTGAGGAAACATCTAAAGTATTGTGCCAATACTTACATTGATCTTCAAGTTTTCGTCCAAATAAGGTATTAGAGTATCTCAATTGTTATATAGAGCTTGATTAGTGACATTCTTAGCCAGCGATCTTATTCCATATGTTCGGCGATTTTATTACATATTTCTATATTTTCACATTTCATGTATTTCAGTGCTTTTATGTATTTTACACTTCAGATGTGTGTTGAGATTTTTATATTCCAAGATTATTTAGAAGATGATTGCATTTCATCTATTTTTCAATTTTATTCTACGGGTCAGTTGTGGAACTGACATTAAAAATTTTGTTTGAGGAATCATATTGCCTCATAGGGGAATAGTCGTTTCGACTCTCGAATGGTAATAATTTCATTTAAACCAAGTATTCTGACACTGTGTCATAGCTTCAAATTAAATTCTTATTAAATTTAATTTGAGCACTTTAATGTTACGACATATAACTTCAAGAAAAGAAGAAACATCGAATGATATTGTTATATCATTATTGTACATAAACTGTAGACGATCTAAGAAATATTAGTAGTTTGATACGACCGAAGTCTTCATTCCTATGAACATTCTTTGTGTAGAGTGGAAAAACATTACGACATTGACAAACCTTTCTTATTATCTGTAAAGCTAAGAGATTTGTTCATTTAATATGTTAGAGGAAATACTTTTTGATAGAAGATTATTCAAATCTTTGGCTAGGAATTCAAAGCTAGTTTATCCCGGTCAGGATTGAAATCTATCTGACACTATAAATAACATGTGTGTTATTTTATCCTATTTGTGTAACATCAAGTCATTTGTGGACATGATATTACAACGATAAACAATTTATAGCTTGACAAATGAGATGAAACAGGAGTTTTATTTTTATTACATGTATTTGCGACAGACGAGTTAACAGTTAATTATCTTGTTGTGGAGTAACATTTAGGAGGTTAATCACGACTGTCTAATATTGTTCAATACAATTGGAAGTTTCGTTTGAAGAACTTACGTATGTATAATTGTAGTCCAGTAGTCATATGCAATGATACTGAGGGTCATGCCAGTATTTGAAAGAAGTTCTTACATAGGATATGTTAATAACAATTAATCCCTTTTGATTATTGTTTAACATAGTAAATGATAATTGTTTATGCCATATATACTGTTATATGAGGTTTTGTAGAGCTATGGAGTGCTCAGGTGAGGGAATTACGCATTTTAAGGAAGTCAAAGTATTGTTGTTCTTTGATAAAAGGCATGTATCATGATAAGAGCCGTTGTATACAAGTAGTTCAGTTCTTGTGAATTAACGATTTAGCTGTGTTAACAGGAGGGTTTCAGCGGAAATTAAACTTGAGAAAGATTTTCTACGCAGGTCTATAATACTATTATTAAATTTTATCAAACCCCAATTTATGTAATTACGTACAGTTTACCTTAATCTGTCGACTGTATTATACCGATAATGTAATGAAACATATATAAGACGTGGTGTATGCAGTATATTAAAACTACGGAACTTTAGAAAAGGATGGTTCGGTGAAAAACCAGTGTACTGTATATATTTAGTTAAGAATTATATTTTAACCGAGAAGTTAGAATCTCGAAGGTGTCGCGTTAGCAACACTAGATAATGGATATTATTATAAACATATTACATGTAAATATTTTTGTGGAAATGATTTAATTAGTTAAATAATTTAGTAGGATTTATTAATCAATTGCTTTGGAACAGTGTATGTTTATGAGCGGACGTTTTTGGTGTGAACGATTATTCATTGCTAAGAGAAAATGTGGAACCGTATTGGTCTAGAACAATAACGGAGTGCGAATGAAAGAGTGTATAAAAATTTTTAGAATGATTGTTTAAGAAACAAAGTAGTTAAATGAACTTTTGTAAGATCTAAATGTTAATTTTTACGTGTTTTATAAATGCTCACACCAGCAGCCTCTGTGGGCTAGCGAGCATGATTCACCGTTAGCATTGGAGAGCGATGATATAATATAACAGGTGTAGACTCACAGCCTTCTATTTATTGTATAAACCAGTTTTGAGTACGGCGTGATGCCAGTGTTTCATTGATGAAACAAAGCCACGGCACGTGCGTTCTGCACACGCAGGCTTGAGAATGAAAACATGTGTCTGGAATGCCATTAAGAGGCTTCACTAAACGTTTTTATTTATACGTTGAGTAGGCCGAAAACAAGCCAAGATTTATACTCGTAATTTTTAATACAGCATTGTAATAAGATGTAGAGTTGAAAGGAGGTGTGAATGTTTGCGTGTTTTTAATTTTAATGTTAATTGTTAAATTCATTTATTGTTATTTTGTTTATAGTAGATTAGTTTACCCTATTGTTAATAAATTTGTTCGGATAGTTTTCCATTGTTGTTGGAGTGATTCATTTTAATGATAAGGAGCAGACTATTGTGGTTTTAGTGTAGGCGAAGCAGAAGTCCCAGTCCCCGAGGTAAGTAAAAGTGAGTGCCCCGTGTAGTTGGTTGTTGATCCACAATATTCTTGTAACTGCTGTCTGTAAATCCGTTATGGCCGTGTTGGAAGCGATTTCTAATGTTGTATTTGCCGGAGCAATTAGAAATAGGCAATCCAGCGGGGGCAATGGATATTCCAACAGGATCCTTTCCGGATTATCGGGTACAGTAGGAATGGCGCCCTATGAACTTTGGGGCTATGGAATTAGCTTCGTGGTGTCTCTAAAGAAAGTTGGTTTGAACATTTCTAGTGAAAGAAATAATTACCAGACTTGTGGGATGTCTTATCCAATTTCGGATGGATATGAGTGTAATTATATAGGCTTAATTTAAATTGACATTAGGAAGGTTACACTCAGATAAAGATCAGATCATAGAAACCTGAGAGAGGTGTAGTAGGTAGACAGTTTCGAAAAACGACCTACGATCTGAATATCTATTTTGTTTTACCGGTACATGACGATTGCTATGGTCATGTGTAAAACTAAAGCTAACTTGTTTTGATGTTTGCAATGGTAGATTTTTTTTTGTGATAATGTATTTAAAGTGAATCACAGGAGGACAAACATTTTGAGCGAGTTTATTCAACATAGGGTGTACAATAAGTTAATGCTAAGGTAATTTTAAGTTACTTTTAGACATTAAGGTGCTTAAAAATATATATGGAATAGGACGTTGCTCAGATGTTGTTATTTGGCTCTGTTATTGTTTATGTCTCTATAGCATTATATAATATTGCAATGGCAAGTGAGGATGTAAAGAGGATGCTAAAGGAGTTGCAGCAGAATTTGAAGGAGCAACTGCAGAGCAGTTTAAATGTTGTCAAAGGTGAGATAAAGGAGAATTTATCTGCGAAAATGGTAGATATGGAAGGTAAATTTCAGGAGGTGAAGCAGGACCTGGAACAACTGAAGCGGGAACGGAAGGAGGACCTTAACACAGTGGTTGTCAAAGTTGTTGATTCTCTTTCAGATAAAGTTGCAGAAAGTGTTAAAGAGAGATTCAAAACTGAAATACAGGAAGTATAACTTCTTTAGAGGGTTTACAAACTAGTGTTTCTGAAATGTTTGCAAATGTCACGCGATTACAGGCCAGCTCAAAGCAGATACTGGACGATGTAAGTGGTGTACGAACAGAGGTCGGTACAGTCCAATCCAAAGTAGACTCAGTACAAGCGGATGTGTCTAATGTACAGTCTGATGTAAGTAATGTTAGGTCAAATGTATCTAATTTCCAATTCAAAGTAGACATAGTACAGTCCGATATTTGTAATGAGAGGTTAGAGTTATCCAATGTCCAAGCCGATGTCACCAATATTCAGGTTGACATAAATAATATGCAGTCAGATGTCACTGATGTACAATCTGACATAGGTAAAATACAGACAGAAGTTAATACGGTATTTGTAGATGTATCAAAAGTCCAGGTGGACATTAATAAGATTAGACAAGAGGTAGAGGCGTCTAAAGAATTGTGTACACAGAATATAACTGCTTTAACGACACGTTTTGTTAACGATGCGATAAAAACTACAGCTTCTCTGGTCGAATTAAAAGGTAACGTAGAAACTTCACGAATAAAGGTTATTGACCATAATAAAATTCTTAAGGCAGATATTGAGGAGGACATAGCTGAAATGTTAAAAGCTAATGTAGTGGTATGGAAATACGAGTGGAACAAATCTAGTGGGGAACATGTTAAGCAAATCCAAGATAACATAGAAAAGAAATTAGCCAGTACCCAAGTAGAAATTAATAGAGAGGTTATTGAAGTAAGAACAGATCTAGGTAAAAGGATTGATACGCTCACTGAAAAGCAAGTGGAGGATAGAACTCAATCTAGTCAGGATGTGTAAGCTTTGAAAGAATCGTTAGAGAGTAAAACTAAATCGATAGAGGAACGATTAAACAAGGTTGTCACTAAAGTTAATGCCATGAGTGAGGAGAAAACTAATGAACTAGAAGAATACGTATCCAAGAAGTTACAAAATCTTAATCTAGGATATGATGCCAAGCTTGAGACGTATAAGGAAGATTTAAAGACTGAAGTAGGCCAACAGCAGAAGAATATTATCGCTGAGATAAAAGAAAAGGAAAGGGAGAAGATAGATTTTGAAGATTCGAGGAATCAGACTAGAACAAATAGCCTAGAAGTGGAAGATAGGGAAATCAGGCCGGAAGAAAGATTATTCAGGTTTACGGAAGGTTTAGAGGAGAGGAGTAAAGAGCCCGAAAGTAACAATAGAGATTTTCGACAAAACCTTCAGGATTCATATCCGAGAAACGTGACGGTCATAAGGAACTTTGAAGACAAACCGCGTAAGTTCAGCAACCTAGATAGTTTCACACCGATAGAGTACATCAGAAATCTCAAAGATTACTTTATCGAAGCGTATATTCCAAGAGAGAGGGAAATGAAGATCGTAGAACGCTTTTTATCAGATGGGCCCCTTGAATGGTTCAGGGCCTTCAGATATTTTTATTATTATTATTATTATTATTATTATTATGAATAATCAATATTACATCCAGCAATACAAGAAAATATATACACACATAGCTTTTTAAGTATTAGGACATACGTCCGTACATTGTTCAAGAAATCGCGTGTGCTATATACACATTGTCCTTTGCACTACAACAGTGTATAATTCACTTGTTCTCTTGATCACAGGAGTCCCGTTATATTAAACATGTACAATCTTCATCATATCATAACTTTAGTCTATTTTTGATTATTACCTAAGTAAACGTATTAGTCTAAAAATGTACATTCTGAGATCTATGTGATGAATATCAAATTCAGCCGAGTTAGGGAAGAATACATGTAAGCTATACCACGTAAGGCAAGGCCTTGAGGGTGGGATATTAGTTCTACTTACCTAATTATAACGTTAAGTGTTCATGTTAGAAAATATATTACATATACTCTATTTATTAAAATAAGCGTTGTGAAATAGCTAGGTAGCAATGGTAATGCTAATTTATAGAATAAGCTACTTTAATATATCTTTAATTACATTTTTATTTTCTCGAACGAATATCTTTGCGTTTCGTATAAACCTTGTAGATTTATGTAACTGCTCTTTTATGGCTTTAGGAAGGATATTATAAAATTTAGGAATAAAGTATTGAAAATTACGCTTTGCAATAGATAGATTTGGTTTGAAGATTTGGTAGGTGTGGCTCATGTTTATGACTGAATGTTTATTTTTATAGATATATTTATAGACTTCCGTCGCGTAAAGTTGTCCTATATTCATGACGTTTGCTTCCGCATACAATTCATTCGTAGGATATAACCTTTCCTTTTTATACATGATACGCAACACCAAGTTTTGCATTACTTGAGCTTTTTTTAAAATAGTTCGATAAGCTCCTCCCCATGTAATTATTCCATACGTGAGAGTAGACTGAATAAGTGCAAAGTAGATATCTCTCAGTAGTTTAATATTGACAATGTGTTTCAGACAATGAAATACATAAACTGTCCTCCTTATTTTCTTTGTGAGGAAATTGATGTGCGATCTCCACTTCATGTCTTCATCAAAATAAATTCCTAGGTATTTTATATTTTGTGTGCGGTTGATTTTTATGCAGTTGCAATTTGTATTACAGTTTTCCCGATGTACTGTAAGCTCGTTGAAGCAATTTTGATTGTTTTTTAATGTGAAAATAATAAATTTTGATTTATTTACATTCAGAAACAATTCATTATTATCCAGCCATAATTTAATCCCTTTTAAAGCTTCGGTTGCTTCTTGCCTGACTATTTCCCATGTATTCCCTTCAACAAATATAGCGGTGTCATCTGCATAAGTGATGATTGAACTATTTTTTTGATTATTTATTGATTTTTCTATGTCATTAATGTATATAATAAAAAATAGTGTTCCTAAGACTGTTCCTTGTGGTATGCCCCTTTTTACTTGCATCGGTGCACTCAATATGTCATTTATTTTTACATATTGGATTCTGTCAGTAAGGTAACTTCCGATGAGATTAAGAGCTGTGCCTCGAATACCATATTTTTCCATTTTTTTGGAGAAGAATATCATGTGCTACGGTGTAGAAAGCTTTAGTAAGATCTAAAAATATTCCTAGTGATGGTGTGGAGCAATTTAATTTTTCTTGTATTTGTTTAGTTAGTGTTGCAATTGCATCCACAGTACTTCTACTTTTTATAAATCCATATTGCCTTGCTGATAGAATGTCATGCTTCAGTAAAAACTGGAAAATATTGTTCTTGATACATTTTTCAAATATTTTTGCTATTATTGTAGTCAGAGATATCGGTCTATAATTTTCCATATCTATAGTATTGCCTGATTTTAAGATTGGTTTAACTATTGTTGACTTCATTTGCTTTGGAAAATATCCTTCAGTAAAAGATTGATTTATGAGATTTAAAAGCGGTTTCTCTAATGATACTATATTTTGTTTTATAACCTTTGCTGAAATATTGTCTATTCCCATAGCTTTACTGTCACTTATGTCACCTAGGATTTTTTTCAAATCAGTGGAATTTACCGGGGCCATGAAGCAAGAGCTCTTATTGCTAGTTATATTAAGTGTGGGGTTTCCACTTTTCTTTATACATTTGGACATCTCGGTAGTCTTATTTATGAAATATTCATTAAATTTATTCGCAATTTGCGTGTCACTTTTGTAAATTTCATTCTGATACCTTATTTCACTAATTTGCTCTTTTTGATTAATTCTCTGAGCTACCTCATTAACTATACCCCAAATCTTTTTAGGATTTCCTGAACTAGCATTTACTAAATGTCTGTAGTAATCTATTTTTGCCCAGTTTATTAGCTCATTTAATTTGTTTCTGTATTTTTTATATTTCTCTCTTAATTCTTCATTATTTTTATTTGCCATATAATCGCGGTATAATTTATCTCTAGTATTAATGGACTCTACCAATGCAAGGGTTATCCACTCTTTTCTTTTGACTCGCTTTGAGTTTAACTGTTTAGTAGATTTATGGATGCAGCTTTGTATTGTTTCAATAAATATATTTACTTTAGTATCCAAATGTCCTTCTCCAAGTTTATTATCCCAGTTGATGTTGTTTAACTTCTGTTTTAGTTCCACATAATCTAATTTATGTCTTTGATAATTCCTAATGTTTGGTTTATTTTTCTGACAATTAACTTGATTAAATTTTAGGCTAATTATTGTTGTATTGTGATCAGTTATTTTGCTTTCCGAGATTATAGAGAGAATATTTTCATTCGAAAGCCTACTTTTAAGAAATGCGTTATTTAATTTCCACGTTTCCGTTAAGACCACAACATCAAATATATTTTCATAAGCCTTCAGAATAACGTCTAAGCTATTCTTGTGTTTTGCAAGACTTCTAATATTAGAATGGGTTACTTTTAAACTATTGGTATTTTCATGTCTATCTAAGAAGTATTTACACTCACCTATACCCCTCCCCACCTCTGACCGAATTTGATATTTCACATAATCATCTGTATATGTGTTCATACAATTGAATGAGGAAAAACTGTTAAGTGTTAGCGGTCAAGTTATTGTGAGCTATCTTGGAGGGAGGGGTGGAGTGGAATTCAGCTGTTGAGGGGAGGAAAGTGAAAGGTCAGTTTGAAATAGCACCAGCAACACGGCAGGGGAGGTATACAATGAACAGTTATGCGGGAGAGAGACAGACAGATTGTGGTGTGGGTTATCTTAGAGGGTGTACCAACTTTTGCTTACTAACACAATGTTAAGTGGCCTTACTTTAAGCTTTGGGTAACTCACTCATCTTTGTAACACGGTGCTTGCTGCCATCTGTTTTCTTCACGTAAATTACGCCATCGTAAGTCCATACGTTGGATTGCTGAAATCTTGCAATTCCCGCCTTCAAAATCGCTAGTCTTGTGGCTGTGAGATCTTCCCTGATAGTCACCGGGGTACCTTTGAGCTGTTTCTTGTTTTTAAACAATTCATGCCTAGCACGATACGTTGCCAATTTTACTATGATTGGCCTGGGTTTGGTCCCAATCTTGGGGCCTAACCTATGGCTTCTGTCTATGTCCGCAAGAGCGATGTTTGCCTTAATGTCCCCGACAACTTTCAGCACTAAATTATCTGTGTCCTCGTTAGGATGCTCTGGCACACCGAAGATACGGAGATTTTGCCTCCTTTGGTATTGCTCCAGTTCGTCGTGTTTGGAGTTGCTTTCCGATTTGAGATCTTCGATCTCTTTATCCCGTTTCTTTATCTGAACTTTGAGGTCCTCACAAAGATTCACGTTGAATTGGATCGTTTCCTCAAGTTTACTTAATACACATTCCGTGATCTTATCCACTACAGTACTTACAATTAGGTCCACAAATGATTTTGACTGCAAGGAATCCTCCATCACACGCCGTACTACTTCCTCTATGGAGTTGGTAGAACTGGAACTGTCGTTACCTATCTGATGCTTCTGCTGCTGCTGTTGCTGCTGCTTGCGCTTCTTAGAAGTCATTTCACTTTTTAGTTTTTACGATTTATGGAAATTAAAGGATAATGGGTGTGAAATAATCTCACCAGCTAAAACTTATATACTGAATTGATTCACACTATACTTCTTTTTACTCTCTACACTGCGTTTACACCTGCCAAGTACACAATTTCCACGAGCCGATCCTTAGTCGTGTTACTCACTCTGCGCCATGACATGAACTTCGATGAATTCGCAGAAGCACTCATAAAGCGTTTTTGGTCTATTGAAGCACAAAATCCCCTACGCGCAGAAGTATACTCATGGAAATATTCAGGAACTCTTCCTACACGCTACGCAGACTTCTTCACGAGTCAGTTAGCCAGGCTCAGATTTCTTCAACCCCCGTTATCTACAGCTCAGCTGAGAGACGCGATAGCCAGGATGCTCCCTGTTGAAGTCAGACGTCTAATTATCTCGTCAGGGGTCAACGATCTAGCGAGTATGGACGAACTGCTCCGAAAACTCGATTACACGAGCCCTATGCCAACCGTTGTTGCGAAGAACCAAAGGCAAGAATACAAAGACATTAACACAGTATATCTTGACCAAACACAACAGACAGACAATCCGAAAGAACCATAAAAGGTAAATATTGGTCCTGAAAGGAATAATTATTTCTGGGATCGTAGACCAGAACCCAGATATAGGAGATTCCATGGAGGTCGTCCATATCAGCAACAGCAAGGACGTGGTAATGATAATAGCAATGGCAAACGTAGAAGTGGTTATTATCACAACAATAATAACTACCGATACAATAATAATGGCTATTATAACAGGAATAACAATAGGAATAACCAGAACTATAATCGTAACAAAAACTCCCAAGATGAAATGATGACGAAGGAGAAGTATAACGAACGTCATAAGAAAGGACAAGAGTATCTCAACGAGTTGAGAAATAATGAGAATGGTAATGGAAGGGAAAATAAAAGTTTGATTATAGATCCCGGTCCATCTACTAGTCAGAAGGGGAACCATGAGAATATGTCTCAAAGACAAAAAATAACCAATTTTGAAACGGAATTAGAGGAGACAGGATATACTACTACACATAACCAGATTATGATAAACGAAATCTATGAGGTGACAGACGAAGACCTACTCTTCGAGAAAGAGACTGTTAGAGAAGAAAGACCATTCGAGTTACCGATTATATGTGTTAATGTTGATGGACAAATATATAAGTCATTAATGGGCACTGGTGCCATTATGTCTATCATATCGGATGATTGTTATCAGAGATTATCTAAGGGCAAAAAGACGACAGTTTTACCCGCATCTACTGTTAAAGTGCGTGGTATTTTTCAAGACAAAGCGGTAAAATGCAAAATCCAAGTTTTGTTAAACTTTGAGATAAATGGAAGCACATATGAACACATTTTCATTGTGGTGAGCAAAATAAATTTTGATATCGTGCTAGGCATTAACTTCATTACTAAAGTTGGAGCAGTAATTAATATGAAAAACCGTGTCATAAAATTTAGTGAAGGGTTAATAAACACAGAAGTGTTAGAAGAACAGGATTCGAATGACAGTCTAGATAAAGATCCTAGGGAAGAAATTATTAACAACATTATTGAAGAGGTAGAAAATAGAAGGGAAATGCTTACTCTCCAAGCAGAAGGGTTTGACGAAATTCAGGATGAATTTGAGGAATTAATCATGGAGTTTAAAGACATTTTCGATGATAAGCCTGGATTGATAAAAGACTACAAGTATAAGATTAGGCTTACGGATGAATCTCCTTATCAGCAGAGGATTTACCCGATACCAGAAAAGTACTATGAAGAAGTACGAGGGATAATCAAGAAAATGGAATCTGACGGAATTATAAAGAAGCAGGCGTCGTCTTACATCAACCCTATAACTGTAGTCAAGAAAAATAATGGTCAATTACGCCTATGTCTCGACGCCAGGACCATTAACTTAAAGATTTTGCTCGAGGCAGACCGACCGCCTTAAATACGAGATTTGCTCAGAAAGTTCAAAGGAAAAGCATGTTTCAGCGTCCTAGATTTAACTTCTTCGTTTTACCAAATTGAGCTTGAAGAAGAAAGCAAACAGTACACAGGATTTCTGTTTGACCAGACGTCCTGGGTATTTCAAAGAATTCCCTTCGGCATGGTCAACAGTGGTCCAGCCCTGATTAGAGCCCTTGATAACAAACTCACCGATGAAGTTAAAAGGAGCGTGATCTGTTATATAGATGATTTAATCATTTCTTCACCAAATGTCCAGGAACATCTTATACACTTGCGTAAGCTTTTTGAAAACCTGAGAGACGCAAATATAAAGGTAAACTTCGATAAGTGCCGTTTCATGAGAGAATAAATTAATTTTCTCGGATACGCCATTGACCAGCATGGATATCACCAGAACTTGCAGAAATTGGAAGCTATTATGAGGTTCCCAAAGCGCACTAAGGTCAAACAAGTGCGAGAATTTGTAAGTGCGTGCCAATTCATTAGCATTCATTGTCCAAAGTATTCAGATATTATGGCACCTCTCTATGACTTGCTAAAGAAAAATAACCGTTGGAAATGGAGTAGTACCGCTGACGACGCGTTTGAGAAAGCTAAGGAGATGTTGAAAAATAACGTGAAATTAGAATATCCGGATTTTGAACGAATATTCTACATAGAATCCGATGTTTCACGTGTAGGCATTACTGCAGTCTTATACCAAAAGGACGAAGAAGCAAATAAGCACTACATTGCGTTCACCGGAAGAAAGCTTAAGAAACACGAAGAGAACTACTTCACGACAGAACTAGAGGCGTTAGCTTTCGTGACAGCTCTTCAAGGGTGGAAGTAGATATTAATCGGACATCAGATTATAATTATCACCGACCATAAGGCACTTCAAGTTATGCTTCAAACCAATATGTCGAGTGATAGATTAACTAGATGGGCCCTTTTCACTCAACAGTTTAATGCTACAATAGTCCACCAGCCAGGTAAGGACAAGTGTTGGCTGACGCATTATCACGTAACCCAGTTAGAAATTTGCAGATTAACCATGTAAAATTGGAGGAAGAAGATCAAGAAACCGTTAGGAGATTAGCCCGAATCGGTGTGCCACAGAAGAGACACGCTCCAATTAGGAAAATGTACAGGTTCCTTAAGGGTTACATGGACACAGCAGATCTAGATTATGCTGCTACTCAAAGGCGATCACGACACTATGTATTGAGCGGAGATCTTGTGTGTAAGTACGCAGACTCCGAGCACACTAAGATTCATATAGCCGTGCCCCCTAATCTTGTCACAAAGTTAGTGTGGTTGGCACACCATTCTATCGGACATGGAGGTTTAGATAAAACCCTCAGTACTCTTAAAGAGAGGTTTGTCTGGACCAACATGAGATCCACTATAGCGAAGATTATAAGATCTTGTGATAAATGCCAGAGAGGAAAATTCGCATCAGAATTGTTGAAAGGAAGACCCAGAGCAATGATACCTTCTAAACCACATGAGCTGATGACCACGGACATTTTCGGTCCTTGTCCGAAGGGATATCAGGGTAATCAGTTCCTGTTAGTGACTGTTGATGTCTTCACTAAATTCGTTACCGTGAAACCCATGCAAAAAGACAATACCAGAAATGTTGTGAGCAGATTAAAGAATGCTGTGTTTCCGAAGACTGGGAAACCAGAATATCTCTTATCGGACCATGGAGCGCAGTTCACTTCAGCCGAATTCGCAGCAGACATGGAAAGGTTGGGAATTAAGCACATCTTTTCAAGCGTGCGTTATCCAGAGTCAAATTCAAGCGAACGCTATATGGCAGAATTTAGTAAATTCTGCAGAATTTTCTGCCCAAATGATCACCCCAGTTGGGTAAAATACGTGCCAATGATTGAGGATTGTTTGAACTCCACAGTTCAAGAAAGCACGGCAGATGTTCCTATGATTCTTCACTTAGGAAGGAATCCAGAAAGGCCATGGGACAATGTATTTGATTTAATTCCCAGAGATCCTGATCTAGGAAGACAAGCGAGAAGTGATAAGGCGAATGAAGGACTTCAGAAAGCAGCAGAGAAGCGATTGAAACGAGTTGCAGGAAAACGTTTCGGTACGCCGTTGGAAATTGGAAGTAAGGTCTTATTGCGCAGACCAGTGAAAGCGAACGTGAGCAAAAAGATATACCCCAAGTTCGGAGTTATCTTTATTGGACCGTTCCGCATAACTAATGCTTATGGGAAAAACTGTTATGAGTTGTTTGACGATGAAAATAACGTTATTCTAGGAAAATTCAATGCTAAAAATTCGAAAAAGTATCATAAGAAAATAGGCTAAAATAATTCAATATACGAGTTCAAGTGACATATCAAAAGTCTTGAATTAGTATGATTAAAACAATTTGCAACTGTTTTTAACTTGAGATGACGGAGGAATGCCCCCGAAAATTGAATAATTTAGGGACAAAATGAGAGTATTTTCCGTCCCCATGATAAAATTTAACCAGCAAATATAATTTCTGGAAGTGTGACACAAGAGGGTCGTGTTACAAGCTCCAGACTGTGGGAGAGCCCGATCACGTGATATGTTGCACAATGGACGCTTCTAGAAGGCTATTCATAGCATAGCTACAGCGAGTGTGGAAATTAATATTATAAATATTGTTATAAATTATGCTATTGGATCCCAGTCTAGAGCCCATAAGAACAGGTCTTATTGAAGACGGGATCAACTTTAATTACACAATATGATGAAATTATGTATTTAGGCCCTTAGAAGAAGATTTTCTTATTCGGTAATGAAGAGAATATTAAAAGAAATTATTTCTGTTTCTTTAAAAACCGCAGATCGGTTAATCTACGCAGTAATAAGCATTGGTAATCTACGCGCTAAAATTATGGTAGGAGATTGATATGGCCGCCAAAAATTCGACTTGGAAGGGGAGATCCAAGGATCGAGGTTCTTATTCCAGCAGACTTTGAAGAGTGAGGAAGTGATTTTACTGGGTTAACGGAGATCCCAAGGCTTAGTCCGAGTGCGACGACTGTCGACTTGTGGAGACGCGAGTATAGATAGCGTTAGAGATCACCGCACTTCCATTCTACGTGAAGTTGCGAGGAACATTGTATTGATTATATCTCTTATATAATTGAGTTTTGAAGTTAAATAAGCATATATACATAAAGAACAGGTCGCTTACTTTATATTGTGAAAAGTCGAGCGTTTTAATATTCACCGTTTCGACAATATAAGCCTGTCAAGTTAGATTTCCAAATGTGTTGGAAACAAAGCTGAATATCATTATAAATTGCAACGTGAAATTGACGAACGCAGTTCAAGTGAACTTTTAATATTGGCGCAACACATAAACATTAACAGAATGACTATTATTATTCTTCAAACATTATCATTCAGCATAATTAATATTGTTGATATGATGGACGAAACAGTCATGCGCCGGAGACATATTCAATAGCAGGAGTTAAGATACAACGATGGAGCTTCGTTAGACAACGTATTCTTGAATACAGACGTAGTGTACGGTTCATCTTGTGCATTTTCGTCAGTCTACGAACACTTATATAACATCAATTAGCAATGGAAACATTTCATTCACTATTCATATGAATATTTCCATAATTATATTCCATTGATGAAGCTGATCCATATTTACGACGGAGAATGGAGACTTTACAGAAGAGATTTGTCAAGATGCTAGAGAAGGTAGCCCAGCAACACAGAAGAATTTGCCAGAAGGATGTCGTTGGAGCCCAGGCGAATGTTGGTGAATTCCTGAGATAGACGTTTCTTATCTCTGAGGTCGCAGATCCGAGGTTCGAATGCAGATCCATATCAGTGTCTTGTACTGAGGAAACATCTGAAGTATTGTGCCAATACTTACATTGATCTTCAAGTTTTCGTCCAAATAAGGTATTAGTGTATCTCAATTGTTATATAGAGCTTGATTAGTGACATTCTGAGCCAGCGATCTTATTCCATATGTTCGGCGATTTTATTACATATTTCTATATTTTCACATTTCATGTATTTCAGTGCTTTTATGTATTTTACACTTCAGATGTGTGTTGAGATTTTTATATTCCAAGATTATTTAGAAGATGATTGCATTTCATCTATTTTTCAATTTTATTCTACGGATCAGTTGTGGAACTGACATTAAAAATTTTATATAAACAATTCATGCTTTTGGGCTAATGCCGTGTGTATTTTTAATTTAAACCATACGTTTCGGAGAAACCTTGCCTCCTTTTTCAATGGAAATAAACAATGTGGCCAAAGAAAGTATATCAATGAGATTACAAGAAAAATATAGATAAATTCCTCTGTTCGTCACCAGAGAGCAGCTGCCAGAAATTACTGTATGGACCATGGTGGAACGGCGGACAAAGTAGTAAGTAACCAGAAGGTAAAGGGGTCAGTGTGAAAATATAGAAACTCCTCGAAGAATGAGGAGGGGGGGGGGGAGGTGGGGGGGGGGGTTAGATGGATATAAGGAAACATAAACAAAAGGTAAGTGTATCTGAACAATACCTAACGTCATACAGTCAACGGCGAAAAAACAGATGGAAACTGGAGGAGTTTCGCCGTTGACTGTATGACGTTAGGTATTGTTCAGATACACTTCCCTTTTGTTTATGTTTCCTTATATCCATCTAACCCCCCCACCTCCCCCCCCCTCCTCATTCTTCGAGGAGTTTCTATATTTTCACACCGACCCCTTTACCTTCTGGTTACTTACTACTTTGTCCGCCGTTCCACCATGGTCCATACAGTAATTTCTGGCAGCTGCTCTCTGGTGACGAACAGAGGAATTTATCTATATTTTTTTGTTATCTCATTGATATACTTTCTTTGGCCACATTGTTTATTTCCATTGAAAAAGGAGGCAAGGTTTCTCCGAAACGTATGGTTTAAATTAAAAATACACACGGCATTAGCCCAAAAGCATGAATTGTTTATATAATAATCCGGGCCGTGAAAGCCTTAATCTGCAAATTAAAAATTTTGTTTGAGGAATCATATTGCCTCATAGGAGACTAGCCGTTTCGACTCTCGAATTTTAATAATTTCATTTAAACCAAGTATTCTGACATTGTGTCATAGCTTCAAATTAAATTCTTATTAAATTTAATTTGAGCACTTTAATGTAACGACATATAACTTCAAGAAAAGAAGAAACATCGAATGATATTGTTATATCATTATTGTACATAAACTGTCGACGATCTAAGAAATACTAGTCGTTTGATAAGACCGAAGTCTTAATTCCTATGAACATTCTTTGTGTAGAGTGGAAAAACATTACGACATTGACAAACCTTTCTTATTACCTTTAAAGCTAAGAGCTTTGTTCATTTAATATGTTAGAGGAAATACTTTTTGATAGAAGATTATTCAAATCTTTGGCTAGGAATTCAAAGCTAGTTTATCCCGATCAGGATTGAATTCTATCTCACACTATAAATAACATGTGTGTTATTTTATCCTATTTGTGTAACATCAAGTCATTTGTGGACATGATATTACAACGATAAACAATTTATAGCTTGACAAGTGAGATGAAACAGGAGTATTATTTTTATTACATGTATTTGCGACAGACGAGTTAACAGTTAATTATCTTGTTGTGGAGTAACATTTAGGAGGTTAATCACGACTGTCTAATATTGTTCAATACAATTGGAAGTTTCGTTTGAAGAACTTACGTATGTATAATTGTAGTCCTGTAGTCATGTGCAATGATACTGAGGATCATGCCAGTATTTGAAAGAAGTTCCTACATAAGATATGTTAATAAAAATTAATCCCTTTTGATTATTGTTTAACATAGTAAATGATAATTGTTTATGCCATATATACTGTTATATGAGGTGTTTTAGAGCTATGGAGTGCTCAGGCGAGGGGATTCCGCATTTTAAGGAAGTCAAAGTATTGTTGTTCTTTGATTAAAGGCATGTATCATGATAAGAGCCGTTGTATACAAGTAGTTCAGTTCTTGTGAATTAACGATTTAGCTGTGTTAAAAGGAGGGTTTCAGCGGAAATTCAACTTGAGAAAGATTGTCTACACACGTCTATAATACTATTATTAAATGTTATTAAACCCAAATTTATGTAATTACGTACAGTTTACCTTAATCAGTCGACTGTATTATACCGATAATGTAATGAAACCTATATAAGACGAGGTGTATGCAGTATATATTAAAACTACGGAACGTTAGAAAAGGATGGTTATGTGAAAAACCAGTGTATATATTTAGTTAAGGATTATATTGTAACCGAGAAGTTAGAATCTCGAAAGTGTCGCGTTAGCAACACTAGATAATGGATATTATTATAAACATATTACATGTAAATATTTTTGTGGAAATGATTTAATTAGTTAAATAATTTAGTAGGATTTATTAATCAATTGCTTTGGAACAGTGTAAGTTTATGAGCGGACGTTTTTGGTGTGAATGATTATTCATTGTTAACAGAAAATGTGGAACCGTATTGGTCTAGAACAATAACGGAGTGCGAATGAAAGAGTGTATAAAAATTTTTAGAATGATTGTTTAAGAATCAAAGTAGTTATGTGAACTTTTGTAAGATCTAAATGTTAATTTGTACGTGTTTTATAAATGCTCACACCAGCAGCCTCTGTGGGCTAGCTAGCATGATTCACCGTTAGCATTGGAGAGCGATGATATAATATAACAGATGTAGACTCACAGCCTTCTATTTATTGTATAAACCAGTTTTGAGTACGGCGTGATGCCAGTGTTTCATTGATGAAACAAAGCCACGGCACGTGCGTTCTGCAAACGCAGGCTTGAGAATGAAAACATGTGTCTGGAATGCCATTAAGAGGCTTCACAAAACGTTTTTATTTATACGCTGTGTAGGCCTAAAACAAGCCAAGATTTATACTCGTAATTTTTAATACAGCATTGTAATAAGATGTAGAGTTGAAAGGAGGTGTGAATGTTTGCGTGTTTTTAATTTTAATGTTAATTGTTAAATTCATTTATTGTTATTTTGTTTATAGTAGATTAGTTTACCCTATTGTTAATAAATTTGTTCGGGTTGTTTTCCACTTTGTTGGAGTGATTCGCTTTAAATATAAGGAGCAGACTATTGTGGATGTAGTGTAGGCGATGCTGAAGTACCAGTCCCCGAGGTAAGTAAAGGTGAGTGCCCCGTGTAGTTGGTTGTTGATCCACAATATTCTTGTAACTGCTGTCTGTAAATCCCTAAGGGCCGTGTTGGAAGCGATTTCTAATATTGTATTTGGCGGAGCAATTAGAAATAGGCAATACAGCGGGGGCAATGGATATTCCAACAGGATCCTTTCCGGATTATCGGGTACAATACGACACGAATTTCAGGACCACTTTCCCTTAATTTCACATTAGCCTACAGAATTCCACGCTAACACACCTCAATTGCATACTATTATTTGCCCAGAGGATTATACTATATGTAACCAGATTTACAATCACCCTCATACGAGGTGCAATACGCAATTTACCACACCATTCCGTAATTACACTATTACTTCCGTCTTACCAAGAGGAAACACAAGAGTACATACTATTTTCCGTCTTAGGAAGGTGACGGTATCAGTACTCATACACTACAGTGGAGATACCAACCCGATTATACTATTTCCCCCATAACAGACAACCAAACATTGCAAATACACTATTTCCCGCCTTACAAATATAAAATCATCAAAAACCACACTATTTTCCTCCTTACAAAAATAACGATATCGGAAATACACTATTTTCCGTCATACAAAGATGAAAACATCAAAACAAAAATATTTTCCGCCTTACAAAAATAACGATATCGGAAATACACTATTTTCTGCCTTACGAAGTTGAAAACATCAGAACCACATTACCTTCCGCCTTACAAAGGTACCAACATTCGGGACACTATATTTCCAGGCACTCGAAAGAAAGACACACAGTATTCTACCATTCCACACTAAAGGCGACAGAATCTTTCACATAGCCTATAGAAATAAAACACTATTCACTATACCAGCAGTATAAACAGTGAATACTATAATGTCATTTGACTGACGCAACTCACTACGCGTCTACACAATGTAAATAAAAGCCGCCGTTCCTCAACATAAGCGATAGCCGCTGCGACCCAATCACACGCGCGGATTAAACTGCCCACCTCCTAGAGTATCATACAGCCAGTCACAGCGACTCACTCCGCTGATGATAACAAAACATATTGTTACACCCGCCCACCGGACACGGGACACTATCACTTACTCAGTTATCATACCACGTGATGATACAGGTCGGCCATTAATTTCCAGGGCGCACAGAAGCGCGCTACATTTGAATACGGTTGTCATAGTGACACATATTTGATAGCATCTATACTCAATACACCGCTGCTACAGCATATTTAATGCTCACAGGAGTATGATACATTCCTTGGCCGACACAGTTAGGGAACATTCACCCCTAGGATACTAATATTACCATCGATATTCAAAGAGCGAACATAGTGCTTCTCACCGCATGGTGAATGTCATCCATAACACTTTAATAATTTGTATTATTTATACAATACTGTTCACACATGAGGGGATCGGAACAGACATCCCACACGTCGATTAGTCTCGACACAGATAGTTATTTTAGACAAGGGACATATTCACAGTCCACTATGTATTTGGGCACCCATTGCTTTTTGATGATCTCCACCTTCATTCTGACAGTTTATTAGGGAGTCCCTCCATTACGATTACCGACCAGCAAGGTCTATTGCGATAATCCCACACCGTTCTCCCCATAAAATCCCATGCAAGGGTCCACACTTACATATTATTGCAATTAGTTTCCTTATTCCACTATTATTCCCTCCATACCCCCCAGATGTACCTATAATACCAAAAAACGTACTCTTTACAAACTCTGAATGCCAAAGACACAGGTTGGCTAGACACATGTTATATAGCACTAGCCTCCACACCTCAAATTGCGTCTCGTAGAGACAGAGTCCCCCCAGTGGACACGATTCCATATTACTTATGTTAAAAAAAAGCACACGGGTGTTAGAATTTCAGTCCCAGATACTGAGCCATGTTTAACATCTCTCTTTTCTTTATTTCTTTGGTGGCCGTCCCGTTTGACTCAGATGCCATGTGAGATACTTCCTGACCGGACGTGCCTTGAGGCTCTCCGCCTTATCATTTAAAATGTAATATTTTTCCTTTTTATTTAACATTGTCATTACACCGACGCCTTCCATTGACTCAAGTAAGTAACGCATCTAACCTTGTTTCCACTATGCTCATTTTCTAAATTTAACTTTCCTTTTTGGTCTTCGTCGTGTGCGTGGATTTTCTGTGGAACCAATCGAAATGGCGGTCCTCTGTTTTGTTTAGTTTGAGTCTATGGTTTAACCTTTCATTTGTGCCGTGAAATATATCTGTGAGTGATTTTGTGAGTGTATGTTTTTCTTGCTGCCTGGTGCATTGATGTTGTTTTGATTGGGCATATCTTCGAATGGGTCTCCCGTGGTTTGTGGACGTTGGCGTTTCGACCATTCTCCCAAAACGAGGCATGACACCATATATTTTAGCCCTTATGTATTCCCTTCATTCCATGCTTCGGGCATCTGAATCACGGCGGTAACTTTAAGTAGGCCTTACCGTATTCAGCTCGAACTCGGAACGTAAGTAGGGGACCATATAGGTTTAGCATGTATTGCTAGACTACCTACAAGCACGAGTTGCTTTGAGTTTTATTTCTGCATCGTCGGCTGGCATTTTGTGTGTTTGATTGCGTGTATGTATCTTTGATATATTTCACGGACACTTTACGTCATTTGTTTCTCCTTGTAGTATCTTTGTTTTTTTGCATTTCTTTTCTCTGGGGACTGCCAGCTCGATCGCATCCCCATTGCTCGCCACAGCCTCTGCGACACGCACACAGTCCCTTGTTATATCTTTGCTATGCTTGTTATTTGTGGTCGCCATGACAACCATCCATCTCTAGTCGGAGAAGTGATTGTTGTTGACCAGCGACCGGCTCTATTGCCTTTTGGTCAATTACTTCCTCCTTTTCTACATAATTTTTATTGGAAGTGAGCACACGTATTTATTTTATTTGTTTCCGTTATTTATTATTTGTTATTTATTTATTGTTTATAATCATCTTCCCCGTTTGAAAGTGACTGTATTTGACCCCTAGGTGATGGGTACTCTTTTCTTTGTGTGTGTTATTCTGGCCGGGTTTCTTTGTGTGTTAGATTTCACTATTCATTAAATTTCCATTTCTTTATCCATGTGTCTTATTTAGTAGTGTTTGACGATCGGGCTGCTCTCTCTCTTCAAACGTAGGCCTAACTTATTCAAGCTTTCTAGCACCAGGAGGGTATTCCTACCACTCCTCGTAGGACCACCTTCACGGAGTCTGGAGTCGCTCGGCTCATCTGGCCTGCAAATACGGACCCAGCACAGGTCAGAAATTAACATCCATTTCCACTGCGTACTCCTTTCTTTTCTAGTTGGTTCCAGTGATGCAGCTAGGAGGCACGCCAAGAATATATTTGTTTTATGCAGGACGGTGCGGATGGTAGCAGAGCATGGTTCGCGCTTTACTGGATTCTGGTGCTTCACGTTCATATATACAGCACTCCATCGCGGAACAGCTTCCTGTTACTCAGATTTGTCCGCATGATGCGGGGTGAAAAAAAATCCTCGGTGATATCATCTATTTCTGTTTCTAGCGTTGTAACATGGCATATTAAGATATGTGGTAATTCTTGGAATTGGAACTTCCATGTGGTGGATGACTTATCTACGCCTATGATCTTAGGTTCTGATTATATGCACAAAGCAGGGTTGAGGCTTGATTTTTCGGATCATTCCTTCAGTTTTTTGTTTATATCAAAGGAGCGGTTTCATTTTATTTCTTATGAAGCGAGTGTTCCTTGAAATTTTTCTGGTATCGCTGCTGTTCAAATCCCTGCTACCTTATTCGCAAGTCAACGTGACGCTTTATCTGATTTGGTGAATGAATTTCCTGATGTTCTCACGTCGGAACTGGGTTCCGCTATAGACTACGAGTGTCATATTGATTTACCTGATGAGGTTCCAGTTAGGTCGGCGCCATTTTCGTGCTCTCCGTCCAAACTCATTGCCATGAGAGAATATATTGATGAACTTAGGCACGCGGTGTTGTGAGCCCTTCTAAGTCATCTTATGGTAGTCCAGCATTCCTGGTGCCCAAGAAAGAGGGTACTATTCGATTAGTGGTTGATTATCGTCGACTCAATTCTAAGGTGGTGTTCGGCAACTTCCCGCTTCCAACTCTGGAGAGCGCTTTTCAGCATTTTCACGGGGCGAAGTACTATTCCGTCCTAGATTTGAATTGTGCATATTATCAAATTCCTCTAGATCCCGAGAGCCGTAAGGTAACTGCGTTCTCCACTCCGTTCAGCCTTTTCGAGTTCAATAAACTACCCATGGGCATTTCTATCGGCGGACAAGTTTTGAGTAGGGTTTTGGACGAGTTATTTGGAGATTTAAAGTATTCATCTGTGTTTAACTATCTTGATGACCTCGTGATTTACAGTCAGTCTTTTGAGGATCACCTGATCCATTTACGTGAAATCCTGTGTCGTCTTCGCAGTGCCGGACTCACTGTTAACCCGGACAAAATCTCTTTGGCTTCGAAGCAAATGAAATTTTTAGGTCACATTCTTTCGGATGTGGGCATAGAAGTGAACCCTGAGCGTGCCCAATGTATCCAAGAGTTCCCTACTCCCACGAATGTGAAAGCAGTCCGACGTTTTTCGGGAATGGCAAGCTTTTACAGTAGGTTCATTAAGGGTTTTTCGGACATTTCAGCGCCCCTGAATTATTTGAAGAAGAAGAATGTACGATTCGTGTGGGGCCCCGACCAGTGTCTCGCCTTTGAGAAATTGAAAGAATGTCTTTCTTCTGCTCCCGTCCTTCGAACTACGGATTTTGGGAAAGATTTTATGTTACATTGTGATGCGAGTGATGTCGCAGTTTCTTGTGTGCTTAGTCAGCAGGTGAATGGTAATTTGGCACCCATCGCTTTGCCAGTCGGATGCTGAACGATTGCGAACGCCGGTATTCCACTTTCGAGAACGAAAGTCTGGCTATCATATTCGGCTGTGAACGTTTCAGATCTTTTCTAGAACATCGGCATTTCATAGTGTATACCGACAATGAAGTTCTGTCCTGGATGCGCTCGCATGTCAAAAAATTGGGTCGTATAAATCGTTGGATTCTTCGTCTATCCTCTTTCAGCGTTGACATCATTCACGTCAGAGGCAGTGAAAATGTTGTAGCGGATTGTTTGCTACGCATGTTTGAGGAACCTCCTCCCATTTTTGAGATCCCCGAGCCTGTGAATCTTTTCCAACACATTCCATGGTGTTTTACTGACATCCGTACTGCGCCCGAATTCTCCGATCAAGACCAATATCCGCTGCACTGTAACGGATTGCAGACACGTAGATACCCAGCTCAAAATAACTAACCATTGTCTGCGAAGTAAAAATTGGGAATTCTAGGATCATACAGAGTATATTTATAAAAAGGAAATAGTACTACCAGCCTTGGTACAAATTTCTACTAACATTTACATGTAAGCAATTCGAGAAACTCCGATCTCGAGGGGTGATTAGGTCTGTCTATAGTGAGCGCCTGTATCCTACCTAGCAGTACTATTTTCGGCGTTGACAAAATGAAAACGATGTCAGCTAAGATAAAATTGGCTAATCCGCTAAAAAGCGCTAGCCGTTTATTGTTCCATGGCAATACACACATGTCCCTGATGTATATCAATTACCAGTGTCTTCCTGACACTACAAAAAAAAAGAAAATTAAAATAAAATATAACGTGGCCTTTATACATGATAACCTGAAAATAAAGGTTGGAGAATTCGCTACTCCACTGATTCCTTCTTCTCTCATCGAAGAGTATAGCATTCATTTGCTATTAGAAAAATTAAACACAAAATTTCATTACAAATATTAAACTCGAGTGAAATTCCTCAGAACCTCCACTGAAATACGAAAAAATATGAAACGGCTTGGTTTCAAATATTACCCTACATTATACATTGCGTTTCATATTTGAACCGAAGTTCAACATCTAAATATGCAAGATCAAAATTTACTAACTATTAAATATATATTCATATGTACAATGATTTGTGATTCGCAGAAGTATTAATTTCTGCGTTGAAATTATTCATTTTCTTTTCTCTAATATTTGTGAGTCTTTACTACTCACACTTCCTGAACAATCACCATAACATTATCGGTTGAAAGTATTAAATAATTGTCTAGATCAAAAGAACATAAGTGACAAATGTTTATGTTCTGCACTGCTCTAACTTCCTTTCTCCCATTTGATTATTAAATTCCGAAAATTCCTGAAATTCTTTGCTCGACTTACAATTACTTTAAGAAACGTGAATATTTGAAGTGTATGGCATTTTACCTTCATTCCACACTTCTGTTCCAAAATTGCACAAACAATTATATTATTTCTTAAACACCCTGTACAGAACTTGCCTCAAATGCAATTAAATGAGATCACCCTCGCTGTGTTCAAAACTAGGAAACATGACTCCTTAGTCTCCTTTTGTGAAAATACGTAACTCATTTACGTCTACGATTCCTTTCTTGCACGGTATTCCCAAATCTAAACACATTTCAGTGCATTTTCTCAATCAATGCATAGAAAATCAGTATCTTTATTAAATATCCACTACCATTGTGAATATTGTTCAAGAAACAATCCTTTACAAAACTCCTCTATTCTTATACAAAATTTTCCTCGTGCCTATAAATTCAAATCTTTAACTACTTTCTGTACAGTTACTTTTATATCACCCTGTGATTTAACTTTCTTAACTCCATTTCACGTATTTAACTTCAGTTATTACATTATTGTAACTTTCAAAGAATTGTCAGCAAGAATTCATATTTAATAATGATATAAGTGAGTCCTCTCTTCCTGTGAATACAAATTTCTGAATTTAATTCAGTTAAGTCCATCTGATTTATTTTCAGACAATGGGTAGACTTATCTAAGTTGCCCTGACTCTTCCTTCGTCTTTTAATTACAAATGACTTAACAATAAAGTCTCAGCTATCTTCATGAAATATTTTGTTTAATAAATTTTATTTAGGCTTTTTAATGCTCTATTTCATTTGACAAATATAAATGTTCTTGGAACATTGTGTTACTAGAAAATATGGTCTATTACGTTTACAGCATAGTTCTACATAACTATCAGTTTCATTACAATGAATTTGGTAATTACTGATTTAATTGTGTATATTGATTATTTAGACTATCTTCTACCAGATTTTGTGTCGTGTAACAATCAATTATTGCACACAGTTGGTTTATAATAAATTTCTGACATTCGAATCAACATCATGGGATGTCGAAATTTATTTGACATTTCGTGGCATAGCTTTTTAAATATACGGTACTTCGATGTTTCAATATACGTTCCAACGCTGCGCATAAAACAGATTTATTTAATTTAATGCAAAGTATCAATGATTCTAAACGACTTTATAATGAACTGATTTAACGTTGACAATAGCAATTCGCTAATAAAATTTCGTCCAAATGACTGAAATTTTATTAAAATGACTTCTAAGAAAATACTGATATACTGGAATAAAATCTACACAATTTTAAATAAAATGACAGAATTATACGGTTGGTCAATTTTGATAAACACAGAACATGACTACAATTCTACTAAATATTTCAATCTCTTCACTACCTTGTGCTGACGTCGATCTCTGCTGGAATATGCCTTGTCTGGCAAGACAATTGTGCTTGAGCACATCGCACACAGCTGCGAGAACCGGCTGTGACGAGGACTGCTGGATAACCTCACAGTGGGGGCAAGGTCAGTCTCGGAACTGGGTTAGCGACCTCTTCCCGCACGGCAAGTCTCTCCCCCACTTCCTCACTCGACTCCCGCATGGTGTTTGGATCTTCCTTAGGTACCACTTCACTACGCCTGCATCGCTTCTTAAGGTTGAAATTTGATTGTTCTATAAGTGTCTTTGAGAGTATACTGGATGTATATGAACTCGTGTTACGAAGTATAGATTTGTTCTGCATTTCTGCGCATCGCGTAGGTGTTCGACTGCGCTATCCATGTTGTAGAATTCTGGCTTCAACTTTTCATTTCTGTAGTCTCTACTTCCCTATAATGTGTATCTTAGCACGGAGTTATAATCAGATTAATAATTAAGCCTGAATGAATTCCCCGTCGCCAATTCATAAACTGCATTGTGAATAGCTCTAAGGATTTAGCTACTTTCATGTAGTAAATTATTGCAGTTATCTGCGTGATATGTGTAGTAGCTTTGTATTGAAATACTGAAGTAACAAGCTGTGTTTAAAATACTCCACAAACTTGCTGAGTGAAGCTTCTCTAAATGTGAGCTTAAATGAGCTCGGTCTCGTTCCTATAAGTGTGTTACAAAATTACCAGCCTGCATACTGTGCTGGTCTTGGTCAGAATGTCGCTGGCTTCACGAGTCATGGCCTTCTAAACTCCGCACTCCTTCTCACAACTTTCATTATACGTGGCACTGTCAATGAAGCAACTCGCTTCTTAACTAGCGGTCTTGTTCAGACCAGATCTGAATTTGGAATGAACGCTCGTTCTCTCAGCTCACGTGAGGTTCATCGCGCTTCTTCCCCTCTCGTGTTGTGACGCATTCTTATAATTGTATGCCTCCCCACATTCAGATAATAAATACACAACCATTATTCAAATAATTCCTTATTTCTTTCCGGACTTCCGTAATTGTTTATATTAATAATGATGCATGGTATTACACTCTATTTCAGCTTAGGATTTCCATATCTCACAAATTTTAAGGAAGAAAAGATTTTCAATCGTTCTTTTTATTTTTTCTGCGTCCCAGTTCGTATCCCGTCTGGATCTTAGTATTGGCCTTAAATAAATTCGGGCGCAGTACGTACCAAGCAGATGGCCCATTTTGTGTCTCACCGCGTGAAAAAATTCTCGGGAAAGATCCTGGTGTATCTGAGTTTTAATTGCGCAATGATGTGATAGTGCATACTGCTCCTCGATCCTCGAAATGTGCCAGAGAATATACGAAGTATGCTCTTGGCGTATTTCCATGAATCCTGTTTTGGATTACATTTAGGTATGACGAAGACTTTCCAAAAAATCTCCCAGGAATTCTTCTGGCCTCATTTGAAAGCGGATGCTTTTGCTTTCGTCCGAAAATGTGTTACGTGTCAACGTTCTAAGCCAGCAAAGAATTCTCGCATTGGACTTCACCACGCTGAAACGATGTCGTATCCTAGTGAGCGCCTCTTTATAGATTATTTTGGTCCCCTAGTTAGGTCATCTTCTGATCATCAAGCTATACTTACTGTCATTGATGGATTTTCCAAATTTGTATGGTTATTTCCTGTCAGGGAAATCACCACAGGTACCTCTGTTAGGCTTTTGACTAATCATATTTTTGGTGTTTTTGGTCCTCCAAAGTTTTAGTGTCCGATAACGCGGGCGTTTTCCGGTCCAAGTTTTTTAGATCAATGTGTTTTTCTTGGGGAATTGATCATATCTTTTTGGCACCCTACCACCCTCAGCCAAATCACGTTCAAAGGTTTCATCGTAAATTGAAGGCTTGCTTGAGTGCGTTCCACAACGCAGATCAGTCACGTTGGGACGCAAATCTTCAGTTTTTCTCCTTAGGATTTAACACTGCTCTTAATGAATCGACGAATTCTACCCTTTCGGAATTGTTTTTAGGAAGGCGTATTGTTGATCCGCTTCAGCTTCAGTGGAAATAGATTATCTGGCTGCGCCATCCCGCCGTACCTCAGTCAAAGAAAAATGGGTAGTTGCTGTAGGGCATCTAAAAAGGGCACGAGATCGCGTGGCGTCTCGCTATAACAAGGGTAGGCAACCTGTTTGTTTACAGGTAAATGATGACGTGCTAGTGCGCCTGCACCCACAGAGTTCGGCCAAGAATAAGGAGTCAGCTAAGCTAATGCTACGCTGGAGCACGGTCAAAATTATCACCAGATTTCTAACACCTGTCACTGTTGAATTGATCTCCAAGGAGAATCCCACCGACTTATCAAGAGCTCACATATCTCAACTGAAACCATTTATTGTGTAACCTTCTTATTTGTGGTGATTAATGGTGTCCTTTTTCTGCGTAGGTTAGCCAATCATAATTTGATTATGTTATTCAAGGAAGCTAGTATCCATATGGCGTCTCCTTGGCCTGCCTATTATTGAACCAATTTGACCGAGGCAGAGCCAAGTACAAATTTTCAAGCTCAAGAAAGAAAATAATACAAGAAGAAATAGGCCTACATATACCGTGTAACTTAATATTTATTGTAAAAAAATTATGTATTTTTGCGAACTCGGCCAGTAGAGAATTTATATTCTATATATAATGGACACATTATATCGCTTCGTTGTTATTTTAATACGTCACTTTCATGATGGCTATAAGGGGAATGGCAGACTTTGGCGTCAAAGGGCGAAAGTCTTTAGTTTATAATTTTCGTCCGTGTCTCTATCTATTTATCTTCTCATTGTAACGCTCAGGCGACCCGTAATACCATTATGACAAGCCCAGGGATCGTCAAAGGAACGCGCGCCTTTGGGGACCCGGGTGGAGTTCTGTCCTGATATTGCAATCGCCAAAGCGATCTGATTATTTTTATATATTACTTCCTTTTATAACTGTATTCTTTCTGATACGGCTCATTTGCTAAAGTGATTGTTATATCGATCCCCCTCCCTCCTCATATTTTGTGTACTGTAATAGTTGTTGACAATCCACCTGTATGATAAGGATGTTGTGTATTTTTGAACACTTGGGACTTGATTTATTTCAAAGCAGTGGTGCTTAGTGATGTAAAAAGAAAAATCTTTTATTATTATATATATTTTTTCTTTTGGGGGGTGGCGTGGATCCTGAGCCATGTTTAACATCTCTCTTTTCTTTATTTCTTTGGCGGCCGTCCCGGTAGACTCAGACGCCATGTGAGGTACTTCCTGTCCGGACGTGCCTTGATGCTCTCCGCCTTATCATTTAAAATGTAATATTTTTACTTTTTATTTAACATTGTCATTACACTGACGCCTTCCATTGACTCAAGTAAGTAACGCATCTAACCTTGTTTCCACTATGCTCATTTCCTAAATTTAACTTTCCTTTTTGGTCTTCGTCGTGTGCGTGAATTTGCTGTGGAACCAATCGAAATGGCGGTCCCCTGGTTTGTTTAGTTTGAATCTACGGTTTAACCTTTCATTTGTGCCGTGAGATATATCTGTGAGTGATTCTGTGATTGTATGTTTTTCTTGCTGCCTGGTGCATTGATGTTGTTTTGATTGGGCATATCTTCGAATGGGTCTCCCATGGTTTGTGGACGATGGCGTTTCGACCATTCTCCCAACACGAGGCATGACACCATATATTTTAGCCCTTATGTATTCCCTTCATTCCATGCTCTGGGCAACTGAATCACGGCGGTAACTTTAAGTAGGCCTTACCGCATTCAGCTCGAACTCGGAACGTAAGTAGGGGACCATATAGGTTTAGCATGTTTTGCTAGACTACCTACAAGCACGAGTTGCTTTGAGTTTTATTTCTGCATTTTCGGCTGGCATTTTGTGTGTTTGATTGCGTGTATGTATCTTTGATATATTTCACGGACACTTTACGTCATTTGTTTCTCCTTGTAGTATCTTTGGTTTTTGCATTTCTTTTCTCTGGGGACTGCCAGCTCGATCGCATCCCTATTGCTCGCCACAGCCTCTGCGACACGCACACAGCACTTTGTTCTATCTTTGCTATGCTTTTTATTTGTGGTCGCCATGACAACATCTATCTCTAGTCGGAGAAGTGATTGTTGTTCACCATCGACCGGCTGGATTGCCTTTTGGTCAATTACTTCCTCGCTTTTTACATCATTTTTATTAAATTCGAAAGAATAATAGATTTTCCGCCTGCAATACTGTTTATTTATATCACTTACAGGGACTAGTTTCGGGGGCTAATACTCCCCCTTCCTCAGCCTGTCCAACAAAACTTCACAATGGAAAAACATTCCATGTACAAGCTCATACAAAATACATGAAGAATAAAGAATAAAAAATAATATTATTTACAATCGCGCTCGACGCTCCAAAGAAGATACTTTTATTGGATCACTAAGGCCTAGGCGCATCAGAACTCCTGAATTGGGCCGGTGCTGCGGTCCGCTGTCCCCATTGCGTCATCATGGGACCACTCTAGTCCCCTTGTTGCTCTTGGCAATCGCCAAGGAGAGAAAATTTGTGGCCGCGTCACGCGCCGCCAAGAACTGCAGTGCGCAGGGCGTGAACAAGAACAAACCGGAATTCACCTTGCTAAGTCTCTTACAGCTGAGTGTTAGTGACGTGCTTAGGAAAAGGTGGCGGTTGGGGTTGTGGGAGATGGGAGGCTAAGAAAATGAAAATGAGTGAGGTTTGTTGACGCGCCGTGTATCGCTGTTATGGAGATTGATTAATACGTAGAATGAGAGGTGTCAATCTTTAGTATGTTATGAAAAATGATGGGTATGAATAGTGGAATATAGCGGGAATTTTATCTATTACAATATAATTCGTCTATGAATGTTCTGTATAAAATGCTGGTTTCAAATATTATTTCATTAAGATTGTGGGAAGGGTTGAATCTCTGTGCTTTATCAATTTATATTTGTTCCAAAATATTCATGAGCGTGCCCTTATTTTCTTGATGTAAAATTTCTAAGTCATTGTCTATGGTTGTGAATTTATGCCCAGTTTCTGCCATGTGGTTGCCCATAGCTGAAAATTTATTATGTTTGATGGCATTGACATGTTCCAAAAATCTGGTGTTGAACCCTCTCCCCGTTTGTCCCACGTAATCTGCATTACACTCGTTACATTTAATCTTGTAGACACCTGAATTGCTCTATTTGTTAGTTTTGTTGAGAATGTGTGAGCTGAAAAATTTATTATGATCAGTGTTATTGGTTCTGAACGCTGTTTTTATTTTATATTTTTTTAGTACACTAGTAACATTGTATGTGGATTGGTTCACAAAAGTGAACGTTGCGTATGTGGAAGGTTCTTTGTCTTCTTTTGCTAATCTGGAAACGGGTTTGTTCTTAATTTTGTTAATTATATTGTTAACATATTTACTATTGAATCCATTAGCTTCGGCAATTTGGTGAATTATTGAAACTTCTTTACGATAATCTACGTCAGATAGTGGGACGTTCAACGCTCTATTGACGAAACATGCGAGTGCTGCTCTTTTATGGGAAGCTGGATGATTAGAATCTTGTCTAATTACAGTACTGGTTTGAGTTGCTTTCCTGAATATTTGATAGCGCAAGTGATCTTTGTCATGCATGACTAGTAGATCAAGGTAATGTTTGGAACTGTTTATTTCATTATCTGACGTGAATTTAATGTTGCTGTTTATTTGGTTCAAATATTGCAAAAGTTGTTCTATTTTCGTTTTAGAGTTGTCAAGGATTACGGAAACGTCATCAACATATCGTCCCCAAAAGAACAAACCATCCTTTTTGTTAATGATTGATTCGTATTCCAGATTATCTAAGAATATGTTAGCTACTATTCCTGATAAAGGAGAACCCATGGGGAGGCCTTCTTTTTGTTTATAGATTTTCTCATTAAAACTAAATTGGTTGTTATTTAGGATGAATGTTAAGATGTTCAAAAATTCAGAGATCTCAACTTGTGTTAAATCACTATTATTCTTTAATTTGTTCTTTATAATATCAATGGAGGCGGCAATCGGTATGCTTGTATACATGTCATTTATGACAGCAGTGCATTCCTATGACCGGGTACAGATGCCCGATGTCCTTTCCAGAGAGTACAAGTCCTTGATCACTCCCACACAAATTATACATTGACATATTATCACATATCCCCCACCCCATTCCCTTTTATGCGAGGCACATGGTGTCCATGATACACCAAGGTGCGCCACATGCTATATCGCTCATAACTAAGTGTTAAGGCGACACTCCGGAGATAAAAGTCGATATTTTGTTCATTTTGGTGATTTTTTATGACTTAAATTGAAAGGATAGGGTTTCTTCTTTCTTGTCACAAAGTTATTCCGTTGAATTAAAACAATTTGTCACCTTAATAATGCTTTGTTTGTCAGTCTGCACACAGCAGAAATGGGTGTGGCATCTGCTGAACTGCTTGGTTAGATTATTTATGATGTCATTGTCATGTTTTCATTCAATCAAATCAATAAAATATCCCTGTTCTTTGCAATTACGCATCTCGTGAGGGGCCAACAGCCGCTGCCACCCCCACCCTCTCCTCCCCCTCCCGCATATATTTGTACAGAATTGAGCTGTAGATCTACCATGTTTCTGAATGAATTTATAAAGCCTGCAAAGGACTAATATTTCAGTACTTGACTCTACTGTCATTGAGCAACATTGTATGCTTGTATTGGTATTCCTGATGTCACTACAATAATGCCGATAACTATAAGTTTTGTTATTCTTGTATGTTTCTTCTTTCTTGTGAGTTCTGTGGCGGTAGCCAGTCTGTTTACTTTTGTGACGTTCGCGCGGAAGTAACCTCTTGTAGTTGTGTATCAAGATACTAGACAAGCTTCCAGAATTACCGATATTCGTACAGAAGCTGCTAAGAAACAAAAGGAAGGAAAAACATACGGTGCTGGTGACTTCTAGGTAATGGATCAGGAAGATAAAGTCACTTGAACTTTGCTTTAATTTTCCCGCAAATAGTAATTTTACATTTAAATCCTAATTTTCTCCCATAATGTTCTGCCAATTGTAACAAAATTTGTATGGTATATGTATCACAGCTATATTAGGAAACCTGCGTATGGAATTCTTGATTGCAGAATTCTTCCCAGTAGTAGGGATGTGAAAGTCCAACATATTTGAACAAAAAGATTACTCAAATTTAGTACGATAATATCTCATATAAATTATTAACAGAAAATTCGATACGTAGTGTTTTTAAAGAAGTATTATCTACCTAATTCCAAATTTCCATTAACAAGACACTTGAAATCTATGAAAAAAAATGGAATTAAAAATTCCAAAAATAAAAAATAAAATAAAAATTATTTTGGAATAACTGTTAATTGTATATGAAACAAATGTTGGTGATATCTCTACTTTTGTTTGGGTGACATTCCCACAAAGTTTCGTGAAAATCCATGCATTAGGAAGATAACGTCACTTGAACTTTGCTTTAATTTTCCCGCCAATTGTAATTTTACATTTAAATCCCATTTTTCTCCCTCAATATTCTTCCAAATGTAACAACATTTGTATGGTATATGTATCACAGCTATATTAGGAAATCTGCGTATGGAATTCTTGATTGCAGAATTCTTCCCAGTAGTAGGGATGTGAAAGTGCAAAATTTTTGAACAAAAAAATTACACAAATATAGTACTATAATATCTCATTGTATAAATTATTCACAGAAAAAACGATATGTAGTGTTTTTTAAAGAAGTATTATCTACCTAATTCCAAATTTCCATTAACAAGACATTTGAAATCTATGAAAAAAATGGAATAAAAAATTCCAAAAATAAAAAATAAAAAAATATTTTGGAAAAACTATTAATTGTATGAAACAAATGTTTGTGATATATCTACTTTTGTTTGGGTGACATTCCCACAAAGTTTCGTGAAAATCCATGCATTAGGTAAAAATATCTGTTTACCTCAGAAGTGTCGCCTTAAGATGGAGTTGAGAGCTAACAGTGAGAAGCCATGAAACTTCCCGTCACGAACAATACTATTATTATTACATTATTTATATTTTTATACCCGCAAGTTATATGTTTACCTGCATGGGGGATACTTAACACCCGACCAGTAGCATATTCCGCACCATTTAAAACGTCCTGCATCCCTATAGTACCGCAGGACCCCATCCCATTCTAGCCTTCCTATTACCCACACTATAACACAACTTAACATGTATGTACATTTATATTTTGACTACCCGAGGGCAGTTTTTCATCCCGTCCTTAATAAGCGGACGGAGAGTAAACCCCACCCTGCCAGATGTTTTATCCCCCGCGGGATAGTTACCCTTTGTTACTGTTTATACTTTGTCACCATTATCTTCCATGTGATGTTTAATGATGTCGAGAAGAATATTTTTATTGTTCTACTATGTATTACATTTGTGATGATTGTTATGCTATGTGCCCAGGGCACCCATCCTGTGGGAAAAAGAATAAGTTACTTGTAAAAGAAACATCGTTCCACCCCCACACCCACACATTTACACATGCTCGCTGTACACAAACCGGAGGCACCCACTTCACATCCTACGAGGCACTGTCTACACACAACTCCAACACATCAATTTACGTTCTATCACACGAGGCACCCCATCTTTCGGTCTATCGACTCTACTCTCCAATCCATGACTCGCCTACCACGAGCCATCTACACACACCCCCACCAAAGATCCTAACCTATTACAAAGGGACAAGAAAGAAGAGAAGAAAAGAAGAAAGAAGACTTGCAAGAAAGAAGAAGAAGTTCATATTTTCAAAAACTACCCCTAAGTCTTCGTCTCGTCCCGTCATCGAGGACGATGACTAACTCCGCCAGGGGAGTTGTTATACCCGTAGGGTATGCCCCCCCCCAACCCCTATTATCTACACCTTCTAAAAACACATACTTAAACATGACTTAAGACCAAATTCTACAATCTACGACCACATCTACAAATCAGAATACTTCAATGAACTCAGGTGGCCTCATGCCTGACCTCACACGACCCCCGACAGGGCTTCGACACACAAAGAATGCACAATTCTGCAAACACGGCACACCGACTGTATAAAACCTCGGAGAGTTCATGACTCCAGGTCATCCTCAGACAGACGTTGTGTTGTAGTGTTGAACTTCTGATGGGCGCCTTCACGACTGCTGCCATCCTGGTAAGTGTACAAGCGAGTAGCTACACACCCACACACTTACACTTTCATCCCCTATTACTTGTACTGGATTGCATTAGCACTTGAGCTGTTCTACAAACTTTGTTAATACTTCTTCATAGAAGGAAGTACATTAAAAATAGACGTCTCTAGATAACTGGTCCTTACATTTATTTAGCTAGCTATTAAGTTCCTACCCTTTAAATTCCCTCCGGGTAGGATCCCATATCATTATTGTTTAATTGTTTCGTGGCGTCAGCAGACGACCACTTGCCACACCGTCACAGTGCTTGAATCAGCAGGCTCTCTCTCAGCCTACGCGAGCGCGCTTACGCTAGCATCAAGCCGAGTAGCGGCCACACCGTCACAGTGCTTGAATCAGCAGGCTCTCTATCAGCCTGCGCGAGCGCGCTTACGCTAGCATCAAGCTGAGTAGCGGCCGCACCGTCACAGTGCTTGAATCAGCAGGCTCTCTCTCAGCCTGCGCGAGCGCGCTTACGCTAGCATCAAGCCGAGTAGCGGCCGCACCGTCACAGTGCTTGAATCAGCTGGCTCTCTCTCAGCCTGCGCGAGCAAGCTTACGCTAGCATCAAGCTGAGTAGCGGCCGCACCGTCACAGTGCTTGAATCAGCAGGCTCTCCCTCAGCCTGCGCGAGCGCGCTTACGCTAGCATCAAGCCGAGTAGCGGCCGCACCGTTTAAATCCCCATTTGCAAAACCTCCCCCCGCACCACCTTTACACCCCCGAGTTCTCCCGACAATCTGAACAATCGGAATGCTCGTCCACAGAGCTACGTCTTTGCCCATAGACAGCTCACTCACTCTACCCGCTCCACTCACATTTTAACTTTCCCCTAAACACTCCATTGTAGGGCACCCCCACAAAGAAACCCTACAATATGATCGAGGTGAGGAAAAAGTCTTTGTATGAAAGGTGCTGAAGGTAATAAACCCGGGACGAAACTACTTAGGAACATTCCTCAGACAGTCTGCCAAGGTGTCCAGCATTTATCTATTCCCAAATGTTGCTGATGAGTTTGAGTTCGAGCAAACACAGGTGATAACTATCCTGCAGCCACCGGTTGTGAGAAGGGGAAGATATCAATTCAATGACCTGTGAGATTTCGGGTTTGTTTCTGTGTCGAACATGTAAATATGACCCCAAAAAGAATACATTTCATACGGTATTAAAAGCTGTTAAGAAACATAAATTGTGTCCCAATTGACCTACGCACCAGTTAGAATGGGGATATCCACTTAAAATATCGAGTGTCCCTATTGACCCTATCACTGGGGTGAATAGGGACAGGGATTTAGAACGTTATATTAACATTTTCAACTGCAGGAAAGTATTCTGTATGTATAAAATATAAAGATATCAGTTCCCTTTCGACAATAACACTTACTCCACTAAAATATAAGAAACCCTTCAAAAGTTATGAAATGAAAACTGAAAAAAACTGTCCCTATTCACCCCATTTTTCGGAATCTGTTGACATCGAATATAGATTCAGGTATTAGCAAGTCATTTTTGAAAGCCTTTGTTTGGAGCGTGGCGCTATTTGGAAGTGAAACTTGGACTGTTGGAGCGGCAGAAAAAAAGAGAATTGGAGCGTTTGAAATGTGGTGTTACAGGAGAATGATGAAGATCAGATAGGTAGATAGGGTTACGGATGAAGAATTTTTAAGACGAGTGTGAGAGGAGAGATGTTTCTGGCGACTGCTAATGTAGAGAAGAGATAGGTTGGTAGGACACATACTAAGACACCCAGGAATAGCAAATTTAGATATAGAAGGAAGGGTCAAGAATAAGAATAGTAGGGATAGACCAAGCTAAGAGAATGTTAAACAGATTGCCTCGGATATTGAGTATGGTAGCTATGTAGAGATGAAACGATTAGCTCCAAACAGGGAATTTCGGAGGGCTGCATCAAACCAGTCGAAAGACTGTAGTGTCAAATATCAACAAAGATAAATACATATTTGAGCAACACCTTCTATACTACAAGCCTGCGCGCTCCGTGGGTGACGTCACACAGTGTGGTCCGGTAGGTTTGAGCAGACGAAATGCATCGTATTATGCGCTGTTCTCAGTGCGATAAATTTTATATTCCACTGCTGGACTCAGCATACCAACGCTAAATTATATTCTTCCACTTGGCCGAGAATCATACGAAACGATACTTCATGGTGTGTGTGGAGTGTTATGTTTTGACAGAGAATGACAGGACAGGGACTACGAACATTCGTAAGTCACAACACAAAATATGGTACTGTTGATTTAACTAGGAATCCTGATCGGATCCTATTTTAGAAGTGCCCGCCTCGTTGCGTAGTGGCTAGCACTCTAGGCTATCACCGCAGAGTCCCGGGTTCGATTACAGGCTCTGCCAAGAAATGTATTTGTGGACTAAGGTCTGGAACGGTGTACACGCAGCCTCGTTTTAAGGGGCGGAACCAAGAGGTCATCTGCCCCAAACTGAGAAGGGGTGGATTCAATTTACACCTCAGTCATCCTGGAAGTGGTTTTCCGTGGTTTCCCACTACTACTCCAGGCAAGTGCCGGGATAGTTCTTAACTGAAGGCCATGCCCGCCACCTTCCCAAATATCATCTGAATTACAAATTCACACACTAATAGAGCCATCACAGTGGCACAGGTTATCAGACAAATTCCACACACACCCAAGTACATGGGGCTACACGTTGCAAAGCCCCTCAATTAATCAACAACAAACAGAACCTTTTAGTACTAGTACCAGCAAATACATTTACAACTTGCACACAAGCAGATAGTGACAAAATCTACTCGGCATAGTTTTAGCTCCTTTTTTTTATTATTATTATTAATCTTGATTGGTCACATTGGACCACTTGAGTCGTTCCACTATCACTACTTCTTTGAAGGTAGTACTGCTTGGTTCTTGCGCTTTTTCCAGTACTTTTTCATTCTTTCAAATAGGGATTTTCTCAACTCAAATGAAATCTCCATAGGCTTTCTATGTGTCATTTCTGCAGAAAATTTGTGAGTTTTACAGAACAATATTTAAGATTATTTTAAAAAAAATCCAATTTACATGTTTTTTATTGTTACTTGATTGCTGTAATAATATTATTATCATGATCACCAATAGCATGAGTAGAATGTAAGATTAATACAGGTACTCTTTACTATGATTGTGTTCTGGTAAATATACAGTACCGTACACCAAGGAAAGGAAACAAGGAGGGAATTATATTAGAGATAGTGTATAACATTTTATGGACCACCTCATGGCACAGTGACTAGCATTGTTGGCTGTCACCCCGGAGGTCATGTACAATTCCTGGCTGTCAAGAATTTTGAAGTCTTGGTCTGGTGTCCCAGCGCCGTGATACTAAATGGGAGCCTACCGGATGCTGTGGCAGGAGGAGGAGGGGAAAGGACCTAGCCACCCTACCATATGTAAACAGCGACTCAGGATGGCTGGATACTGATCTCTTGACACAGCCAGGGACTCTAATCGGGTTGCCTACATACCTCGTGGATACGGCACTCTTTGATTGAAATTTATGAAAACATGGCTGAAATATCACTTCAAAAAGTACCGATATCTAAGACAGCTCATTACTTCACAATTTGGCAGGTATCACTAGATATTAATTTGTAAAGTTGTAAAGTTCGGGAAGACATAATGGGCTATTTAAAATTACAAAATTTTATTCAACTTTAGATCTAGGCTATGATGTTTCCATTATAACCTCAATATCTGTTGTTACAGTTAAACAATAAACCATGCATTCATTACACAATCATATTTTAGAAACTATTTACATCAAGTGAAAGATGAACAAGAAAAATGGATAACATTAATCATTAGTAATAAATGATTTGAGAACTACAGTAGGCCTACATTTCCTGAAGAGAATGAAATCATAATCATAATATGAAATATGTCCACCACAACAGGCTAGCAATGTTTGAATGCCTGAATTACATAAAGGTAGAAAAATGAATATGTGCAATAAAATTTGTGGGATAAGATCTCATTCTATGAGATGACATACAACGTTCCAGTTCATTTTGCATAAGATGTCGCATAAAAAAATGTTTTATGCTTTTACCATAAGATGAGAAAGACACTTGCTATACACCTATAAGTTACATGGAGTATAGTCATTGCACTGTCCACAAATAAATCAAATGAATGCCACTGAAATTTATGACTACATAAAAGTTAATGTTCTCTTCACCCTATGCAAGTCACATCTTGTAGCCCTCAGGCACCAGGAGGACAGTTCTATCTGTGATAAATGTCAATAGTCAACCTTCTATATCCTTTTATTTCTATCACTGATTTATTTCTCCAATCATATGGGGGAGGATGCCGGTCTCTCCTGGATACAGGCCTTGACCAGTATATCCAATTCAAGTGCAATAACTCCTACAGCAGATGGCAATCTGCAACATAATGTAGATTTTACATGAGGCTAAGAACTCAGGAACTCACTGCTGTTGAGTACGGTATGGAAAATGGCAGAACAAGATAATTTGAGCTTACCCAATAACTTATGTTTAAACAGTGTTGCATGCCTTGCTTCTATTGATGTTATTGATTTCAAAACCTAATCCTGGTGATTCACAATAGCTGTACGTATGCTCTGTGGAATGCTGAAATTTAGCACAAGTTGCCAAAAACCATGAACCTATGAATGCCAGTGTACCATTGAATATATTATCGACAAGCATTTTATGCTTACGTGGTTGATATTTTCCCTGTGTATCATCTGCATGCAACCTTCTGTGTGGCTTTTCAAATTGTGACAAATTCTACAGTTCGTGACAAAAGATGAATCCACCACCCAAATAGGCCTACTGTTAAAGCCAGCTAATGGACACATACACATCCATCCAGAAATGTAAACCTTACCGATAACAAAGATCGTCCTGCAGGCAACATTATGAGTGAAGTCATGATACTCTTGCTACAAAAATTGCAGTATCGTGTGGAAATATATAACACTAACAATATTTGTTTAACTCTTAATTTACAAATTTTCTTTGACTGTGTGACTATTCCCACTGTGCGTGACAAAAACCAGGGGAGCATATATGGCTAACGCGGTCCTACCTAGTAATTATATTAATAGTGAATGAGACGAGAACATGCCTCTATGAAACTAACAACTTCGTTAATATGGATAATACAGGATTTTCATACCTTATATTCATAATTTAGGGGACAATACCAATTGAAATTGCTGTCCATTATCACTAGTGCACTGGAAATATGTGCTTTAGTTTCTTGCCCATTGAACGATGGCAGCCATGTTCCTCAAGTGCATGAGGTCTCTTCAACTGTTACCGTACCTAGGTACATACATTGATGTCACGTTCGTGTTGCCAACATGTAAGATAGGCCTACAAAATACACCTGTCATGAGGTCGGTCATACGAATGACTAATTTCACTGTGCGTGACAAAAACCAAGGGAGCATATATGGCTAACGCGGTCCTACCTAGTAATTATATTAATAGTGAATGAGACGAGAACATGTCTCTATGAAACTAACAACTTCGTTAATATGGATAATACATGATTTTCATAACTTATATTCATAATCTAGGGGGCAATACCAATTGAACTCTCAGGAGGCTACACGACAAAAAAAAAAAAAAAAAAAAATTGAAATTGCTATCCATTATCACTAGTGCACTGGAAATAAGTGCTTTTGTTTCTTGCCCATTGAACGATGGCAGCCATGTTCCTCAAGGAACTTTTAATTAAATTATAAGGATATCCATTTCTCTTAACACTACATGGTAACCTAGTTCATAATCCATTTACGCTGATGCTAAAGAATGTACAGAACCTGTATCAATGGGATGCAAAAACATGTAGCCTCCATCATTACATAAATATTACATTTTAGTATTGTCAAGGCTGAGGTTCATCAAATAAATAAATATAAGTTACCACTAGCCAATATGGTTAACTATTATCACAATAAAATGGTAAATATATACGTATTCTAATACTATATTTGTCCATAATTCACGCGTAGGCTATAATGGCCGACACAGCTGGAATTTTACTCTATAAGTCGTGATCTAAAATAGGGTGCGCTGGGTGGATTATAGATAGCCGAGGAGAAAACTTCATTTCCTGATTCAAATTGTATCATTACAGAAGGTATTTTGGCTAATATCCTCCGCAGTCTATAACGCACCCACCTTTCTCTTTCTGTATCACGACTTATATAGTAAAATTCCAGCCGTGTCGGCCATTATCCGCGTGAATTATGCACAAGTACAGTATTTCCAACCCCACATATTTGGTACCAATAATTTGTTACACATAACATGATAAGTTACTAGATAATGCTCTCACAACTACGTTATACATAGTAATACCACCAGCAACAGGTGATTTTCAAGATACAATTAACGTTGGAACAATTTCATTTTTCAACTCCGATGCAGATAAAACCTGCAGGACACAAGAGCATTAATTCGATTGAAACTTTATACAAGGAATCATTCACAAAACAACACGAAATGATAAATATACCAAGACTTTGTGGAGAATATAATTTTTTTTTTGAAGCTATTCGAACAACTACAACGAGAATAAGCCAGCAAATAATGATTTAGTAATGGCAGATATTGAACGTAGAAATCTCAATCATGTTAACAATTTCACCACAGTCCATCGCAACTCCAATGACACAGCCTAGATGCAACAACTTTTAAGTATTTGACACTCGAATACTATATCGCTGATCCAACTCTTGGAATGATTTGCGAAAGCCCAAAATACAAACCAGTAACTTAAGAAACTTTTAATTACATTTATTATTGTAAGGACATCCATTTCTCTTAAGAACAATAATTGTTAACCTAGTTTATAATCCAATTACACTGACCAGTATCAACATAATACAGAAACATGTAGCCTACGCCGTTTAATAAATATTACATTTTAGTTCTGTTCATCAAATAAATAAATACAGTATTACCAACTCCACGCATAAGGTACTAATTGCCTCGACCAAATATTACTAGATAGCGCACCCTATGCAGCCCAAGTTCTGTCACGCACAGTGCGAATAGTCGCACATCAATAATCTTTCTCTAGACCAATGGGTTTGGCCTAGACCAATAATTAATTAATTAATAGGTAGCGTGCACCCCTGGATTTTGTCACGCAAAGTGGGAATAAGTTAGTCACGCATCTGTATTAACCAAGTTGTGAGGATCAAAGAAAGGTTCTCTTAAGCAGTTTTGATAACAGAATTTTCTCTTGCAATGAAAAATGAAAATAATAGGCCTAATACAGATGAAGTTCCTCCGCTTCACTGAGAAACATGATGTTTTTAGGCCTAGATGATGAATATTTGTTGCCTAGGTAACCGTATAGGAGGTCTAGATAACAAACTGGCATGGTAACTAACCGTATGAAATTTATCCACACCGATCACAGATAGCCCCGCCCTAAAGCATGTCTATGTTAAAATGATAAGGCTTGTATGTTTTATTAATTTATTCTAACTAGCCTATGAACTGCTGAAAAGTAGTATAAACTTACATGAGGTTTCATATTCAGTATACAGTATGAATCCATACTTGCTGCAATGGCATGTTCTTTAGGCATACAGTATCCTAGTAAAATATGATGGGCATCCAGGAAAGGTTCCTTAGAAGGTTGAGGTATTTTAAGGGGAACAGTGAACTTTTCACCATTTTCATTGAATAAACTTGTTTCCAAGAGCACATCCATTCCCATTGCTTTGAAATGTCCATGGCACACCTGAAAGGAAAAGCAAGTATATTATAACCTGTACATGTAAGTTACTTCTACACTTAAGTTTGCTTCTTCAACTGTAGCCTATATTCATGATATTTAAGCATAGGCCTAATATTAGAGGCACTAGTTTCTTATTTATTTCTAGGCTACACAATTAGCGAAATAAAATATAGCCTATTCTAGGCCTTAATGAGTCTTGAACATCGTAAATAGGGAAGTAGCCTATATCGTACAGTTTTAGAAATGTAGGTTAGGTCCAGTGATATTGACATCTAGAACTCGGGAATAAAACCCAATGATGCAGTTGAAAATTAAATTAAATTTTAAAAAAGTTAACAGATATTTATACCGAAATTTAAGACCACTGATAACAAAATAATGTATTCACTTACCCCTAGTGTTCTGAGCTGGCATAAAATCTTGTTGGAATGGCACGAAGTCAATTTTACTTTAAAATCTTCTTTCACATAACAATTTGAACAAATGGACCTTAGATCCAGTAACATAGCTTCCACTGCAACCAGTCACACAGCAGGGCATAAACATTTTTCGATTTTTAAACACAGATTCACAGCACTTAACAACAGAAAACAAACATCCAACATGTCTGCCTTGCCTAGAACCAGCCGTGAGGTCTGGTGACGTCAGAAAACTCTGGCCTTCCTTCAGAGGATGTTGATTTGAGTCACTTTCATTCAATGTTGGTGCAAAAAGAGGGATATAATGTGTTTGGTTTGAAGTGGGTTCCTTGTTACTCGACGCGGGAGTATTGTCTGGTAACCTATTTTCTAAAACTCATTGAATCCAGTTACATTCATTTCTTAGTCGTGGTTTGACTTGAGTTGACTTTCACGTTGATAGGCTTGTAAGAATGTGGTCAGGTTTGTGTTAGCCTACTTAGGAATAAGGAAACCAATTAGGAGGCTCCATTTCATTGGCCTCATTTTTTATTATTGCAATGATAGATTTTCTATACTCTAACATATACCATAAAAAGTCGAGCGCCTTGGTCGAATTAGTGGTAAAACTTCACAAGAGGGTTTCATAATGGTTTTGCCTAGACCAATGGGCGCGTTCAGCGGGCTCATTGCTGGCCAGCAAACGGTCAGCAGATTCTGAGTTTGCCGTTCAGCGGGCTTGCTAGCGGGCTTGCTAGCGGATGTGACGTAGGTAGCAAGGGCTCAGCAGAGCCAGCAAACTTTTTCTCTGCTGGCTTGCTAGCTTGTTTCTGCTGACTTGCGGCGCATGGCGGGGAATCAAATTGATCAAGTTCTGCACGTTCGGCGAATGAATCTATTAGGTTCCTTAAATTCTATTTCAGTGTTGTTGAAGTTGTATAATAGAGCCAAGATGATAATTGTGTCGGAACTCGCATCTTTTCTCTTGGGATGTGTGAGTACCCGTGAATTTCATACTGTCCCATTTATATTTAAAATTATAAAACTTTTTCTTCTTCTAATTGTGGTTTTTAATGTCTGTTGCATTAAATGTCTATAAAATGGTGGTAGGATGGAACCAAAGTCTAAAGAGAGAAAAAATAGCAATGAATTTTGAATAAATTAATATGAATTAAGTTAATAAATGGTTTAAAAATATGTTCACTTCAATTCTCTTTCTGGTCTCCCTATCTTATACCCTTATTACAAAATGTGGATAAACGAATGGGTAGATTCCCAGGTAAGAGCACAATTCAATACAAATAGCTGGCATTGAATATTACTGTAGTAAATATTTTCTGTCTGTCAGCCAACATAGGGAAACCATTCCAAATATTCAACCTTATTTTGAATCCATATCATTAAGGACATGTATATTTCTCTTGCATTCCAATATTACAGTATTCTATGGTGAGTATCGACTTACCCTCAAGTTTTATAATATTAAAAGAATCTATTTTCAGACAGTCAACACAGCAATGTGGTCAATTAAATCCTTTCCAGTTAGTGTGACAAATTATTCGGGCACGTACTGTGTTTAGCGACTGAAAATTGAATAGAGCTCGTCTCCCCTAGCTGTGAAAACTTCCTATTAAATTTTCATTAAAAGAATTCTTTTCAGTCAGTCAACATGATTCTGTCCAATTAGTTTGGGAGAGGAGCAACAATTAATACTTTATCACCCAAACCTTAAAGAAATAGTTATTGTTGTTTTAAGAGGCGGAACTATGAGGTCATCTGCCCCCTTAAAGAAATATTACAAGAATTAAGTTATTTATTACTCGACACATTTTTGTAGGAAAAGTTTTTGTATATACATTTTTAATCGTATCTGATATGCTACCTTATTGAAATATATGGGGGAATTAAATAACTGAACGGCTTGGGGCAACAAAGTGATATCCCTCATTTTATTAATTTTAAGCTAAAGCAAAAATAGCTTGCCAATAGCCTAGCACTACAATTATTTACATATAGTGCTGAGTTTTACCACTATGGGCAGCAGTAATATGAAAAAACTTCTTTGATTGGATTTTATGGAATTAATACATGTTAATTTTGTGGGTTATGTTGCCCCAAACAATTGGCTTGTTTGATAGTAGGGTATTTTATGATAATTGTTTTAAAGGGTGGAACATCGTGGTCATCTACCCCGCGTAACACGTAGGAGAATTAAATAACTGAAGGGGTAATTCAATATTTCTTTACAAATTTCGACGGATGTTTAAATAAGAAATCAGCCTAATTAAAGGAGTGGACGAGCCTACAATAAAATTTAATTTCAAAAGAAGAGTTATTCTTATCGTCAGGATGTCTACCCCCTTATTATTCCCGTTTTCAACAGGGTCGCGGATGAGATACGATGAACGTCTATGAGGCGGTTGGTTTATACCGCCGGATGGACTTCCTGACGCCAACCTCATGAGAACTGAAATTAATGAAACTTGACTAGGAGATGGAAGATAGAGGTCGTGGCCTATTAGAAGATAACTTACTGTCCCGGTATTTGCCTGGACCTGGATATTGGAAACCACTGAAAACCATTTACATGACGGCCGACGGTGGGATTTGAACTCACGTCTCCCGAGTCCGCAGATAGCTTGGCTCCACGGCCTAGCGCCGCGCATTAACAGGGCTGTCTACAGCTCTGTCGCATAAAAGTTATTATTTTCTATGTATTTATCATAGACCATGGACCAATAAGTATGGTAGCTTCAAAGGAACTCTGTGCATTGCTCAAAGTTCCCGCGTCAGCTTGTAGCAAAGCGTTCAGGCGGGCTCACGCTTGCTAGCCTAGCAACAAGTCAGCAAGTACCTAGCAGGTTAGCAGATTGCTGAGCCCGCTGAACGCGCCCAATATTTTCGTCCAGACCAATGGTGGGGCCGCGTTAGCTAATAGATAATACCCCTGGTTTTTGTCACGCTCAGTGGGTGAAGTCACGCATCAATAATCTTTATCCAGGCCAATAGTTTTGACTTTTATTTCATGTCGTGTGGTGAAAGGAAACCCTCTCGTAAAGAATTAATAAGTTATAGCGCTTCTCATTACCAGTAGCCTATCGTGAATTCTGAGTTCATATTGAAATGATATGGCGTGCTGGTACAAGAGTAGTGGGGTAGTGGGGGAGCTGCTTACCTTTTTATTGAGCCACCCTCGTAGCTGCCCCGAACCTGATATCTCGCTAACCAAACATGGGATTAGAACATACAGGGTGTCCTAACACTGCTAGTAATGCCCCCTACTTTCCTATAGCCTCTTTATTTAATGAAAATACAAAAACTAAAAGGTCATTCGCGAGTAGTGGGGTAGTGTTGGTTTTCTCAAGTCGCGCTCGTGCTTGAATATGTATGCCTATGTTGGGAAAGGGTTAGGTGGTGGGGGAGGAGTAGGGTCGAGTGAGGGGTCGTTTAGATGGTATTTTTTCCGCTCTAGGTGATGGTGAGGTTATTTTTTAAAATGGATGGAATTTGGAAAGGCCATTTGGGGTAAACATGTTGTTTTTTAACATTTTGGCGACGAATGTTTTTTATACGCATGCGCACTTGAGGGGTTTTGTAAGAGGGCGGGCTTTTTAAATAATGATTTATCAATGAGTGTTTTTAATATGTATTGAAATAAACCATAAAAACTAATAGGTCATCGGCTTTTGACTATTTCGCTAACCAATAATCGGATTTAAACGTATGAGGTGTCGTAGGACTCGTGGTGAACTCTCTTTTTCTATCGAAGGGGTATATCCACTCTAAAATAAAAACTACCCTTACCCGGGGGATGAAATAGTAATTTATTTTTGTATACCTACGAACTTGGCGGTTTTTGTAAAAGAGCGGGCTTTTTAAATGATGATTTATAAATGAGTGTTTTTTTATATACGTATTTAAATAAACCCAAAAAAACTAATAGGTCATCGGCTTTTTACTATCTCGCTAACCAATAATCGGATTTAAACGTATGAGGTGTCGTAGGACTCGTGGTGAAATCCCCTTTTCTATGGACGGGGCATATTCACCCGAAAATAAAAACTACCCTTACCCGGGGGATGAAATAGTAATTTATTTTTTGTACGCCTGCGCATTTGGGGATTTTGTAAAAGAGCGGGCTTTTTAAATGATGATTTATAAATGAGTGTTTTTTTAATACGTATTGAAAGAAACCCAAAAACTAATAGGTCATCGGCTCTTTACTATCTCGCTAACCAATAATCGGATTTAAACCTATGAGGTGTCGTAGGACTCGTGGTGAACTCTCTTTTTCTATGGACGGGGCATATCCACCCCAAAATAAAAACTACCCTCACCCGGGGGGTTGAAATAGTAATATTTTTTGTATGTGCGCGCACGGACGGCTTTTGTCAAAAGGATTTAACTACACGTTTGTTAATATTTTCTGAACCCCTCATGGGATTTTGCCATAGGCAGTATTATAGCCCTGGGGGTGACGCCCCGTTTTTGAATGTAGGATTCATTCTTGTTAAAAGGACCTAACGACACTTTTGTTCATATCTCGCGAACCAATCATGCTAGGGACTTGTATGAGGGGTCCTAGCACTTGGGGCAACATCCCCTGTTTGGGGGTGAAACTACCCCCCAAAATTGAAAAATCCATATCTAGGAAACGAAGAAGCCTAAAATTACGTGTGATAGCTTAAAAAATAGGGGATGATATGGGCTTTTACCTCGATTGGTCATTTCACCCCTAAAACAGTAAATAGTCATGCTATGGGGAAAAAACGTGTTAAACGCCTAAAAATGATAAATTAACCTAAGATCTTTTGTTTTTGATGAAAAATAGCAGGGGGGTGAAACTACCCCCCAAAATTGAAAAATCCCTATCTCGGAAACGAAGAAGCCTAAAATTAGGTGTGATAGCTTAAAAAATAGGGGATGATATGGGCTTTTACCTCGATGGATCATTTCACCCCTAAAACAGTAAATAGTCATGTTATGGGGGAAAAAACGTGTTAAACTCCTAAAAATGATAAATGAACATAAGATCTTTTGTTTTTGATGAAAAATAGCAGGGGGGTGAAACTACCCCCAAAATTGAAAAATCCATATCTCGGAAACGAAGAATCCTAAAATTAGGTGTGATAGCTTAAAAAATAGGGGATGATATAGGTTTTTACCTCGATGGATCATTTCACCCCTAAAACAGTAAATAGTCATGTTATGGGGAAAAAACGTGTTAAACACCTAAAAATGATAAATGAACCTAAGATATTTTGTTTTTGATGAAAAATAGCAGGGGGGTGAAACTACCCCCCAAAATTGAAAAATCCCTATCTCGGAAACGAAGAATCCTAAAATTAGGTGTGATAGCTTAAAAAATAGGGGATGATTAGGGCTTTTACCTCGATGGATCATTTCACCCCTAAAACAGTAAATAGTCATGTTATGGGGGAAAAACGTGTTAAACACCTAAAAATGATAAATGAACCTAAGATCTTTTGTTTTTGATGAAAAATAGCAGGGGGGTGAAACTACCCCCCAAAATTGAAAAATCCATATCTCGGAAACGAAGAAGCCTAAAATTAGGTGTGATAGCTTAAAAAATAGGGGATGATATGGGCTTTTACCTCGATGGATCATTTCACCCCTAAAACAGTAAATAGTCATGCTATGGGGAAAGACGTGTTAAACACCTAAAAATGATAAATGAACCTAAGATATTTTGTTTTTTGATGAAAAAATAGCAGGGGGTGAAACTACCCCCCAAAATTGAAAAATCCATATCTCGGAAACGAAGAATCCTAAAATTAGGTGTGATAGCTTAAAAAATAGGGGATGATATGGGCTTTTACCTCGATGGATCATTTCACCCCTAAAACAGTAAATAGTCATGTTATGGGGAAAAATGTGTTATACACCTAAAAGCATAAGCATCTTTGTGAAACCATGCATTAATGGACATGTGTATGGAGGATGGTTGTTATTATTATTATTAGGTAATTATGGATTAATGTGTGTATAGATAACTAACCTGTGGGGAGCGTGATGGCGCAGTGGCTTAGCTGCTCGTCTTTACCCGGACGGCTGGGGTTCAAATCCCGGTGACAGCGGGGGGTTGGAATTTTCACCTGAAAAAATCACGTGGCATTCGGCCTTAAATCCCAGGCCAAAACCAAAATGAGCCTGGTTGGCTCCGGCGACTCAAACTAATAGGGAAAAGCCGAAGAAAGAAAGGTAACTCACCAGTAATAGTAAACATTGGTTGGAGGTGTTGAAGAAGTCAGGATGGGCAACCCTTTGCCATGGTTCACGAATGCACCCCAAAAAGTTTTACCTGTCAAGACACAGTCTACCCTGTTGCAGCCTTTAGAAAAAAAATCGAACCGGGGCCTCTGTGGTGACAGTGGACTTATTTTCATGATGATTTTTAAACAAACCTAGGCTTGCCTACTACCGCTGTGTTGAATCTGCACAGAGACTCTGGCTTTGGTTTGCGTAGTGTGCCTTGCTGATAACAGCACAGCGACCTTGTCAGTAAGTTTCATATTACTCATTTGCTTGATAGCGGACATGCTATGCACATGACTAGATCGTTGTTAGGTTTGACAAAGGCTTAGTGAAGCTTATGGCAAGCTTGAAATGAATGTCATGGTATAGTCGGGCTTGGAAGCCAAGACCTTAGGGTTGACAACCAAGTAGGTTAACCACTACACGGTGAGATGGTGAAATAATAATGTAACAGAACATATAGAAACGTTTTCTATAGTTTAACGAATTGGCATACCATGAGAGGTGTAGGTAATGGAAATTGAATCCTTAGCTGATGATTATACTACTTTCCATGCCCACGTATAAGCTATCATGTTAGAAAAAGAATGGTATGGCTTGTTTTAAACGGAGAATAATCATTGTGTTTACTGTGAAACACAAATCTGAATTTAAAATAATTAATTTAAAATTAACTAATTTAAAATTAGTTTAGTACGCTGAAGTTAAAATGAATAATGATCACGTTACAGACAGCCAGTTTCAAAGCCATGAGAACTAAGTGAACAAAGTATAAAATTCATGAGCCAGTGAGGAATTCAACATGCTGTCCTTTGGACAAGAGAGAAGCGTTCTACAGCGACCCTCAATGGTTTGGGTCATCGTAAAGATGAAAATTAATTCTAAGCTACTACACGCTTATATACTAGAAGAAGAAATGGAAAACAATAGGTCAAATAAAGAACAGAAGGAATAAAAAATGGCCCTCAACCCTCAAGCATGTGGATTGAGGGAGTTGGAAGGAAGGAGAGCCATGAAAGGCAGATAAAAAAGTATACTAGGAGAGGCTTTGCCCCAGAGGTAATGGAGGTAAACTGGACTCAGCTCAGAAATCCCTTGGGGTTGCCAACTTCCAAACTGATCAGCCCTTGAGGGTGTAGCCATAGGCAGAGTGCACTGCAAGTAGTGGGGCTAAATACACCCTACCTTCTTGAGGGGGGCATGAGCAAAAGACAGGAAATAACATGAAAATAAAAACAAGGCTGCCTCCTCAGGATATCAGAAAAAATAAATAAACCAGGGCCAATGAAGTTGCAAAAGGAAGAGACTCCCTAGGGCTCGGATACCCTAATCATGTTGGGGTCGGTAGAGAACAAGAGTTGAGCAAGTGTGGTCGACAGGAAATAAGACAGAGAAGAGCCTAGCACAAGTTAGTGGAAGCAATGACGGTCTCAGCTGGGACTCCGTGATCGTCAACCTACATGACACTAGATATGACGCCCAGGGGTGGAATTAAAGACCTCTTTTGTTTTTTATCACTGGCTTTTAAGAACGCTAACACATGGCATGCCTTATAATGCAATACTGGTCCTAGGGTATGCAAAATTGTATTAGAAACTCAGCTAATAATAGTGTGCTTACCCATGATTTACCTTAAATTTTCCTAAAATCCACTACATTTTCCGCAAATTGACCAAATGACACAACATTCCAGCAAAATTCAACAAATGACTACCAGATTTATTGAAATTCCATTGATTTACCTAAGCATGGTTTAAACTACCTCAAATTCATATAAAATTAGACGAATATAGATGAAAATTCACTAAAATTTACCGAATTTAGCCAAGTGGTGTACAAACCATGAAATTTATCCAATTTTTTTAAATTAAAATTGACTACATGTACTCGAAAATTTCATAATATTCCCTTTATATGTATGCTTTTTGTTGTTGTTGTTGTTTCGTTTACCATACTCTCTGCAGACAAATACCTCAACATGACTTTCTCCTAGACTAGGAGCTTCACATTCGACATGATAGCTGAGTTTCATTTCCCATAAACTTGTCTCTGAGGTGGGTGTCAGGAAAAGGCATCCAGCTGTAAAAACCACACCCTCACGTAGACTTTCATAACCTCTTACGTTGAGGTTCCTTACACTAACGACATTAAATGATTGAACGGTTTCCTTTTCACAATTCCTGTCTATACTTTCCTCTTTAAGGTTGCAAGATGTTTGCAAGATTCCTAAAATGCAATTAAATGTAATAAATACCTTAAGATGGTTTCATTTGTTTAATGATATGGTGTTGATGATGGATATATACGTTAAGACTAATTTTTGTTAGGTCTTGACTGGCCTTGCAATTAGAAATTGACAAACCAAACATGGGTTATCTACCAGGGGAACACTTTGACCTCTATGTTGGTTATTGACCAGTAAGTACAGTTCTAGTAATGAGACAGAAATCCAACACAAACAATGAGCGCGCAATGCGGCGGAGATTGGTACCACGATGTACTGTTGGTTATGTAGCTATGTGGAATGTACATCACATATGGTTTACTTAAAGGTTTGGATATTCCATTAAAGATATATCTACAATAAACCATTTTCAAATGGTCATTCGTTGGTGTGAAAATATTTATTAATTGGTATTTTATGAAAACAATTATGATTTATAAAAAATTTATACTTTTACTGTATTCTTATTTAATGTAAGCACTGGAGGCACTATCGACCAAAATACAGCACTATCTGGAATGTATATTGCATACTTGAAGGTTTGGTGATCCCATTAAAGATATTCCTACAATAAATGATTTTCAAGTTGTCGTTCTATGGCGTGAAAATATTTAATATATGATATTTGCTAAAAGGATTTACCACTGGAATTATTTTACAAGTAGTTATTTTAATGACCAACAGAGTTCACTGTTAAGAAGGTAGAGCCCTATGTGGAATGTAGGATAACATGATATACATGATACGTGACAACTGTAAGGCTTGTGATTTTTAAGATGCCTTTATCCCTATATTAATCACCCAGTTTGCAATACTGATAACTGCAATGTTACTGAAAAAAAAATTGAAACAAAACAAAAATCAGCATTGAAAAACCAAAAAGTGGTTGAGCATATATATAGTGGGGAAAAGAAAAGTTTTGTAAACACTAATGTCCAACAATATTAATTAAATCAGTAACTGTCAGGGTGGCCGAGTGGTTAAGGCGTTTGACTTAAGATCAAATTTCCAAATATATAAGGAAGCAAGGGTTCGAATCCCTTCCCTGACATAACTATTGCTTGAGCATGCAAGAAAACAAGAAATGTACACAAACTATGTTTATCAATTTAATCATTTTTTTTTACAAGAGATAGACACACAGAATACAGGTCTTTTGGTTTATCAGTTCTTTTAAACATAACACTTGTTGAAAATTATTTTTTAGGGGATGGGGGGTGTTGCTACGTTGACCCATTACACAATAATAGCAGCTTTACGAAGTTCATTTTCTATATTTAATAGCTCTTTCTCATAACCAATATGACCAAGCTGTTTACAGGCATGCAAGAGCTGTAGACGTTCGACTAATATATTAGGATCGTTCCATTTACTATTTTTTATGAATGGTTTCAGAATCTCGGGAAGCAGTTCATCATTATCACCATCATTATGATTATCATCCTCATTATTATAATCATTTTCATAATGATGATCATTATCATCGTTATCATTACCATCATAATTTCCACTTTTGTCCACAGACTGTTCAATGGATTGAGTTGCCTTTGATAGTGTTGAAAGCTTCTTTTTAGATGTGCTAGAATGCTTTAACATTGTTATGTTATTATTACCACTATTACCTTTCCCCACTAACTTCTTGATGGGGTATATTGTCTCTGATAGGGTTGAGGGCTTTTGAGATGTGGGTGCATGTCTGAACATGGGTTTCACAGGAGGTGTCGAAGGTTTCTCATTAAACAACTCGCTAACAGTATGAGTGCGTTGTAGTGTATTAAACTTGAGGTTAATATTATCTTGAGCAGTACTATTTTTCTCTTGGACTTGGTTTCTTGCTTTGGTTTGGGTTTTCCTTACATTTAGACTAGCGTGATTATTAAGTTTACATTCATGATTGTTTGAAGAAAGTACGTCGAATTCTTTTGTTTTAAGCATTCCTCGACACTGTTTCGATCGTTGCTTTGAACAGCGCCAAATAATAGTTCCATTTTTATTGCTTCGTTTCACAATATATGAATATCCTTTATAGTATGCATAAGGCTTACCATACCTAGTCACTGATACTTCCATATCAACTGTCAAGCACAAACTAATCTCTAGTAAAGACAACTCGGTAATAACAACAATAGTTTAATGTGGGAGCATATATACATGCAAAAAGTGGGAGCAAAGGTGGGGGGGTAAAAAGTGGGAGCAAAAGTGGTAGCAAATGTGGGAGAAAAAAATAACTGTGAGCAAAAAGTGGGAGCAAATATGGGATCAAATGTGGGAGCAAAGCAAATATAAAAAGTGGGAGCAAATATGCTAAGAAATATGTCAACAAATATACCAGCAAAAGTAAATACACAAGTCAAGATAGATTAAAGTGCAAAGAAAATATGGAAGCAAATATGAGAGCAAAAATTGTGTTTTTCTAAAACAACTAGACATAACAAACTTAGTCATAACCTAACCTAACCTAACCCAACCTAACCAAACCTAACCTCACCTAACCTAACCTAACCTCACCTAACCTCACCTAACCTAACCTCACCTCACCTAACCTCACCTCACCTAACCTAACCTAACCTAACTTTACCTAACCTAACTTGACTGAACTTTACCTAACCTAACCCATCATAACTTCACCTAACCTAACTTTACCTAATCTAACTTCACCTAACCTAACGTTCAACTCTCAGATCAAAATTAAATTCTAGGCATAGTTGAGTTGGAACCCAAGACTTCAGGGATAACACACAAGTATACTAGCCACTACACCGCAAAATGGGCAAATTATCATGCAACACAACATAAAGTAAAAGTTTCCTGTAGTGTAACTCATTGGCTGTCAACCATAGTTTGGGAATTCAAACCCAAGACCTCAAGACTTTTGTTTTGAACATTATCAGAAATATTATTCCATTTACATTTTGCTGCTGCTTATAGTTATAAGAGTTGGCATTAATATGGGAAGCAAAAAAAAGTGGGAGCAAATGTGGGAGCCAATATGGGAGCAAATATAGGAGCCAAGATGGGGGCAAAAGTGGGAGCAAATGTGGGAGCCAATATGGGAGTCAATATGGAGGCAAATATGGGAGCAAATGTGTGAACTAATCATCTCACCTCGGATATCGCCAGTGAGTACTCATATCCACCGCAAGGTAGCGGAAACATACTTTGTGTGTTGTATGTATCTATCTTACAAAGTTTGACTGCATGCAAAACGTCCTTGTATAAGCTGTGCATATAATTTTCATATACAATTAAGACCAAGTGTTCAGTACTAACATGTATAGCCTTGTCTAGGGTATATAGAGGATCGTTAGCAAGAAAGACTGACTAACCCAGGAGTGTAAAGCCTTGCCATATGCAGTAAGCATCTGTTGGCAGAAATGGTTCCTAATAATAACGGACTTAATGAATATGAAACGTGTTTTGAGTGTCGTCTTAAATCCTATTTTATACGTTGTGATACGTGTAAGGATTTAAGACGACACAAACGTATTTTGGGTGTTGTCTTTTGTGTGTCGTCTTAAATCCTTACACGTATCACAACGTATAAAATAGGATTTAAGACGACACTCAAAACACGTTTCATATTCATTAAGTCCGTTATTATTAGGAACCATTTCTGCCAACAGATGCTTACTGCATATGGCAAGGCTTTACACTCCTGGGTTAGTCAGTCTTTCTTGCTAACGATCCTCTATATACCCTAGACAAGGCTATACATGTTAGTACTGAACACTTGGTCTTAATTGTATATGAAAATTATATGCACAGCTTATACAAGGACGTTTTGCATGCAGTCAAACTTTGTAAGATAGATACATACAACACACAAAGTATGTTTCCGCTACCTTGCGGTGGATATGAGTACTCACTGGCGATATCCGAGGTGAGATGATTAGTTCACACATTTGCTCCCATATTTGCCTCCATATTGACTCCCATATTGGCTCCCACATTTGCTCCCACTTTTGCCCCCATCTTGGCTCCTATATTTGCTCCCATATTGGCTCCCACATTTGCTCCCACTTTTTTTTGCTTCCCATATTAATGCCAACTCTTATAACTATAAGCAGCAGCAAAATGTAAATGGAATAATATTTCTGATAATGTTCAAAACAAAAGTCTTGAGGTCTTGGGTTTGAATTCCCAAACTATGGTTGACAGCCAATGAGTTACACTACAGGAAACTTTTACTTTATGTTGTGTTGCATGATAATTTGCCCATTTTGCGGTGTAGTGGCTAGTATACTTGTGTGTTATCCCTGAAGTCTTGGGTTCCAACTCAACTATGCCTAGAATTTAATTTTGATCTGAGAGTTGAACGTTAGGTTAGGTGAAGTTAGATTAGGTAAAGTTAGGTTAGGTGAAGTTATGATGGGTTAGGTTAGGTAAAGTTCAGTCAAGTTAGGTTAGGTAAAGTTAGGTTAGGTTAGGTTAGGTGAGGTGAGGTTAGGTGAGGTGAGGTTAGGTTAGGTGAGGTTAGGTGAGGTTAGGTTAGGTTAGGTGAGGTTAGGTTTGGTTAGGTTGGGTTAGGTTAGGTTAGGTTATGACTAAGTTTGTTATGTCTAGTTGTTTTAGAAAAACACAATTTTTGCTCTCATATTTGCTTCCATATTTTCTTTGCACTTTAATCTATCTTGACTTGTGTATTTACTTTTGCTGGTATATTTGTTGACATATTTCTTAGCATATTTGCTCCCACTTTTTATATTTGCTTTGCTCCCACATTTGATCCCATATTTGCTCCCACTTTTTGCTCACAGTTATTTTTTTCTCCCACATTTGCTACCACTTTTGCTCCCACTTTTTACCCCCCCACCTTTGCTCCCACTTTTTGCATGTATATATGCTCCCACATTAAACTATTGTTGTTATTACCGAGTTGTCTTTACTAGAGATTAGTTTGTGCTTGACAGTTGATATGGAAGTATCAGTGACTAGGTATGGTAAGCCTTATGCATACTATAAAGGATATTCATATATTGTGAAACGAAGCAATAAAAATGGAACTATTATTTGGCGCTGTTCAAAGCAACGATCGAAACAGTGTCGAGGAATGCTTAAAACAAAAGAATTCGACGTACTTTCTTCAAACAATCATGAATGTAAACTTAATAATCACGCTAGTCTAAATGTAAGGAAAACCCAAACCAAAGCAAGAAACCAAGTCCAAGAGAAAAATAGTACTGCTCAAGATAATATTAACCTCAAGTTTAATACACTACAACGCACTCATACTGTTAGCGAGTTGTTTAATGAGAAACCTTCGACACCTCCTGTGAAACCCATGTTCAGACATGCACCCACATCTCAAAAGCCCTCAACCCTATCAGAGACAATATACCCCATCAAGAAGTTAGTGGGGAAAGGTAATAGTGGTAATAATAACATAACAATGTTAAAGCATTCTAGCACATCTAAAAAGAAGCTTTCAACACTATCAAAGGCAACTCAATCCATTGAACAGTCTGTGGACAAAAGTGGAAATTATGATGGTAATGATAACGATGATAATGATCATCATTATGAAAATGATTATAATAATGAGGATGATAATCATAATGATGGTGATAATGATGAACTGCTTCCCGAGATTCTGAAACCATTCATAAAAAATAGTAAATGGAACGATCCTAATATATTAGTCGAACGTCTACAGCTCTTGCATGCCTGTAAACAGCTTGGTCATATTGGTTATGAGAAAGAGCTATTAAATATAGAAAATGAACTTCGTAAAGCTGCTATTATTGTGTAATGGGTCAACGTAGCAACACCCCCCATCCCCTAAAAAATAATTTTCAACAAGTGTTATGTTTAAAAGAACTGATAAACCAAAAGACCTGTATTCTGTGTGTCTATCTCTTGTAAAAAAAAATGATTAAATTGATAAACATAGTTTGTGTACATTTCTTGTTTTCTTGCATGCTCAAGCAATAGTTATGTCAGGGAAGGGATTCGAACCCTTGCTTCCTTATATATTTGGAAATTTGATCTTAAGTCAAACGCCTTAACCACTCGGCCACCCTGACAGTTACTGATTTAATTAATATTGTTGGACATTAGTGTTTACAAAACTTTTCTTTTCCCCACTATATATATGCTCAACCACTTTTTGGTTTTTCAATGCTGATTTTTGTTTTGTTTCAATTTTTTTTTCAGTAACATTGCAGTTATCAGTATTGCAAACTGGGTGATTAATATAGGGATAAAGGCATCTTAAAAATCACAAGCCTTACAGTTGTCACGTATCATGTATATCATGTTATCCTACATTCCACATAGGGCTCTACCTTCTTAACAGTGAACTCTGTTGGTCATTAAAATAACTACTTGTAAAATAATTCCAGTGGTAAATCCTTTTAGCAAATATCATATATTAAATATTTTCACGCCATAGAACGACAACTTGAAAATCATTTATTGTAGGAATATCTTTAATGGGATCACCAAACCTTCAAGTATGCAATATACATTCCAGATAGTGCTGTATTTTGGTCGATAGTGCCTCCAGTGCTTACATTAAATAAGAATACAGTAAAAGTATAAATTTTTTATAAATCATAATTGTTTTCATAAAATACCAATTAATAAATATTTTCACACCAACGAATGACCATTTGAAAATGGTTTATTGTAGATATATCTTTAATGGAATATCCAAACCTTTAAGTAAACCATATGTGATGTACATTCCACATAGCTACATAACCAACAGTACATCGTGGTACCAATCTCCGCCGCATTGCGCGCTCATTGTTTGTGTTGGATTTCTGTCTCATTACTAGAACTGTACTTACTGGTCAATAACCAACATAGAGGTCAAAGTGTTCCCCTGGTAGATAACCCATGTTTGGTTTGTCAATTTCTAATTGCAAGGCCAGTCAAGACCTAACAAAAATTAGTCTTAACGTATATATCCATCATCAACACCATATCATTAAACAAATGAAACCATCTTAAGGTATTTATTACATTTAATTGCATTTTAGGAATCTTGCAAACATCTTGCAACCTTAAAGAGGAAAGTATAGACAGGAATTGTGAAAAGGAAACCGTTCAATCATTTAATGTCGTTAGTGTAAGGAACCTCAACGTAAGAGGTTATGAAAGTCTACGTGAGGGTGTGGTTTTTACAGCTGGATGCCTTTTCCTGACACCCACCTCAGAGACAAGTTTATGGGAAATGAAACTCAGCTATCATGTCGAATGTGAAGCTCCTAGTCTAGGAGAAAGTCATGTTGAGGTATTTGTCTGCAGAGAGTATGGTAAACGAAACAACAACAACAACAAAAAGCATACATATAAAGGGAATATTATGAAATTTTCGAGTACATGTAGTCAATTTTAATTTAAAAAAATTGGATAAATTTCATGGTTTGTACACCACTTGGCTAAATTCGGTAAATTTTAGTGAATTTTCATCTATATTCGTCTAATTTTATATGAATTTGAGGTAGTTTAAACCATGCTTAGGTAAATCAATGGAATTTCAATAAATCTGGTAGTCATTTGTTGAATTTTGCTGGAATGTTGTGTCATTTGGTCAATTTGCGGAAAATGTAGTGGATTTTAGGAAAATTTAAGGTAAATCATGGGTAAGCACACTATTATTAGCTGAGTTTCTAATACAATTTTGCATACCCTAGGACCAGTATTGCATTATAAGGCATGCCATGTGTTAGCGTTCTTAAAAGCCAGTGATAAAAAACAAAAGAGGTCTTTAATTCCACCCCTGGGCGTCATATCTAGTGTCATGTAGGTTGACGATCACGGAGTCCCAGCTGAGACCGTCATTGCTTCCACTAACTTGTGCTAGGCTCTTCTCTGTCTTATTTCCTGTCGACCACACTTGCTCAACTCTTGTTCTCTACCGACCCCAACATGATTAGGGTATCCGAGCCCTAGGGAGTCTCTTCCTTTTGCAACTTCATTGGCCCTGGTTTATTTATTTTTTCTGATATCCTGAGGAGGCAGCCTTGTTTTTATTTTCATGTTATTTCCTGTCTTTTGCTCATGCCCCCCTCAAGAAGGTAGGGTGTATTTAGCCCCACTACTTGCAGTGCACTCTGCCTATGGCTACACCCTCAAGGGCTGATCAGTTTGGAAGTTGGCAACCCCAAGGGATTTCTGAGCTGAGTCCAGTTTACCTCCATTACCTCTGGGGCAAAGCCTCTCCTAGTATACTTTTTTATCTGCCTTTCATGGCTCTCCTTCCTTCCAACTCCCTCAATCCACATGCTTGAGGGTTGAGGGCCATTTTTTATTCCTTCTGTTCTTTATTTGACCTATTGTTTTCCATTTCTTCTTCTAGTATATAAGCGTGTAGTAGCTTAGAATTAATTTTCATCTTTACGATGACCCAAACCATTGAGGGTCGCTGTAGAACGCTTCTCTCTTGTCCAAAGGACAGCATGTTGAATTCCTCACTGGCTCATGAATTTTATACTTTGTTCACTTAGTTCTCATGGCTTTGAAACTGGCTGTCTGTAACGTGATCATTATTCATTTTAACTTCAGCGTACTAAACTAATTTTAAATTAGTTAATTTTAAATTAATTATTTTAAATTCAGATTTGTGTTTCACAGTAAACACAATGATTATTCTCCGTTTAAAACAAGCCATACCATTCTTTTTCTAACATGATAGCTTATACGTGGGCATGGAAAGTAGTATAATCATCAGCTAAGGATTCAATTTCCATTACCTACACCTCTCATGGTATGCCAATTCGTTAAACTATAGAAAACGTTTCTATATGTTCTGTTACATTATTATTTCACCATCTCACCGTGTAGTGGTTAACCTACTTGGTTGTCAACCCTAAGGTCTTGGCTTCCAAGCCCGACTATACCATGACATTCATTTCAAGCTTGCCATAAGCTTCACTAAGCCTTTGTCAAACCTAACAACGATCTAGTCATGTGCATAGCATGTCCGCTATCAAGCAAATGAGTAATATGAAACTTACTGACAAGGTCGCTGTGCTGTTATCAGCAAGGCACACTACGCAAACCAAAGCCAGAGTCTCTGTGCAGATTCAACACAGCGGTAGTAGGCAAGCCTAGGTTTGTTTAAAAATCATCATGAAAATAAGTCCACTGTCACCACAGAGGCCCCGGTTCGATTTTTTTTCTAAAGGCTGCAACAGGGTAGACTGTGTCTTGACAGGTAAAACTTTTTGGGGTGCATTCGTGAACCATGGCAAAGGGTTGCCCATCCTGACTTCTTCAACACCTCCAACCAATGTTTACTATTACTGGTGAGTTACCTTTCTTTCTTCGGCTTTTCCCTATTAGTTTGAGTCGCCGGAGCCAACCAGGCTCATTTTGGTTTTGGCCTGGGATTTAAGGCCGAATGCCACGTGATTTTTTCAGGTGAAAATTCCAACCCCCCGCTGTCACCGGGATTTGAACCCCAGCCGTCCGGGTAAAGACGAGCAGCTAAGCCACTGCGCCATCACGCTCCCCACAGGTTAGTTATCTATACACACATTAATCCATAATTACCTAATAATAATAATAACAACCATCCTCCATACACATGTCCATTAATGCATGGTTTCACAAAGATGCTTATGCTTTTAGGTGTATAACACATTTTTCCCCATAACATGACTATTTACTGTTTTAGGGGTGAAATGATCCATCGAGGTAAAAGCCCATATCATCCCCTATTTTTTAAGCTATCACACCTAATTTTAGGATTCTTCGTTTCCGAGATATGGATTTTTCAATTTTGGGGGGTAGTTTCACCCCCTGCTATTTTTTCATCAAAAAACAAAATATCTTAGGTTCATTTATCATTTTTAGGTGTTTAACACGTCTTTCCCCATAGCATGACTATTTACTGTTTTAGGGGTGAAATGATCCATCGAGGTAAAAGCCCATATCATCCCCTATTTTTTAAGCTATCACACCTAATTTTAGGCTTCTTCGTTTCCGAGATATGGATTTTTCAATTTTGGGGGGTAGTTTCACCCCCCTGCTATTTTTCATCAAAAACAAAAGATCTTAGGTTCATTTATCATTTTTAGGTGTTTAACACGTTTTTCCCCCATAACATGACTATTTACTGTTTTAGGGGTGAAATGATCCATCGAGGTAAAAGCCCTAATCATCCCCTATTTTTTAAGCTATCACACCTAATTTTAGGATTCTTCGTTTCCGAGATAGGGATTTTTCAATTTTGGGGGGTAGTTTCACCCCCCTGCTATTTTTCATCAAAAACAAAATATCTTAGGTTCATTTATCATTTTTAGGTGTTTAACACGTTTTTTCCCCATAACATGACTATTTACTGTTTTAGGGGTGAAATGATCCATCGAGGTAAAAACCTATATCATCCCCTATTTTTTAAGCTATCACACCTAATTTTAGGATTCTTCGTTTCCGAGATATGGATTTTTCAATTTTGGGGGTAGTTTCACCCCCCTGCTATTTTTCATCAAAAACAAAAGATCTTATGTTCATTTATCATTTTTAGGAGTTTAACACGTTTTTTCCCCCATAACATGACTATTTACTGTTTTAGGGGTGAAATGATCCATCGAGGTAAAAGCCCATATCATCCCCTATTTTTTAAGCTATCACACCTAATTTTAGGCTTCTTCGTTTCCGAGATAGGGATTTTTCAATTTTGGGGGGTAGTTTCACCCCCCTGCTATTTTTCATCAAAAACAAAAGATCTTAGGTTAATTTATCATTTTTAGGCGTTTAACACGTTTTTTCCCCATAGCATGACTATTTACTGTTTTAGGGGTGAAATGACCAATCGAGGTAAAAGCCCATATCATCCCCTATTTTTTAAGCTATCACACGTAATTTTAGGCTTCTTCGTTTCCTAGATATGGATTTTTCAATTTTGGGGGGTAGTTTCACCCCCAAACAGGGGATGTTGCCCCAAGTGCTAGGACCCCTCATACAAGTCCCTAGCATGATTGGTTCGCGAGATATGAACAAAAGTGTCGTTAGGTCCTTTTAACAAGAATGAATCCTACATTCAAAAACGGGGCGTCACCCCCAGGGCTATAATACTGCCTATGGCAAAATCCCATGAGGGGTTCAGAAAATATTAACAAACGTGTAGTTAAATCCTTTTGACAAAAGCCGTCCGTGCGCGCACATACAAAAAATATTACTATTTCAACCCCCCGGGTGAGGGTAGTTTTTATTTTGGGGTGGATATGCCCCGTCCATAGAAAAAGAGAGTTCACCACGAGTCCTACGACACCTCATAGGTTTAAATCCGATTATTGGTTAGCGAGATAGTAAAGAGCCGATGACCTATTAGTTTTTGGGTTTCTTTCAATACGTATTAAAAAAACACTCATTTATAAATCATCATTTAAAAAGCCCGCTCTTTTACAAAATCCCCAAATGCGCAGGCGTACAAAAAATAAATTACTATTTCATCCCCCGGGTAAGGGTAGTTTTTATTTTCGGGTGAATATGCCCCGTCCATAGAAAAGGGGATTTCACCACGAGTCCTACGACACCTCATACGTTTAAATCCGATTATTGGTTAGCGAGATAGTAAAAAGCCGATGACCTATTAGTTTTTTTGGGTTTATTTAAATACGTATATAAAAAAACACTCATTTATAAATCATCATTTAAAAAGCCCGCTCTTTTACAAAAACCGCCAAGTTCGTAGGTATACAAAAATAAATTACTATTTCATCCCCCGGGTAAGGGTAGTTTTTATTTTAGAGTGGATATACCCCTTCGATAGAAAAAGAGAGTTCACCACGAGTCCTACGACACCTCATACGTTTAAATCCGATTATTGGTTAGCGAAATAGTCAAAAGCCGATGACCTATTAGTTTTTATGGTTTATTTCAATACATATTAAAAACACTCATTGATAAATCATTATTTAAAAAGCCCGCCCTCTTACAAAACCCCTCAAGTGCGCATGCGTATAAAAAACATTCGTCGCCAAAATGTTAAAAAACAACATGTTTACCCCAAATGGCCTTTCCAAATTCCATCCATTTTTAAAAAATAACCTCACCATCACCTAGAGCGGAAAAAATACCATCTAAACGACCCCTCACTCGACCCTACTCCTCCCCCACCACCTAACCCTTTGCCAACATAGGCATACATATTCAAGCACGAGCGCGACTTCAGGAAACCAACACTACCCCACTACTCGCGAATGACCTTTTAGTTTTGGTCTTTTAATCAAATAAAGAGCCTATAGGAAAGTAGGGGGCATTTCTACCAATGCTAGGACACCCTGTATGTTTAAATCCCATGATTTGTTAGCGAGATATCAGGTTCGGGGCAGCTACGAGGGTGGCTCAATAAAAAGGTAAGCAGATCCCCCACTACCCCACTACTTACAAGTGCTGACTCTTAAGCGCACTTTGTGTGTTCTAGTTTGCTGAACAATATGGAGCAACAACCACTCATTAAGAGTGAGCCCGAATGCCTGTCTCAAACTGATGAATTCCTTAATATTGTAAGTTGCATTATGTACCATAGCATTCTTAGTGATATGCAAGGTTTAGTGACTACTTGCTACTAAATAGTAAGTTTACGAGTTGTTTAATATTTCATATAGCAGGCTTACGAGATGTTTAATATTTTATTGCTACACGCAACTTAGTACTGTTATTCTGTCTGTATGTTTGAAGTTGGCTCATACTCTTGTATAATACTATCTAGGAATCAATAGACCTGTTACCCTCTTATAATCTGCTGGATGAGGCTGGCGATACGTATGAATATAAACGCTGGGCAGTTAAATTGGAACATCAAACACAGGTGATCATACTCATTACATTTCCTCTCTCACAAATATTTCTTATTTTGACAGCGAGTATTTTGCTGATGTTATTGTATTCCTAATGTAGGTTCACTTTGTTGGCACCCTGGGCCCTATTGTAGGAGAAGTCTACACCCCATGCTGTGTTAACAGTAGCTAAGTTACTGGTAATGCAGGTTCACTCTGTTGGCATCCTGGGCCATATTGTAGGTGAAGTCTACACCACATGCTGTATTAACAGTAGCTAAGTTATTGGTAATGTAGGTTCACTCTGTTGGCACCCTAGGCCCTATTGTAGGTGAAGTCTACACCACATGCTGTGCTAACAGTAGCTAAGTTATTGGTAATGTAGGTTCACTCTGTTGGCACCCTGGGCCATATTGTAGGTGAAGTCTACACCACATGCTGTGTTAACAGTAGCTAAGTTATTGGTAATGTAGGTTCACTCTGTTGGCACCCTGGGCCCTATTGTAGGTGAAGTCTACACCACATGCTGTGCTAACAGTAGCTAAGTTATTGGTAATGAAGGTTCACTCTGTTGGCACCCTGGGCCCTATAGTAGGTGAAGTCTACACCACATGCTATGCTAACAGTAGCTAAGTTATTAGTAATGCAGGTTCACTCTTTTGGCACTCTGGGCCCTATTGTAGTTGAAGTCTACACCACATGCTGTGCTAACAGTAGCTAAGTTATTGGTAATGTAGGTTCACTCTGTTGGCACCCTGGGCCCTATTGTAGGTGAAGTCTACACCACATGCTGTGCTAACAGTAGCTAAGTTATTGGTAATGCAGGTTCACTCTGTTGGCACCCTGGGCCCTATTGTAGTTGAAGTCTACACCACATGCTCTGCTAACATTAGCTAAGTTATTGGTAATGCAGGTTCACTCTGTTGGCACCCTGGACCCTATTGTAGGTGAAGTCTACACCACATGCTGTGCTAACAGTAGGTAAGTTATTGGTAATGCAGGTTCACTCTGTTGGCACCCTGGACCCTATTGTAGGTGAAGTCTACACCACATGCTGTGCTAACAGTAGCTAAGTTATTGGTAATGCAGGTTCACTCTGTTGGCACCCTGGGCCCTATTGTAGGTGAAGTCTACACCACATGCTGTGATAACAGTAGCTAAGTTATTGGTAATGCAGGTTCATTCTGTTGGCACCCTGGGCCCTATTGTAGGTGAAGTCTACACCACATGCTGTGATAACAGTAGCTAAGTTATTGGTAATGCAGGTTCATTCTGTTGGCACCCTGGGCCCTATTGTAGGTGAAGTCTACACCACATGCTGTGATAACAGTAGCTAAGTTATTGGTAATGCAGGTTCACTCTGTTGGCACCCTGGGCCCTATTGTAGGTGAAATCTACACCACATGCTGTGCTAACAGTAGCTAAGTTATTAGTAATGCAGGTTCACTCTTTTGGCACTCTGGGCCCTATTGTAGTTGAAGTCTACACCACATGCTGTGCTAACAGTAGCTAAGTTATTGGTAATGTAGGTTCACTCTGTTGGCACCCTGGGCCCTATTGTAGGTGAAGTCTACACCACATGCTGTGCTAACAGTAGCTAAGTTATTGGTAATGCAGGTTCACTCTGTTGGCACCCTGGGCCCTATTGTAGTTGAAGTCTACACCACATGCTCTGCTAACATTAGCTAAGTTATTGGTAATGCAGTTTCTCTCTGTTGGCACCCTGGACCCTATTGTAGGTGAAGTCTACACCACATGCTGTGCTAACAGTAGGTAAGTTATTGGTAATGCAGGTTCACTCTGTTGGCACCCTGGACCCTATTGTAGGTGAAGTCTACACCACATGCTGTGCTAACAGTAGCTAAGTTATTGGTAATGCAGGTTCACTCTGTTGGCACCCTGGGCCCTATTGTAGGTGAAGTCTACACCACATGCTGTGATAACAGTAGCTAAGTTATTGGTAATGCAGGTTCATTCTGTTGGCACCCTGGGCCCTATTGTAGGTGAAGTCTACACCACATGCTGTGATAACAGTAGCTAAGTTATTGGTAATGCAGGTTCATTCTGTTGTCACCCTGGGCCCTATTGTAGGTGAAGTCTACACCACATGCTGTGATAACAGTAGCTAAGTTATTGGTAATGCAGGTTCACTCTGTTGGCACCCTGGGCCCTATTGTAGGTGAAGTCTACACCACATGCTGTGATAACAGTAGCTAAGTTATTGGTAATGAAGGTTCACTCTGTTGGCACCCTGGGCCCTATTGTAGGTGAAGTCTACACCACATGCTGTGCTAACAGTAGGTAAGTTATTGGTAATGCAGGTTCATTCTGTTGGCACCCTGGACCCTATTGTAGGTGAAGTCTACACCACATGCTGTGATAACAGTAGCTAAGTTATTGGTAATGCAGGTTCACTCTGTTGGCACCCCTGGGCTCTATTGTAGGTGAAGTCTACACCACATGCTGTGTTAACAGTAGCTAAGTTATTGGTAATGCAGGTTCACTCTGTTGGCACCCCTGGGCCCTATTGTAGGTGAAGTCTACACCACATGCTGTGCTAACAGTAGCTAAGTTATTGGTAATGTAGGTTCACTGGGTTGGCACCCTGGGTTAATGATGTGGGCCGGGCAAATGCCCAGTGGGCAGGACATCTATAAATGGGCATTTGCCCAAAGCAGTTTTAAGCGCCCAATATCTGGGCATTTAAGAATACTTCTTTTTTTACTTTTTACTACTTGTGATTGTTACTAGAGCATCTAAAACATAATAAAAACCATTAATCAAAGATACATTTCATGGAATAACTAGTTATTCCTGAATATTGCTAATAATAATTTAATTATTCTGTGTCAATGTTGTCAATAACATCTAAATGGGAATTATGTAAATCAGGTTTGAATTGAACATTGTATTACTGAGTTCGGCCTGCAGGCCTACTCATTTATATTTAGGAAAATTAGGTAGGAGTTTGATTTTGGTGTGAATAGTGGCTTTGGGAGGAGTGTGGATGGGCTTGGCCCTGGGCAGCCACTGTGCTATGATCTTAGAATGGGGTAGGGTGGTTGTGGCCTTGAGATTGGCGAGGCATTCTACCACCAGCCCAGTTAGTTGTGAAGTAGAGCTGTCTGAGATAATCTCTCTTCTTTCTTAGGCTATTTATATTTTTAAGTGTTAGATTAAATCATTACAAAATGCTTAGGAAAAAAAGGACCTATTTGGAACTTTTTTAATTTGAAAGGGAAAGGAGTATCTTGTAAAATATTGTAATAAGGACTATTAACAGTCACATTGTAACAAAATGGAAAAATCACACAAAGATGTGTTTTAAGTGCCCTCAGGATCTTAAAAAAAGTGCTTCAGTTAGGTACAATTCCAGTGGTTGAAAAACCTTTCGAAAGAAAACCCCTTATGAACCTTTACTAATTGAAGTGGATGATTTCAACAACAAATCTGCAGTACCAAGCACAAGCTCAGCCTCAGAACCAAAATCAAGTTCTTTCAGTGAATTCCTACAACAACTTCCGCAGTCTATTTTGGCCTCAACTCCTGTGTTTGTGGATAAATATATAGAATACATATATGTACATACATATATGGCTAAAACAATATTCATATAAGGATTGCCTTATGAATATGTTTTTAAAAGAGGTAAATGCCAAAAATGCCTGGGCATTTATGGGTTTTGGGCATTTGCCCGGGCATTTATCCTGGACATTTGCCCCGACTTATAAATGCCTAGACATTTTACATCACTACCCTGGGCCCTATTGTATGTGAAGTCTACTCCACATGCTGTGTTAACAGTAGCTAAGTTATTGGTAATGCAGGTTCACTCTGTTGGCACCCTGGGCCCTATTGTAGGTGAAGTCTACTCCACATGCTGTGTTAACAGTAGCTAAGTTATTGGTAATGCAGGTTCACTCTGTTGGCACCCTGGGCCCTATTGTAGGTGAAGTCTACTCCACATGCTGTGTTAACAGTAGCTAAGTTATTGGTAATGCAGGTTCACTCTGTTGGCACCCTGGGCCCTATTGTAGGTGAAGTCTACACCACATGCTGTGTTAACAGTAGCTAAGTTATTGGTAATGCAGGTTCACTCTGTTGGCACCCTGGGCCCTATTGTAGGTGAAGTCTACTCCACATGCTGTGTTAACAGTAGCTAAGTTATTGGTAATGCAGGTTCACTCTGTTGGCACCCTGGGCCCTATTGTAGGTGAAGTCTACACCACATGCTGTGTTAACAGTAGCTAAGTTTTTGGTAATGCAGGTTCACTCTGTTGGCACCCTGAGCCCTATTGTAGGTGAAGTCTACACCACATGCTGTGCTAACAGTAGCTAAGTTATTGGTAATGCAGGTTCACTCTGTAGACACCCTGGGCCCTATTGTAGGTGAAGTCTACACCACATGCTGTGTTAACAGTAGCAAAGTTATTGGTAATGCAGGTTCACTCTGTTGGCACCCTGAGCCCTATTGTAGGTGAAGTCTACACCACATGCTGTGCTAACAGTAGCTAAGTTATTGGTAATGCAGGTTCACTCTGTAGACACCCTGGGCCCTATTGTAGGTGAAGTCTACACCACATGCTGTGCTAACAGTAGCTAAGTTATTGGTAATGCAGTTTCACTCTGTAGACACCCTTGGCCCTATTGTAGGTGAAGTCTACTCCACATGCTGTGCTAACAGTAGCTAAGTTATTGGTAATGCCGGTGCATGAGGCAGGCTCCTGACTTATACAGTTTCACTTGGATGATAATAAGATAATATATGATTGTTTTACCTTTTCAGGGGTTCGCTGGGACAATACCTATTGAAATTCCCGTTCATTGTGGCGAATTTACTGGAAATATGTGCTAAGTTACGTAATTTTGTGTGTTTCTTCCTTGTTGAATTTGAACTACGGCAGCCATGTTGCTCACTCCAGCTAGGCGTGACATGACGAGACATTGATGTCACGGCAGTGTGCCCAACATGAAAGATATAAAATACAGTCACCAGGAGAATCTGAAGGCTCACCATTGTAACCATTGTCAAAACTATTGACTTGGACGCGTTAGGCTGCAACCATTGTCAAAAACCGTTGGATTGGGCAAAACGAAGGTTAAAGTGGTCGATTGACAGAAAACCATCGATTTGGACGCGTTAGGTTGCAACCATTGACAAAACCATTCATCTGGGTGTGTTAGGCTGTAACCTTGGTCAAAACACATTGGATTGGATGAAACGAAGTTTAGAATGGTCCGGTGTAGGCGCGGCCTTTAGCCGCAAACGGCTGTGGGAGGCTAGTGGGGCATTATTGACGCAAATACCATTGGATTGAACGTTTTGAAATTGGCGCTCTTTTGTGAATCTGCTGGCCATATTTTCGGGGATTGAAACACAGCCTTAATGATAACATCATGGATCAAATTTCTAAGTCTTTACCTCAAGCAGTTAAAGAGATGTTAAGCTTACTGTTTAAAAATCTAAGATTTACTTTCTTAGGATCTAAATCAGAGAAAGTATGAAGGTTCGCTGAGAATACCTTGCAATTTGTTGGAACACCGAACATTTCTGTATGATGTGATAAGCAGTTTAGATCCTTTGATATGGTAGTGATGGCCCCTTCCAAAACCTAGGCTAGCCCGCTAGACACATGTTCTGGATCGTGTCGAGGTACAGTTGGATATCTATGAGTACATTATGAGATCACATGCACATGAAGCTTGGGGCGACACTACCCTTCGCCTTGATGACATTCTATGCTGGTAGCCGTCGTGAGTTATGTATTACAAGTGAATTGGTATGAAATGACATTTCAAGTAGCTGCCAGTGTAAACAGGAATTTATCTATCGTTCCCGTTAAATTCCTGCTTAACATAAGTATCCTTGAGATGAATATTACCTTAATCTGGTCTCAAGAGGGTAAAACAAACAACGCTAGGTACGAGATTTCTGAACACAGAATGTTGGAAAGTTGCTTGGCCTTATTATCGTTATATGGTAACTCTTAGTAACTCTAGCTACGCCACAATATCGCAAAACACACTCAATCCTAGTGACGATATGCTAGGCGTACGTTTTGCTTTCAAATATAAACTGCACAAAAGCTGCTGAATGGGAGGTTGAACTACCTTGACTGTGTTATTTTATTCCTAGAGTGCAAGTTCACAAGTCATCTGAAAGATATAATTCAATCTACGCAAAGGAACATATTTTTGAGCCAAGACATTTCTTTACAGGGTGATACAGACCATCACATGGATATTAAAATTGAGGAATCTTCTATTCCGGAGGTGGTTCCATGCGTCAAAACAGAAACACCCTCTTCACATCCGCATGAGGTAAGTATCTTCATTCCCCTTTACAAGACATCTCCTTTTCAACTAATAGCATTTTGGGATGATGAGTTGTGTTTTGTCAATTATGTTGATGACAAAGGGAAGCGTTTGGCTGTTAGGTTGTGTTTTGTACAGCAAGCACAATCCATATTGATGGAAGGATGACGAATTAAATATTATCTGTCCCATACGACACTTCCACATCCGACTGCCGGCTTTGTGCGATGTTGTTCTGATCACTGAGCTACTGGGGGTAGCATTATAATGCCATTGGCAAAACTATATTGCCTGAGGCTAGCATTATCTCGTATCAGAGTCTACTGGGGGTTGCATTATAATGCTATTGGCAAAAGCTATATCGCGTGAGGCTAGCATTATCACGTTGTATTAGTGCCTACTGGGGGTTGCACTATAATGCCATTGGCAAAAGCTATATCGCGTGGGGCTAGCATTATCACGTTGTATTAGTGCCTACTGGGGGTTGCATTATAATGCTATTGGCAAAAGCTATATCGCGTGGGGCTAGCATTATCACGTTGTATTAGTGCCTACTGGGGGTTGCACTATAATGCTATTGGCAAAAGCTATATCGCGTGGGGCTAGCATTATCACGTTGTATTAGTGCCTACTGGGGGTTGCACTATAATGCTATTGGCAAAAGCTATATCGCGTGAGGCTAGCATTATCACGTTGTATTAGTGCCTACTGGGGGTTGCATTATAATGCTATTGGCAAAAGCTATATCGCGTGGGGCTAGCATTATCACGTTGTATTAGTGCCTACTGGGGGTTGCACTATAATGTCATTGGCAAAAGCTATATTGCGTGAGTAGGGGGAAGTGAGAGTTCTAAATAGTGGCATGGCCGCCGCGTGAGTCGAAGCCGATAACTCCCGAAACCGTGGTCGGAGATTCACGAATGAGGTGTCGTTGGACTCGGGCTGACGGGGGCTCTGCCATGGACTACTCGTTATATTTTTGAAAATTTTTTGATTTTTTTTTTTTCGAAAGTAGGTGATAGTTTGAAAACCAAACATGGTAGAACGTTGTGCCATAATTAAAACGAAAGGTCCCTATGTCCTTTATTTTCTGTAATAAAACTTTTTTATTTTTTAAGTTTTTGTGAAAACATTCGAATTTTGAAAATCCTATATTTTGGAAACTAGGAATTCTACAATACAATTTGTTTGACATAAATGGAAGGTCCCTACGCCCTCTACCCCCAAAATAAATTTCAAGTATCTAGGATAAAAACTTGACAGTAGTGCTAGAATGGGGAAGCTGCGGCACTTAGGAAGTTGTGAGCCCCTGCGACCTTGGAATGGAAGGAGTCATGCTAGGAGGGCGTGCTTGGATTCGTTCTTTTCGTATCGTTGCGCTCTTCAAGGGAGTGTAGGTGTCGAAAAGGTGAAAATCTGGAAACATGGTCTTTTTGGGGGGTAAAACCGTGATTTTAAACTTTTTGTTATATCTCGCGAACCAATCATGCCAGAGGCGTGTACGAGGGATCCAAGGACTCGGGGTGACGTTCTCTTTGCTATGGACCACACGTTATAATTTTAAAAAAAATTTGGAAACTCGATTTTGGGGTAAACACGTGTATTTTGTGATTTTTGCCGATATCTCACGAACCAATAAGCCTAGAGACGTGTATGAGGTGTTATTTTTTTCGTCGTGTTGTCCTCTTGCCGAGGATGTTCGTGTTGAGCAGGAATGAAAAACCATGTTGAGGTAAAACCGTGATTTTAGACTATTTGCTCTATCTCGCAAACCAATAACGCTAGAGACGTGTACGAGGTGTCCTAGGACTCGGGCTAACGCCCTCTGTTTGAAACTATGTTTGAAATTTTGTCAAAGGGCCTAACGACACTTTTGTTGAAAAAATAGTAATTTTTCTTTACCTGTTTAAAATATTCATGAAGCGTGGTGGTTGAGAGAGAGACGATACTGCTGGGTGTTCAACGAACCTGTCGATGACTACAATGACCATGCTTAATAGAACACTCGATATTTCGACGGGTCGGTTTATGACAGAGTGAGGGTGCGTTTTTTCTGATATTTTACCCTCGAAGGGGATCTTGAACGTGTAAATGATGATGAGAACTTGGTTCTATGTTGGTCGAAGCGAGTACAGAAAACAAACTTGCAGACGAGCAGGAGGCGAATGTCATTTGAGCTTATTGGAATGCGCTGATCTGACTTGACAACAGGTGCAATGGAAAATGACAAAGACGCAGAGGACGCTTGAAGATGAAATAATCTGACAATCGTGGTGGCAGGGGAGTGCGAAATGCATGCATACACGTGTGAGATGACATGTACGCTAAACTAGTTACATCCTGTTTGGTTTCGTACGTGACAAAATGCAAGTTCATGTGAAATTTGATCCGGCACATGTGTTCACCATGGGCGTTAGCTGTCCACGTGACCGATAACAGGATGTTCAAAGCGTGGGAAAAAATGATTATACATGCAACGTAACATATATAAAGACATGTCGCTATCATTTCCACTCTCACTTAGGTGACTACCTTCGAACACACTGCGTTGCGTGAAACACATGGTCTTGTTTAACAGTTTTGGTGTTGGTGGAAAATACTTAATCTTGTTGTGGGGTAGGTATTCATTTATTCATTTATATATTTATTGATTTATATATATTTACATGCAATTGTTTATTGATTAGGTAATTAATGATTTTATTTATTTATTTACTTGTTTGCAGATAACCGGTATACCTTACATGTCTGAGAGAGAAGAAACAGTTGAACTTTTGAGCCCACTAGAAGGAAACAGCAACAAGCCACTGCAAGTGAAAGTGAGATTATTTTTTTAAACTAACTTGTTTCATTTTTTGTTTCATATTTTATTTTATGAAAATAATACATGTAATAACCTAAATTTAGGTATTTATAGCGTTTTATTTTATTTATTTTTAGAAACTTGGAAAGAAAAGTCTTACCGCTGTAGCAGTTGCTGAAAACCCGAGACGCAGTAGAGCGAAACCATTGTTTCCAGGCATTGAACTATTGAAAACTCGGGTAAGCCTAACATAAAATGCTATTGCATTTTTCCACTACTGAAAAAAAAACTCTTACACCAAAAAAAATTCATTACCTGTACATGACTGGGACAATGATTGCTTTCTTGATTAATGGCTATGTTGTTGTTGACTGGGAAAAGTACAAGGCCATGTGGATTTTCTAAAAACAAAAATTTAAATTTAATTTATGGGTGGTTCCCTATGGACTCAACGAATATCCACAGGATTAAACTTGATAATGTGAACAAAATGACATGACATTCATTTTTGTTTATATATTGGTTAAAAAAAGGGGGGGGGGGGGTGTAAATGACTGTAGCTTTATAAAAAGAAAATAAGTACATGGGTTACTGTTATTGCCAACATACAGTTTATTTTTAATGGTGTTTTGATATATTAATGCCAATTAACGTTAACGTTTTATTTACAAGTATTGATTGATTGAATGAGTGATGGGTTATTTTGTTTGCTTTTAGATGTCGTCATGTGCCATTAACGTAATGAACAGACAGTGAACAAGCGTGCATTATACTTTAAAGTACTCTGTGCTCTTGTGTAACGTTAATAACTCACAATAAGAAAAAGTTTTATTATAACACATGGCGTCAGTACCAAATACAACAAGTGAGCAAGTTGGTTTACCGCTTGGTTTAAATTTAAAATATGAACATGATCGTTGGTTAACATTTGAATCCTGACCTGTAGGCTTTTTGTCGACACATAAACTTGCAAAAGCCGTTTTTTTTACTTGAACCGAGAAGATGTGGTGCGCTGCGTGTTGCACAAAAGGGTCATCAGTAATTTGCCAATCCTTTAAAGCAAATTCACAATAAAACATATTTTTTTATCCCCTTCACCAGTATAAAAAAATCCAGCTTCACTTAGCTGTTTTGTAAGGTGTTTTAATATTAATGGCCAAACATATTTATAAGATTCTAAACGTTTTTCAACAGAGCTGTACTCTGGGTGTGCTAGTGCTTTAGCCTTGCAAACTCCCAATTTTTCGAAAGCACACGCCAATTCAACACTGTCTATGGCATATGGACCTCATATATCGACTACCGTTGTTGGCTGGTAATACATCATTATTATTATTAGTTATTTGTGATTCAGCAACGTAAGTAATAGCCAATGGCCTGGTGGTTCGGTAAAATGGATACACGGGCAGGTTACCCACTTGTTTTCCAAGCGTGTAAGGACAACAAGGAGACCATCGCAAATGGTCTCTAATGGGATCATCCCCTTCTTCCCAGTGTGAAAGTTCAATACGACAAAACACACAGCGCACCGCATCTTCTCGGTTCAAGTAAAAAAACGGATTTTGCAAGTTTATGTGTCGACAAAAAGCCTACAGGCCAGGATTCAAATGTTAACCAACGATCATGTTCTGATTTTAAATTTAACCCAAGCGGTAAACCAACTTGCTCACTTGTTGTATTTGGTACTGACGCCATGTGTTATAATAAAACTTTTTCTTATTGTAAGTTATTAACGTTGCACAAGAGCACAGAGTACTTTAAAGCATAATGCATGCCTGTTCACTGTATGTTCATTACGTTAATGGCACATGACGACACCTAAAAGCACACAAAATAACCCATCACTCAATCAATCAATCAATACTTGTAAATAAAACGTTACTGTTAATTGGCATTAATATATCAAAACACCATCAAAAAATAAACGGTATGTTGGCACTAACAGTAACCCATGTACTTATTTTCTTTTTATAAAGCTAAAGTCGTTTACACCCCCCCCCCCTTTTGAACCAATATATAAACAAAAATGAATGTCATGTCATTTTGTTCACATTACCATGTTCAAACCTGTGGATATTCGTTGAGTCCATAGGGAACCACCCATAAATTAAATTTAAATTTTTGTTTTTAGAGAATCCAACGTGGCCTTGTACTTTTGCCAGTCAACAACAACATAGCCATTAATCAAGAAAGCAATCATTGTCCCAGTCATGTACAGGTAATGAATTTTTTTTGTGTAAGAGTTTTTTTTCAGTAGTGGAAAAATGCAATAGCATTTTATGTTGGGCTTACCTGAGTTTTCAATAGTTCACTGCCTGGAAACAATGGTTTCGCTCTACTGCGTCTCGGGTTTTCAGCAACTGCTACAGCGGTAAGGCTTTTCTTTCCAAGTTTCTAAAAATAAATAAAATAAAACGCTATAAATACCTAAATTTAGGTTAATACATGCATTTCATAAAATAAAATATGAAACAAAAAAAATGAAACGTTAGTTAAAAAAAATAATCTCACCTTCACTTGCAGTGGCTCGTTGCTGTTTCCTTCTAGTGGGCTCAAAAGTTCAATTGTTTCTTCTCTCTCAGACATGTAAGGTATACCGGTTATCTGCAAACAAATAAATAAATAAAATCATTAAATACCTAATCAATAAATAATTTGCATGTAAATATATATAAATCAATAAACCTGCCAACTTGGACCCATTGTTTGGGAAGCCAGGCTCTGCCTGTCACAAGCCAGGACAAAAGGTGAGTGATAGAGGAGTAACACCTCTTAAAAAAACCATTGTCCAGTTGGCCCGACTGGTAGTACCATGTATGGGCCCCTTACCAGGGTAACGGTGAAGACCTCAACTGCATTTATGGTGGAGAAGGTAACTTTCTGTACAGCATAATTGGCGGAAGGGGCAACCCAGTGCTCGGGTTAAAGAGTAAAAGGTATATGGAGGCCATATATCAGCCTTAGGGGTATGATGGTTCCACATGTTAGTGGCTATACTCCGACAGCGTCTGTTCCACATGTTAGTGGCGGCTGATTAATAACACTCAGAAGTGGAACTCTGAGCTTAACCCGACTAGAACCTCAATTCTAGTCAAATCCCTAATCCAAGTTAATCAACATGGATGTAGCACGTTCAAAAACAACTTACCCCAGTGGGTCAAATCCCACGGTTGAAAAACCGCAAGTGGTCTATTCGGATTCTGGGGAGACCACAGACGTGTACGATGAGGTAAGTAGGAGTGCCTCGACACCCCGTAAGAAAATTAAACCTAAATCAAAGATTTGGCTAATGACGTTTAACGTAAATTCTCTCTTGAAGATGGGGAAACTCAAATCCATTTTAGACAAATCACGAGAACGTAAAATCAAGATTATTGCTTTTCAAGGATCTAGATTTACAGATGAATATCCTTTCAATTCTGAAGGTTACAGGATTTACTAAGGGAAGCCAGGAGAACGAGCTATGAAAAATTGCCCACAATTTGGTACTGGATTTATAGTCCATCATTCCTTACTTGATTCAGTTACAACCTTCCACTCTCCCTCCGGTCGTCTCTCCACCATGACAATAAAATCAGCAAACAAAATTTACACTCTCATTAATGGACATGCCCCAACTAATATCACCAACAGAAAGGCTGTAGGAAAAGTCGAAGAATTTTGGAACCAATTAGATGATATACTTCAAAGAATCCCGAGGAATCATGTTAAAATACTTATGGTTGATTTTAATGCCCAAATTGGCAAAGAAAAAAAATATAGATATTGGGTAGGTAAATGGTCAGGACATAATCAGACCAATCAGAATGGTATGCGTCTTCTTAAAATCTCCAAGAACCATGACTTATTCTTCAAATCAACATTTTTCAAAAAGAAAACCTCTCATTCCAAGACGTGGGTGTCTCCTAACCCACTGTTAGGAGAATATCAACTGGACCATGTGCTGATCTCCAGAGTAAATACTCTCGAAATAATGAATCTTAAAGTCCTTAAGGGGTTAGCTCTGGATTCTGACCATTACCCTACTAAATTTTCATTAAATATTATTCCAGACAAAAGGCGATTCTCTCAGAAAATCCCACCCCGTAAATATGATGTTCAAAATATTCAAGGTAATGATAAATTTAAAAACGAGACTCAACAATTGAATCCACAAAACTGGCAACAGCTCCAAGCAAGATTAATAAAAACAGCCGTGAAAATAGCACCACACATGAGAACACGCAAACATCCGTGGTGGACAGTCGAATGTGATGACCTTGTAAGGCTCAGGCAACAGGATGGCACAATTGGTCTTGCAACAAAACTCCTAAGACTCTGCAAGATCTCAAGGATGTCAGAAGAACAGTCACGAAATCAATACGAAGAATTCGCAAGCAGAATGACAACAAAATATTACAAGAAATAGAAGCTAACTTCAAACAACATAATTCTAGAAACTACTATAGAACTTTTCGCCAGAAGCTCACTAAATATTCCCCTCCATCACTTCAATTCAAAAATGAACATGGGGATATTGCTCATAGTAACACAGAAAACTGTGAAATCCTTGCAAACTACTTTTCGGTATTGCTCAATTGTGAGAAACCTCAAGAAACATTCACATTTATCCACACGCAACAAAACCAAGATTCGCATCCACCCAACGTTCAGGAAATAAGAGAGATAATTAAATCATTGAAAAACAACAAAGCGTCGGGGGAAGACCAAATTGTTGCACAGTTGTGGAAAAATGCAGGAGAAAATCTCATTGTAAAACTCCAAGAAATTTTAGAAGAAGTTTGGCGAACTGAAAAAATCCCCGCTGACTGGAAGATGGCACTCATTCATCCCTTGCACAAAAAAGGAAATCGGACGGATCCCAACAATTATCGTGGAATTTCATTACTATCCATAACATACAAAGTTTTGTCTAAAGCTCTCCTGAATCGTGCAGAAATTCAATTGGATCCAGTAATCGGCGAATACCAAGGTGGCTTCAGGAAAGGCAGGTCATGTGTGGAACAAATTATCAATTTAAAAAACTCAATGAAATATTTCCGCAATACATCGAGCAAACACTATGTCATTACATTTGCTGACTTCCAAAAGGCGTATGATAGCATCGACCGTGAATCCCTTTTCGAAATACTCAAAGAATTTGGATTAGATCAAAAGACAACAAATATTATTAAGGAAACACTCATGGAAACCAAATCTAAGGTTAAATTTATGGGAGAACTGAGCAGAGAATTCCCCATTGACGCAGGAGTCCGACAAGGAGATGGATTGTCCCCGTTGCTTTTTAATTGTGCACTAGAGAAGGTTGTACGAGAATGGCGAAAAGCAGGTGCACCGACGCATAGGATAGGACCAAAACTTAAAGGCATTGAATTAGACTGTTTGGCATTTGCTGATGACATGGCATTAATCGGCCAAAACATCTCTGATGCGCAATACCAACTTGAACTTTATAAGAACAAGCAAAGAAAATAGGATTGCAAATCTCATTTGATAAAACAAAATTTATGACAGATATAAAGAATGCCCCTTCTGAAATTGAAATTGGTACTGACCATATATCTCGTGTGAAGGAATTTAAATATTTGGGGGAATGGATTACCGACAATTGGAATGAAAAGAGGTCCATTACAACAAGAATTAAAAAAATGGAAACTGCTTTTCAGTTAACGAAAAATACTTACAACAAAAAGAGTCTTTCCTGGAAATGCAAAATTCAACATTATACAACAGTGATCGGGCCCAAATTTCCCTACGCTTCAGAAACTCTCACTCTTCAACATAGAACACTTCGAGATCAGTTGGAAGTGAAGGAACGTAAAATAATGAGGAAAATCTTAGGGCCGAGAATAAAAGATGGTGTTCATCTTCCAAAGCCAAATGCTGAAATATATAAAACCATCTCCAAAATCACTGACAAAATGCGTATGCGACGAATCCAATTCTTGGGGCACCTGGAAAGAATGGACCCAAATAGACTAACTCACAAAATTCACATATACTTGAAAAACAAAACAACTAGATCAAATTGGTACAAACAGACTGAAAAAGACTTGCAAGAATTAGGATCGCCAAATCTCCTAGACCGAAATATCATCAGAACACTTGCACTCACACGGGGTTTCGAGGAGGAAGAAAGACGGCCATACCACCATATCTGGTCTGCACAACGGAAGCAAACCCATTCGTTGCGTATGAAGGAGTGCTGGGCTGCAAGGAAGGCTAACCATTGTTGATTCCGCGTGGTCCTAAGAGACCCATTCGCGACGAAGAAGAAGAAATCAATAAATATAAAAATGAATAAGTATATAAATGAATATCTACCCCACAACAAGATTAAGTATTTTCCACCAACACCAAAACTGTTAAACAAGACCATGTGTTTCACGCAACGCAGTGTGTTCAAAGGTAGTCACCTAAGTGAGAGTGGAAATGATAACGACATGTCTTTATATATGTTACGTTGCATGTATAATCATTTTTTCCCACGCTTTGAACATCCTGTTATCGGTCACGTGGACAGCTAACGCCCAAGGTGAACACCTGTGCCGAATCAAATTTCACATGAACTTGCATTTTGTCACGTACGAAGCCAAACAGGATGTAACTTGTTTAGCGTACATGTCATCTCACACGTGTATGCATGCATTTCGCACTCCCCTGCCACCACGATTGTCAGATTATTTCACCTTCAAGCGTCCTCTGCGTCTTTGTCATTTTCCATTGCACCTGTTGTCAAGTCAGATCAGCGCATTCCAATAAGCTCAAATGACATTCACCTCCTGCTCGTCTGCTCCTCTGCAAGTTTGATTTCTGTACTCGCTTCGACCAACATAGAACCAAGTTCTCATCATCGTTTACACGTTCAAGATCCCCTTCGAGGGTAAAATATCAGAAAAAACGCACCCTCGCTCTGTCATAAACCGACCCGTCGAAATATCGATTGTTCTATTAAGCATGGTCATTGTGGTCATCGACAGGTGCGTTGAACACCCAGCAGTATCGTCTCTCTCTCTCAACCACCACGCTTCATGAATATTTTAAACAGGTAAAGAAAAATTATTATTTTTTCAACAAAAGTGTCGTTAGGCCCTTTGTCAAAAGTTCAAACATAGTTTCAAACAGGGGGCGTTAGCCCGAGTCCTAGGACACCTCGTACAAGTCTCTAGCGTTATTGGTTTGCGAGATAGAGCAAATAGTCTAAAATCACGGTTTAACCTCAACATGGTTTTTCATTCCTGCTCAACACGAACATCCTCGGCAAGAGGACAACACGACGAAAAAAATTAACACCTCATACACGATTTTTAAGCGTGTTTCAACCATGCGTCACATTTGAGAATTATTATCTCAAAAACCCGTCATCAGATAGAATCCATATTTTAACACAATGGACATTGGAATATTGTATAACTAGTTTATTAATTTTAATACTGTGTGTGTTCAGGAAACAAAGTTGTTATCATTTTTGTAACGTAACTTTTTCTCTGCTCGAGGTGGTTGGAAAATGTAGTTCTTGGTTGCATTGTAATCCTTATACATCGAAATGTTATGCCGTATGACTGTGAAATACGTAAATTAATTCACATATTTTATATCGGTTTGTATTTGTACGGGGAAATAATACATGTTTCACCAGCTAGCCGCTCCGGGAGAAGCTGTACAGCGTTGCCGAAATGGTGCCCACACCATCAAGGCGCGTCTCGTTCGGAAGTGGTACCGATTGTTGTACTTTTTGATAATTACATTATTTAATAATTTAAACCTCGAGAATATTCTGCAGGTGAAAATAAAGTCCCGTAAAGTATTATTGACACCAGGAGTATTATACCTTGTCTTAAAATGTACTCAGTGGCATATCTAGGGTTTGCATTTCAACGGACTCTAACTTACAATGGGGTGAGGGAACTACGTTTATGGTATCAACTGTTTGGTCTTGTTTGATATCGATATCTAGGCTATATGAGCATATCAATGTGTAAAGCTCAAAAATGGGCAAATTTGTTTGAGCAAAGGATTAGTTCATTGAACATTATCTCGGAAACATGGGTTATAGGAAGACTTAATTCATTGGACATTATCTAGGAAACATGGGCTATAGGAAGACTTAGTTCATTGGATGTTGTTACATTGAATTTGTATCAACGATGCTTCATTACTTACTTACTTACTTAATTCCTGCCGCTCCTTCCGGAGCATAGGGCCTTGGCGAAATTTCTCCACGCAGTACGGTTCCTGGCCATTCTCTTCACTTGACTCCAGTTCTTGTCCACCTCTGCAATTTAATTTTCGATCGTCCTCTTCCAGGTCTTCTTAGGTCGACCTCGCTTCCTGGCGCCTTGAGGATTCCAGTCTAGTGCCGCCCTCTCAATAGCTCCGTCCGGCTTTCTTAGTGTGTGACCAATCCAGCGCCATTTCCTCTCCTTGATCTGGATGCTAATCGGTTGTTGATTGGTGATGGTCCCAAGATCTTCATTTGAGATTATGTTCGGCCACCTCACATTCATGATGCGACGCAGACATCTGTTAATGAACACCTGTAGTTGGTTGTTGATCGGTTTTGTGACTTTCCATGTTTCACAGCCGTAGAGAAGAATCGACTTTACGTTGCTATTGAAAAGGTGGAGCTTGGTCTTCCTGGAAATGTTTCTATTTCTCCAGATGGGGTAGAGCTGGACAAAGGCACCATTTGCCTTCCTGATACGGCTTCGAACATCTTCCTCTGCTCCCCCATCATTTGTGACTATACTTCCAAGGTAGAGGAAGGACTCAACTCGCTCAATGTCCTTTACGTTGACTGTCAAACTAGTCGTGATGTCAGAATTTATCCTCATCTCTTTGGTCTTGTTGGTGTTGATCATCAGTCCTGCACGTTCTGCTTCTCTCTGCAACCTCCCCAGCTTATCTTCTATGTCTCGGTACCGTTGTGCCATAAACAAATGTCGTCTGCGAAATCCAGATCTTCAAGCCTGTCATTTATACCCCATTGAATACCCCTCTTACGTCCTCCCATTACCTTATTCATCACACTATCCAGGACCAACAGGAACAGAGTGGGGGAAAGGACTCACCCCTGTCTCACTCCGGAACTGACCTTTATCTTTTCTGTTAATTTGCCTTCGTGAAGAACCTGGCACTCATACCCTTGGTACATCTCTTCCATGATTCTGATGATCTTTGTTGGAATTTTATATTCCTCGAGGGTCTTCCACATGATTCTTTGATTTATGGAGTCGAAGGCTTTCTCGAAGTCAACAAATGTGAGGTAAAGGGTATTCCGCCACTCCACACTCTGCTCCAGGATGATTCGGAGGGTGTTGATGAGATCCACACAGCTGCGATGTTGTCGAAATCCAGCCTGTTCCTTACGAAGCCTTTTTTCTACGCAGTCTTTTATACGATTCAGGATGACTCTCGCCAGCACTTTGCTTGGAAGGGACAGCAACGTGATACCCCTCCAGTTGTTACAGTTTGTGGTGTCCCCTTTCTTCGGCAACTTGACTATCAACCCCTTCTTCCAGTCGGTTGGTATTTTCTCCTCCTTCCAGATCTTCTCCAACAGCGGGTGCAGCAGATCGATCGTAATATCCAGGTCTGATTTCAGTACTTCCGCTGGGATATTATCCAGACCTGGTGCCTTCCCGCATTTCATCTGCTTCAACGCTGTCCGTATTTCGCCCCGAGTTGGGGAGTCGAGGCTGATGCTTGTGTCACTTTCTGCTTCCTCTTCATCTTCTCCTCGCTGCTTACTTTCTGGTCCTCTATCTCTATTAAGAACCTCCGCAAAGTGTTCTCTCCATCTTGTCAGCTGCTGTTCACACGTCGTGAGGATCCCGCCCGTTTTGCTCTTCACAGGCCTAGTTTTATTAAAACCTTTCTTCGAAAGCATCTTTGTGATGCCATAGAGCTCCTTAACGTCCCCCCTTCTTGCCGTTTCTTCTGCTTTCTCCGCCTGCTCATCAATCCTCCTCCTATGATCCTTCCGTACACTCCTCTTTACCTCCCTGTTTGCTGTTGAATACTCTGCTTGTGTGAGAGCCTTCTGCTGCCTAGTCTTGCAGGTGTTGAGCTTGGCCTTAATCTCCTTCCTATAATTTATCTTGTCCCAGGTCTGATCGTATATCCATTCTTTCCGCAGGTAGTTCTTGTACCCGAGCTGCATCTCACTGGTTTCCATGAAGATATTCTTTACCTCGCTCCACACAGTCTGTACATCCTCTACATCTCTACACCACGAGTATTTTACCTTGTCTTAAAATGTACTCAGTGGCATATCTAGGGTTTGCATTTCAACGGACTCTAACTTACAATGGGGTGAGGGAACTACGTTTATGGTATCAACTGTTTGGTCTTGTTTGATATCGATATCTAGGCTATATGAGCATATCAATGTGTAAAGCTCAAAAATGGGCAAATTTGTTTGAGCAAAGGATTAGTTCATTGAACATTATCTAGGAAACATGGGTTATAGGAAGACTTAGTTCATTGGACATTATCTAGGAAACATGGGCTATAGGAAGACTTAATTCATTGGATGTTGTTACATTGAATTTGTATCAACGATGCTTCATAGAGAGATAAATTATGTTATACCTATATTGTTAACGTTCAACGTATTTCCGCGGTCTTGTAAGAGTGAACATACAGCACAAGGAGACAAAACAATAACGTATTATTGTAACCGTGCCTATCACAGATCGTGTACATCAATTATATCAATTTACAAGAAACAATAACGTATTATTATAACCGTGCCTATCACAGATCGTGTGCATCAATTATATCAATTTACAAGAAACAATAATGTATTATTATAACCGTGCCTATCACAGATCGTGTACATCAATTATATCAATTTACAAGATACAATAACGTATTATTATAACCGTGCCTATCACAGATCGTGTACATCAATTATATCAAGTTACAAGATACAATAATGTATTATTATAACCGTGCCTATCACAGATCGTGTGCATCAATTATATCAATTTACAAGAAACAATAACGTATTATTATAACCGTGCCTATCACAGATCGTGTGCATCAATTATATCAATTTACAAGAAACAATAACGTATTATTATAACCGTGCCTATCACAGATCGTGTACATCAATTATATCAATTTACAAGAAACAATAACGTATTATTATAACCGTGCCTATCACAGATCGTGTGCATCAATTATATCAATTTACAAGAAACAATAACGTATTATTATAACCGTGCCTATCACAGATCGTGTGCATCAATTATATCAATTTACAAGATACAATAACGTATTATTATAACCGTGCCTATCACAGATCGTGTACACCAATTATATCAGCTTACAAGAAACAATAACGTATTATTATAACCGTGCCTATCACAGATCGTGTGCATCAATTATATCGATTTACAAGAAACAATAACGTATTATTATAACCGTGCCTATCACAGATCGTGTGCATCAATTATATCAATTTACAAGAAACAATAATGTATTATTATAACCGTGCCTATCACAGATCGTGTACATCAATTATATCAATTTACAAGAAACAATAACGTATTATTATAACCGTGCCTATCACAGATCGTGTGCATCAATTATATCAGTTTACAAGAAGCAATAACGTATTATTATAACCGTGCCTATCACAGATCGTGTACATCAATTATATCAATTTACAAGAAACAATAACGTATTATTATAACCGTGCCTATCACAGATCGTGTGCATCAATTATATCAGTTTACAAGAAACAATAACGTATTATTATAACCGTGCCTATCACAGATCGTGTACATCAATTATATCAATTTACAAGAAACAATAACGTATTATTATAACCGTGCCTATCACAGATCGTGTGCATCAATTATATCAAGTTACAAGAAACAATAACGTATTATTATAACCGTGCCTATCACAGATCGTGTGCATCAATTATAAGTTACAAGAAACAATAACGTATTATTATAACCGTGCCTATCACAGATCGTGTACATCAATTTACAAGAAAGGCACACATATTTCTATTGGAAGCAATGTTTAATTTTTGTAACAGATTCGAGCCGTAAGTTTGTGTACTTGCTTTGTGGTGATCTTCACCGTTTACCTTATATTTACCGTCTTTGTAGCAATGCTTAGGCTTTTTTTATGCAGGTACTAAACTTTACGCTTCTAAATGAATCGCACGCATTTCCACACTATTAATAAATAGAGCGTTATTAATTCTTTATTATGAACTGTGATGATTCGACTAAATCGCATATATCACACTTTTAGCCTACTGTTCTCATTTTGCAAAATTGAGGTAAAAGTAGACGTATGAGATCGATCCGGGAAAATGTCTGTCTGTCTGTCTGTCTGGTTGTGTGTGTGTGTGTGTGTGTATTCCCTTTCAACTCCTACACGGCTGCAAATATCTAAACCAAATTTGGTAGGAGCAAAGACCTATACCTGAATATCTCACGGCCATATTTTAAATTGACGTCATTGCTACCAACTGCTGTTGCATATCCCCGAAGTTATGCTTGCGAACTATTCCAAAATTGGCACACCCACATTAAACAATAATGTTTAAACGAAACTTAACTTACCATAATATTTGTTGGTATTAAAAGATTAAGTCCAATTTTTAGAATCGACTTGCCTTTTCTTTTCGTTGGTATAGTATAAACATTAATCAACCATACTTTTATAAAGATAACTTGACATAGTACAACTTAATTTTAGTTTACAAAATGACACTATAATTCATCTTACACGCAAATACTGGCAAAATGGCAACTGACTAGTGGTGTATTTTATAAAGGAGATGAGGGAGGAATGTGCTGTGGCCGTCTCACTAACTCTCCTCTGGCTAAATGAACTGTTTACCGTCTTGCACATTCAATAAGTGGTTAGCTAGCGTAACATTCCATCGGGGAGAATAAATTTCAACGCATAACCCTAGAAATAAAATATTATATTACGTTAAAATCGGGAAGTGAACAACTCCCCACAAAACATGTATAGCAGGTCATGCCTTCAACCATAGGCATTCACTTGGGAACACAAGCAGTGCACCCAAGGTTAAGAAGCAAGACTGACAAAGGTTAATTGTACTGACTACTTCATTTCTTTAAGAAAATGGAGACGCACACACTAATTGCCAATGGAGGCCCGCAGCTGGTATTCCCATATTTTCTTCACCAGGAGTTATTTTGGACATACTCTGTACATTGTGTGAACTACTTGCATTGCAAGTACAGGTCGATAATTTTAAATACTACTTCGGGGGAGAAGGATTTAGCCACTGTGTTGAGAAAAGTGAAAGTTCAGTATAAATCGTGCCAGTTAAAGTATGGAACGCTAGAAGGGAGGCATGCATTGGTATGCCGAGATTTGGATAAGTGTGCGCTGTCTTGTGTGGTTATTAAAGGATTGCCACCCTCTGCATATCATAACAGATCACACTAAATGTACTGTGTTCTTTTTTTAAGTTCAAATAAATCAATCATCTCTGCAGAATCGGTGTAACCCCAAATAGCGCTATCCATTGATCCGTGAGCTTTTCATTAGTGAAGTAAGATAACCCATATATTTACATAATAATAATAATAATGTTATTGGTTTCACGTCCCTTTTAACTACTCTGGCTTTTAGAGACGCCCATATGTTTGGGCTGTTTATTCCAAGTAGGCAATATAGCTGCTTTATAGCGAACAAAATGCGTACTAATTTTGTCACTTGAACGAACAAAACCATCGCTAATTACTTGGTGTTCAGTTGCCCGTTTGATTGAATTAGAAGTGATGTCCTCTAACAGTCCTTACTTTTCAAACCTAATCCGTCAGTGCAACTCGTTACACGAAAAGCATATGAACGTCGATATTCCACTGCAATAAGTGATAATAATGAAAGCTGAATGCTCGTACTTAAGATATAAGGAAGCACCAAACCTCTTAATCGAGGTGATGAGACACAATGTTGAAAGCACAGTCGGTTGTTTTGGTGCTGTCGGAGGATTAACACGTTCGTCCGGAAAAACCTGTTAATCTTAAATCTCCGTCACATAAAACATTATTATCTGTATAATATATATTGACTGCACCAACACCACATCATCGAAGAGTAAAAACGAGCTCAGTTCCACTTATTTGAGGAAATCCCTCATAGTAATGCAAGTGCTGAAATTTCCACTAGTTATCCTATGCCCAGTTAGAACTCTTGATCGCTAAGGCATTAGTCCATTTCTCTTGATCATCGAGCGTAGCGATATTAAATGCCTATCATTTGGTTAATACGATTGTTCCATAATTGTGAAGGCCGTTTACCGTAAACATGAAGCAAATTATATGAGATAAAGAAATTCTCGTGGACAAGTAGTTTCGATCATCATCAGATAAAATATGTATAGGCTTTTGAATCTATCTTCAAAAAAGCGTGTAATGAAATTATATATTTATTGAATATTTTTGACAATAATATTATCTAATTATCCGGGATTCATAGGGTGATTATTGATATTATAATGGTAGTGGCTAATTACCTACTTCTGGCAATAGAAACTCTCTACAGAACAACCTATCTTCCACAGATCGGACTACGAACCAGTAAGAGATTCTTTCGGAGCCTTACTCAATCAATATGGTAACATGAAGATACACAAGTTAACTCAAAGCGCTATGTTGCCATATATATATACAAAACTTGCGGAGCTAACTTTAACCTTAATGATGGTTTGACGAGACACATGTGGAACCATAATGACCTGATGCCATATTCATGTGGTACATGCGGAGCGGAGTTTATTTTCAAAGAACGTTTGGAACGACATATATTGATCCATAGTGGCCTTAGCCACATTCGTGTGGTTCATGCCCAGCAATATTTATTGAGAAAGGCAGTTCGAAGAAACATATACTGCCTTACCGTGTAGTACATGCGGACTCTATTTTATATAGGAATTGGTGGGAATACTTTACTCTACTATGTAAAAAGGTAAAGACGCATACGATGATCTATCATTGCTAGAAACCACACAAATTTATTAATCCGCACTTGACTTGACTTGAATTTATTAGTAAACAACGAAGAATGAAGGTTTTCCCACCTGCATGTCATGCAAAGTGAGAACAACTACCACCTTTTGCCACCGATAACACAACTGGACACGTGTGGTGGAGTGACATCTCGTTGGCATACGACGGCATATTCTGCGATATAAATCCTACCACCAAAGCCTTTGGTTAACGTCAATTGATTATTTGAGTTTGACTCGATAATGTTCTATAATAAAGGAATTAAGAAATTTGTTGTTGTTGTTGTTTGAGTCTTCAGTCTTTTGACTGGTTTGATGCAGCTTTCCATGCCTACCTGTCCTGAGCTAATCGTTTGATTTCTACATAGCTACCACACACTACATCCGAGGCAATCTGTTTAACTTATTCTCACCTTGGTCTACCCCTACAGTTCTTGTCTTCGACCCTTCCTTCCATAACTAAGCTTGCTATTCCTGCTTTTCTTAGTATGTGTCCTACCAACCTATCTCTTCTCTACATTAGCAGTCGCCAGAAACATTTCTCCTCTCCCAATAGTCTTAATACCTTTTCGTTTGTAGCCCTATCTACCCATCTGTTCTTCATCATTTTCCTGTAACACCACATTTCAAACGCTTTAATTCTCCTCTTTTCTGCTGCACAAATAGTCCAAGTTTCACTTCCATAGAGCGCCACGCTCCAGACAAAGGCTTTCAAAACTGAGTTCCTAATACCTAAATCTTTATCGATGTCAACAGATTCCTTATCTGTAGATATGCTTTCTTTGCCTGAGCCAACCTACTTTTTATATCCTCTTTGCTTCGTCCATCACTGGTTATTTTGCTCCCTAAGTAACTGAGGTCTCCTACTTCCTTTGGTGCTCCACCTGCCAATTTGATGTCCATAGAGTTTTCTGATTTATTTCGGCTGCATTCCAATATTCAATTTTACATTTATTAATTTTCATCATGAATTCTTTCTTCAAGATAAAATCCATACCATTCAAAAACTCATTCAAATCCTCAGGCGTGTCGACCAAGATGACGATGTCATCAGCGAATCTCAGAGTTGAAATTATATATCCATGAATTTTCACTCCCACTTTAAATTTTTCTCCAATTTCCTTCATTGCTTGTTCAATGTAAATATTGAAAAGTATGGGTGATAAGTTGCAGCCTTGCCTTACCCCTTTCTGAATACCAGCTTCTCTCTCATGTCCTTCAGCTCGAAAGACTGCTGTCTGGGTTCTGTATAGATTGTATATCACCCTCCTATCCCTGCACTTTATTCCAATAGATTTCAAAATGTCAAACAATTTAGTCCAATCAATGTTATCAAAAGCCTTTTCTAAGTCTACAAATGCCATGGACGTTCTCTTATCTTTCCTTATTCTACCTTCCAGAATCAGCCCAAGACTTAGTACAGCTTCCCTTGTTCCTACATTTCTCCTGAAACCAAACTGGTCTTCACCCAACTCCGTTTCTATCTGGCTTTTCATCCTCTTGTAAATTATTCTAGACAAGATCTTTGAAGCATGAGTAATGAAGCTGATAGTACGGTAATCTTCACATCTGTCAGCTCCCACTTTCTTTGGTATAGGGATGATTACATTCCTCTTGAAATCAGGGGGTACCTCACCTGTCTCGTAAATCCTTGCGGATAAAGGGGAAGATAAATATATTTATCGGTAGAGAAATTAACAATAGATTTTAGAGTATAAACGACAAAGGGGGAAATAAAAGACGAGACATATGGAAATTCATTAAAGAGGCAAACTGTGTTCATTCAGCATCTGTAAACATAAATTAATATTAGTATTTCCTGAGAAACAACTCTTTACATCAACACTAGTGTATATCAATATCTCTCGAACCTAATGTGTTAAAACCTGGCCCGAATCATTAAATGGAGAGGATATCTGAAATGTGGAGACTGGGTGATGATAGCCCAATGACATTCCCAAAGTGAAATTACCTTTAATGGAAACAATCCTCTCACAGTCTTGGTGAGTCTATACGAGCTCTAAACTGATATATGTTATCATAAAAACACTCCAGTGTGTCAATAACTTTCTGAGTAACCATATATTAGCTTATTGACACTCCAGGTGTATCAATATCCTGAAGAATTATCTGCTCTCAGTCTGGTCAGATACCTAGGAGTTCTATACTAAGTGATGCTCCGAATGTGTCAGTACCCTAAGAGGTACCAGTCTGGGGGGATACCTAGGAGTTCTAAACTAAGTGATGCTCCGAATGTGTCAGTACCCTAAGAGGGACCAGTCTGGTTGGATACCTAGGAGTTCTAGACAAATTGATGCTCTGAATGTGTCAGTACCCTAAGAGGGACCAGTCTGGGGGGATACCTAGGAGTTCTAAACTAACTGATGATCCGAATGTGTCAGTACCCTAAGAGGGACCAGTCTGGGTGGATACCTAGGAGTTCTAAACAAGGCGATGTTCCGAATGTGTCAGTACCTTAAGAGGGACCAGTCTGGGTGGATACCTAGGAGTACTAAACTACGTGATGCTCTGAGTGTGTCAGTACCCTAAGAGGGACCAGTCTGGGTGGATACCTAGGAGTTCTAAACTAAGTGATGCTCTGAATGTGTCAGTACCCTAAGAGGCACCAGTCTGGGTTGATACCTAGGAGTTCTAAACTAAGTGATGCTCCGAATGTGTCAGTACCCTAAGAGGGACCAGTCTGGTCAGATACCTAGGAGTTCTAAACTAAGTCATGCTCCGAATGTGTCAGTACCCTTAGAGGGACTAGTCTCGTTAGAAACCTAGGAGTTCTAAACTACCGGTAAGAGCTGCTCCGAATGTGTCAGTACCCTAAGAGGAACCAGTCTGGGTGGATACCTAGGAGTTCTAAAATAAGTGATGCTCCGAATGTGTCAGTACCCTAAGAGGAACCAGTCTGGGTGAATACCTAGGAGTTCTAAACTAAGTCATGCTCCGAATGTGTCAGTATCCTAAGAGGTACCAGTCTGGTTAGATACCTAGGTGTTATAAACTAAGTCATTCTCCGAATGTGTCAGTTCCCTAAGAGGTACCAGTCTGGTTAGATATCTAGGAGTTCTAAACTAAGCGATGCTCCGAAAGTGTCAGTACCATAAGAGGGACCAGTCTGGGTGGATACTTAGAAGTTCTCAACTAAATGATGCTCCGAATGTGTCAGTACCTTAAGAGGGACCAGTCTGGGTGGGTACCTAGGAGTTCTAAACTATGTGATGCTCCGAATGTGTCAGTACCCTAAGAGAGACTAGTCTTGGTGGATACCTAGGAGTTCTAAACTAAGTGATGCTCCGAATGTGTCAGTACCCTAAGATATACTAGTCTTGGTGGATACCTAGGAGTTCTAAACTAAGTCATGCGCTGAATGTGTCAGTACCCTAAGAGGTACCAGTCTGGTTAGATACCTAGGAGTTCTAAACTAAGTCATGATCCGAATGTGTCAGTACCATAAGAGGGACCAGTCTGGTTTAGATACCTAGGAGTTCTAAACTAAGTGATGCTCCGAATGTGTCAGTACCCTAAGAGGTACCAGTCTGGGTGGATACCTGGGAGTTCTAAACTAGGTGATGCTCCGAATGTGTCAGTACCCTAAGAGGAACCAGTCCGGGTGGATACCTAGGAGTTCTAAAATAAGTGATGCTCCGAATGTGTCAGTACCCTAAGAGGAACCAGTCTGGGTGAATACCTAGGAGTTCTAAACTAAGTCATGCTCCGAATGTGTCAGTACCCTAAGAGGTACCAGTCTGGTTAGATACCTAGGATTTCTAAACTAAGTGATGCTCCGAATGCGTCAGTACCCTAAGAGGGACCAGTCTGGGTGGATACCTGGAAGTTCTCAACTAAATGATGCTCCGAAAGTGTCAGTACCCTAAGAGGGACCAGTCTGGGTGGATACCTAGAAGTTCTCAACTAAATGATGCTCCGAATGTGTCAGTACCCTAAGAGGGACCAGTCTGGGTGGGTACCTAGGAGTTCTAAACTAAGTGATGCTCCGAATGTGTCAGTACCCTATGAGAGACTAGTCTTGGTGGATACCTAGGAGTTCTAAACTAAGTCATGCGCCGAATGTGTCAGTACCCTAAGAGGTACCAGTCTGGTTAGATACCTAGGAGTTCTAAACTAAGTCATGATCCGAATATGTCAGTACCATAAGAGGGACCAGTCTGGTTTAGATACCTGGTAGTTCTAAACTAGGTGATGTGCCGAATGTGTCAGTACCCTAGGAGGAACCTGTCAGGGTGAATACCTAGGAGTTCTAAACTAAGTCATGCTCCGAATGTGTCAGTACCCTAAGAAGTACCAGTCTGGTTAGATAACTAGATGTTCTAAACTAAGTCATGCTCCGAATGTTTCAGTACCTTAAGAGGTACCAGGCTGGTTAGATACCTAGGAGTTCTAAACTAAACGATGCTCCGAAAGTGTCAGTACCCTAAGAGGGACCAGTCTGGGTGGATACCTAGAAGTTCTCAACTAAATGATGCTCCGAATGTGTCAGTACCCTAAGAGGGACCAGTCTGGGTGGGTACCTAGGAGTTCTAAACTGAGTGATGCTCCGAATGTGTCAGTACCCTAAGAGAGACTAGTCTTGGTGGATACCTAGGAGTTCTAAACTAAGTGATGCTCCGAATGTGTCAGTACCCTAAGAGAGACTAGTCTTGGTGGATACCTAGGAGTTCTAAACTAAGTCATGCGCCGAATGTGTCAGTACCCTAAGAAGTACCAGTCTGGGTGGATACCTGGGAGTTCTAAACTAGGTGATGTGCCGAATGTGTCAGTACCCTAAGAGGAACCAGTCAGGGTGAATACCTAGGAGTTCTAAACTAAGTCATGCTCCGAATGTGTCAGTACCCTAAGAAGTACCAGTCTGGTTAGATAACTAGATGTTCTAAACTAAGTGATGCTCCGAATGTGTCAGTACCCTAAGAGGGACCAGTCTGGTCAGATACCTAGGAGTTCTAAACTAAGTCATGCTCCGAATGTGTCAGTACCCTTAGAGGGACTAGTCTCGTTAGATACCTAGGAGTTCTAAACTACCGGTAAGAGCTGCTCCGAATGTGTCAGTACCCTAAGAGGAACCAGTCTGGGTGGATACCTAGGAGTTCTAAAATAAGTGATGCTCCGAATGTGTCAGTACCCTAAGAGGAACCAGTCTGGGTGAATACCTAGGAGTTCTAAACTAAGTCATGCTCCGAATGTGTCAGTACCCTAAGAGGTACCAGTCTGGTTAGATACCTAGGTGTTATAAACTATGTCATTCTCCGAATGTGTCAGTTCCCTAAGAGGTACCAGTCTGGTTAGATATCTAGGAGTTCTAAACTAAGCGATGCTCCGAAAGTGTCAGTACCATAAGAGGGACCAGTCTGGGTGGATACTTAGAAGTTCTCAACTAAATGATGCTCCGAATGTGTCAGTACCTTAAGAGGGACCAGTCTGGGTGGGTACCTAGGAGTTCTAAACTATGTGATGCTCCGAATGTGTCAGTACCCTAAGAGAGACTAGTCTTGGTGGATACCTAGGAGTTCTAAACTAAGTGATGCTCCGAATGTGTCAGTACCCTAAGAGATACTAGTCTTGGTGGATACCTAGGAGTTCTAAACTAAGTCATGCGCCGAATGTGTCAGTACCCTAAGAGGTACCAGTCTGGTTAGATACCTAGGAGTTCTAAACTAAGTCATGATCCGAATGTGTCAGTACCATAAGAGGGACCAGTCTGGTTTAGATACCTAGGAGTTCTAAACTAAGTGATGCTCCGAATGTGTCAGTACCCTAAGAGGTACCAGTCTGGGTGGATACCTGGGAGTTCTAAACTAGGTGATGCTCCGAATGTGTCAGTACCCTAAGAGGAACCAGTCCGGGTGGATACCTAGGAGTTCTAAAATAAGTGATGCTCCGAATGTGTCAGTACCCTAAGAGGAACCAGTCTGGGTGAATACCTAGGAGTTCTAAACTAAGTCATGCTCCGAATGTGTCAGTACCCTAAGAGGTACCAGTCTGGTTAGATACCTAGGATTTCTAAACTAAGTGATGCTCCGAATGCGTCAGTACCCTAAGAGGGACCAGTCTGGGTGGATACCTAGAAGTTCTCAACTAAATGATGCTCCGAAAGTGTCAGTACCCTAAGAGGGACCAGTCTGGGTGGATACCTAGAAGTTCTCAACTAAATGATGCTCCGAATGTGTCAGTACCCTAAGAGGGACCAGTCTGGGTGGGTACCTAGGAGTTCTAAACTAAGTGATGCTCCGAATGTGTCAGTACCCTATGAGAGACTAGTCTTGGTGGATACCTAGGAGTTCTAAACTAAGTCATGCGCCGAATGTGTCAGTACCCTAAGAGGGACCAGTCTGGGTGGATACCTAGGAGTTCTAAACTAAGTCATGATCCGAATATGTCAGTACCATAAGAGGGACCAGTCTGGTTTAGATACCTGGTAGTTCTAAACTAGGTGATGTGCCGAATTTGTCAGTACCCTAAGAGGAACCTGTCAGGGTGAATACCTAGGAGTTCTAAACTAAGTCATGCTCCGAATGTGTCAGTACCCTAAGAAGTACCAGTCTGGTTTAGATACCTGGTAGTTCTAAACTAGGTGATGTGCCGAATGTGTCAGTACCCTAAGAGGAACCTGTCAGGGTGGATACCTAGGAGTTCTAAACTAAGTCATGATCCGAATATGTCAGTACCATAAGAGGGACCAGTCTGGTTTAGATACCTGGTAGTTCTAAACTAGGTGATGTGCCGAATGTGTCAGTACCCTAAGAGGAACCTGTCAGGGTGAATACCTAGGAGTTCTAAACTAAGTCATGATCCGAATATGTCAGTACCATAAGAGGGACCAGTCTGGTTTAGATACCTGGTAGTTCTAAACTAGGTGATGTGCCGAATGTGTCAGTACCCTAAGAGGAACCTGTCAGGGTGAATACCTAGGAGTTCTAAACTAAGTCATGCTCCGAATGTGTCAGTACCCTAAGAAGTACCAGTCTGGTTAGATAACTAGATGTTCTAAACTAAGTCATGCTCCGAATGTTTCAGTACCCTAAGAGGTACCAGGCTGGTTAGATACCTAGGAGTTCTAAACTAAGCGATGCTCCGAAAGTGTCAGTACCCTAAGAGGGACCAGTCTGGGTGGATACCTAGAAGTTCTCAACTAAATGATGCTCCGAATGTGTCAGTACCCTAAGAGGGACCAGTCTGGGTGGGTACCTAGGAGTTCTAAACTAAGTGATGCTCCGAATGTGTCAGTACCCTAAGAGAGACTAGTCTTGGTGGATACTTAGGAGTTCTAAACTAAGTCATGCGCCGAATGTGTCAGTACCCTAAGAAGTACCAGTCTGGGTGGATACCTGGGAGTTCTAAACTAGGTGATGTGCCGAATGTGTCAGTACCCTAAGAGGAACCAGTCAGGGTGAATACCTAGGAGTTCTAAACTAAGTCATGCTCCGAATGTGTCAGTACCCTAAGAAGTACCAGTCTGGTTAGATAACTAGATGTTCTAAACTAAGTCATGCTCCGAATGTTTCAGTACCCTAAGAGGTACCAGGCTGGTTAGATACCTAGGAGTTCTAAACTAAGCGATGCTCCGAAAGTGTCAGTACCCTAAGAGGGACCAGTCTGGGTGGATACCTAGAAGTTCTCAACTAAATGATGCTCCGAATGTGTCAGTACCCTAAGAGGGACCAGTCTGGGTGGGTACCTAGGAGTTCTAAACTAAGTGATGCTCCGAATGTGTTAGTACCCTAAGAGGGACCAGTCTGGGTGGGTACCTTGGAGTTCTAAACTAAGTGTTGCCCTGAATGTGTCAGTACCCTAAGAGGAACTGGTCTGGGTGGACACCTAGAACTTTTCAACTAAATGATGCTCAGTGTGTCATTACCCTAAGAGGGACCAGTCTGGGGGATACCTAGGAGTTACAAGCTAAGTGATGCTCCGAATGTGTCAGTACCCTAAGAGGGACCAATCTGGTTTAGATACCTAGGAGTTATAAACCAAGTGATGCTCCAAATGTGTCAGTACCCTAAGAGGGACCAGTCTGGGTGGGTACCTAGGAGTTCTAAACTATGTGATGCTCCGAATGTGTCAGTACCCTATGTGGGGCTAGTTTGGGTGGGTACCTAGGAGTTCTAAACTAAGTGATGCTCCAAATGTGTCAGTATCCTATGTGGGACTAGTCTGGGTAGGTACCTAGGTGTTCTAAACTAAGTGATGCTCCGAATGTGTCAGTACCCTAAGAGGGACTAGTGCGAGTTGGTACCTAGGAGTTCTAATCTAAGGGATGCTCCGAATGTGTCAGTACCCTAAGAGAATAGTCTTGTTGGATACCTAGGAGTTCTAAACTAAGTGATGCTCTGAATGTGTCAGTACCCTAAGAGGGACCAGTCTGGGTGGGTACCTAGGAGTTCTAAACTAAGTGATGCTGCGAATGTGTTAGTACCCTAAGAGGGACCAGTCTGGGTGGGTACCTAGGAGTTCTAAACTAAGTGATGCCCTGAATGTCTCAGTACCCTAAGAGGAACTGGTCTGGGTGGACACCTAGAACTATTCAACTAAATGATGCTCAGAGTGTCATTACCCTAAGAGGGACCAGTCTGGGTGGATACCTATTAGTTACAAGCTAAGTGATGCTCCGAATGTGTCAGTACCCTAAGAGGGACCAGTCTGGTTTAGATACCTAGGAGTTCTAAACTAAGTGATGCTCCGAATGTGTCAGTACCCTAAGAGGGACCAGTCTGGGTGGATACCTAGGAGTTCTAAACTATGTGATGCTCCGAATGTGTCAGTACCCTATGTGGGGCTAGTCTGGGTGGGTACCTAGGAGTTCTAAACTAAGTGATGCTCCAAATGTGTCAGTATCCTATGTGGGACTAGTCTGGGTGGGTACCTAGGAGTTCTAATCTAAGTGATGCTCCGAATGTGTCAGTACCCTAAGAGGGACTAGTGCGGGTTGGTACCTAGGTGTTCTAAACTAAGGGATGCTCCGAATGTGTCAGTACTCTAAGAGAGACTAGTTTTTTAGGATACCTAGGAGTTCTAAACTAAGTGATGCTCCGAATGTGTCAGTACCCTAAGAGAGACTAGTCTTGGTGGATACCTAGGAGTTCTAAACTAAGCCATGGTCCGAATATGTCAGTACCCTAAGGGGGACCAATCTTGGGGGATACCTAGGAGTTCCCAACCAATTACACTAATTGTCTATTATTTTTGCGAACCAATATATCCAAGGTTTCGAGATATTCTAAGTGTTGTTACTCAGGACGCTCAAGCCCAACGTGGCTCCAGTATGAGAAGTGAGTACCTCTTTATAGTATGGCGCCTGTTAATACTTACCATCATATGTTTTGTATCCATCATGCGAGGAAATGCAGCATTATTACAAAGCTTATAAATACATGCTTAGAAACTGTATATTATGAGTTACCAAAATATCCATTGAAATGAAGATAAGGACGGTTTGCCGACAAATAAATTATCCTAAATAGTTGTACATTCATGACAATATATAGTAAACGGGCATCCTTGCTACGATAATGTAGGTAAGACGTGTGTAATGGACTTATGGAATTTGTTGCTAAATTATAAATAAATACGTAAGCAAACACGGATTATATTGCTGAGTTCAAGAAACATCTTTTGACGACTGATATCGCAGTTTCCTGAAAAGTTAAAAATAAACCTTTATTATAGTTTTTATAGAACACCGGAAAGAAAGAAAGGCAAATTAAATGCTCCAGGACTCACACGAAGAGAGTTTCAGAACCATAGAATAATATCAAATAACCACGTGTGGAGCAAACAATGACGTTTTAAGTTATTATTATTATTTATACGAGTACACGATTTCCTGCTCGGGAGGGACAGTGCACTCGGTGACTGCTTGCCGGCAATCTTAGCGAGCTTTTACTCGCTTCATTACTTAAAGTTGTATAAGTATTTGGTCGGTTGTCTTTTTCGCAAGCAAGACTGTGATTTTCTTGTTAATTTAATCGATTATGCTGCGGCATTTCCCTTTGTTATAATTCTTCCATAGTTAATTAATAATTAAAATTTTAGGACAACTGCTTGCTCTAACATCTTGGGTTTGCTAGCCCTTCCCCCTCCCCTCCCCTACCCCACCCCAAATATTTTAAGTGGTTTTTATTGTTATAAATAATAAATTGTTATTTTTTGTGGTTCCGCTTGCTTTTTGCCTAAATTTTGTTTCTATTCCTAAGCCTTTTCCCTCAGGTAGTGTTCAAGCCTGGGCTTGACATACCAAAAGTTAGTGCCTAAACCCTGAGAATCCAGTTGTCAAACTACTAATCGTTACTTGGAATTTTCAGCTATAACTCAAACTGCTCACGGCTGGTGAATCATTTGGGAGGAGTGAAGGGTCGCCTCTGCAAACTCCTACAGCACCTTCCTACTTGTTTGTCGCTGCCAACTTGACAGCATTATCACCTTTCTTCAAAGGCCTAAGTTGTACTCCAACTTTCAACTTTCATTATGGCACTTACTGATTAAGAGAAAGAAAGAGATTATAAACTCATCGCCAAGCGAGCCTCATACAAAGCGCAACTCACCCAGTTCAACATTTAGATATAACTACACACCGCTTATCTACAGGCATATGATAAATATGATGCAGATCAAACGGAAATCGAAATATCCATGTTAGATAAGGATGGAGACAAGGTAGAGGTTCAAACTCTATATTATGAAGGCGTTGGTGCAGCCTACGCTTTAATTCGTAAACTCACCGAAGATCAAAAAAAGACATTCCTGTTCCAAGTTCACCTCAAGTGCAAACCTCATCTAATGAGGGCCGTTTGCGGACACATGTGTGACACGGGACACAGTTTCACTAACACTGAATCACACTTAACAATAATTCATCACGAACTGAAAGGCAGAGCTCTTGACATAAAGGAAGCAATCGAGATACACCTAGCCAAAAGAAACAATCTCTTCACTCTACTAAAAAACACACCCTGTCGCAAACAAAGCGATGCAGCCAAATTAGATAAAAGGGGGTAAAATAGGGGGATTATAATACAAAAATGTTATTTCGATCAGGATGTACGATATACTTTTTTCTTGCAATAAATCTAGGCCGGCATTTACAGTAGTATTAATGGTAGCGCCTATGTGGCTACTAGTTTATGCGTGGCGAGAATTGATCCACGGTCTTTAATAGTTGAAGACCGTCCTGAATACAGTAACATACACCACAGGTACACAGACACCACATTGGAATGCGGGGCAGGGGAGGGGAACCAGCTCAGCCAGATCACATTCCACTTCAGTCGCCTGTTACCAGTGCCCGAGTGAAGTTGAAACTGCTCGTTCTTGTAGCACGGAAGACCAGATGAGTAACCTGTACTATACAGTACCGTTCACAACAACCACATATTCACTACAAACAGACAAATTCCGGAGTTCTATCACCACCGTTAGCATTTCACCAAACATCATATAGATTACAACTACAAGGTGCTAGTCAGGCAAATCGTGAAGCCAAGAGATTCAAATCACTCAGGCTTAAATTCATGAACCTAGAAAAGTCAATTTGGTTAGAAAAAAAGTATAGATCTGAATCGCACCCCTAATTACGTACTAATTAAAACCATACCGTATACACCATACCGTAGCGTCGATCATTTCAACTAAACAAGCCAAAGCGCTTTGGATAAGAAACTAGCCGTGAACATTGTGGGGTTTGGAGCCATTCTTCAGTGTTGCCTTAGTAAACAAGAGTTTGGTGCTTTTCAGTCGGTCAACACGAATGTACCCAAAAGAGCTGGGTTATTCCCTAATCCTCAAAAAGATTAATAAATACACTAGGATGACCAGTTTCGTCAAGCGATCATCATCAGATCTATTTCACTAAGGCTATAAAATCTATGTTTAAAATTACAGGTGAAAATATTTACAATATGTACAATTATTTAGTTGCAGTATTAGTAATGTATGCTAATTGTAGTATATATGATGTTAAGTGAAATGCTATGGTGAATCGAAATCTGGAGTTTGTCTGTTTGGAGTGACTATATGGTTGTAAAAAGTCAACTATGGTTATACTGTATAGAACAGACTACTTATCTGGAGCTCGAGCAGTTTCGACTTCACTCTTACACTAGTTGTGGTCGACTTAACGAAATGGTTTTCTCCTTCCTCCCGCCCCGTGCTCCTATGTGCTGTCTGACGTCTGTGCAAGTGTATTTGTGGGATGGTGCCAAGTCTAAATAAGATGTATGTTATTGAAAGCAGGAAGGTCTACAACTATTAAAGACCGTGGATCAGTCCTCGCCACGTGTAGACTATTAGCCATTCATACTAAGCACTGCCCGGTCTTTGAGGACGTCCCGGCACTTTTAGTACTGCCACGAATACCGGCCGTGGTTTATTGCAGAAAAAAGTACATTGTACTTTTCTTCCAGATAACATTTGCCTATTTAAAAAAAACATTCCCCCTTTTTATCTAGATTGGCTGTATAACTAAGTTGTGTCTTGTTTCCGACAGGGTGTGTTTTTAGTAGAGTGAAGATGGGTGAGCTCTCCATAAAAGTGTGTTCATTTAGAATGTTGGGATTGTTTCGTTTGGCTGGGTGAATTCTTAGCAGTTGTTAATTAGTAAAACAATACTGGCGACTGGGTACAGTGCTATGCTGTGCCCAACAAACCCACCACGAGGAGGAAGACGATTCTGTTCGTGTCCTGTGTAGATTAATTTACAATATTTAATTGTCGAGGACACACAGGATTAAATGTGTAACTGGTAACATCTTTATAACGGCAGTTATACAAGTTACGCAGTGATAGTATTTATAAGTTGGTAAGGATAAGGAATAAGGAGAATGTAATGTTGTGGGGGAGAAAAGGAAGAGAAGGGAAAGCAGTAGGTGAATTCGGATTAGGGGACAGGAATGAACGAGGAAGCAGGTTGATGGAATTCTGCACCGAACATGAGTTGGTCATAGCTAACACCTTATTCAATAACCACAATAGAAGAATATAGGCCTACATATGAATGAGACCAGGAGATTCAGGGCGTTACCAAATCGATTTCATTATGGTCAAGAAGAGATTTCGAAACCAGATTTTGAATTGCAAAACATATCCCGGTGCTGACATAAACTCTGACCACAATCTGGTTGTTATGAATTGCAGACTTAAGTAGAAGAAACTGAAGAAAAGTCAAAAGCTAAAAAGGTGGGCAATAGACAGCCTGAAAGAGAAGGACGTGAACAAGCAATTCAAGGAAGGACTAATGAAAAACTCTGATCAAGCTACAATTGCAGAGGAATGGGCACTTTTGAAGAATGAATTAACAAAATCCGCGGAAGAGAACATTGGTTGGAAAGAAAGAATAGGTGGAAAACCGTGGATCACGCTGGATATACTAGAATTAATGGACGAACGGCGGAAGCACAAAATGAAAGAGATGAAAGGGGTAAAGCAGAATACAGACGTCTGAGAAATACGGTTAACAAGAAGTTCAAGGAAGCAGAAGAAGAATGGTTGAAAAAGAAATGTGCAGGTATAGAAAATTGTGGGATATTAAGAAAGGTAGATACAGCTTATCGAAAGATTAAGTTAATGGTACATTAGGGGAAAGGAAGACTAAGTGCTCTAATATTATGGACTCAGAAGGAAAAGGTTGAGTGATGGAAAGCCCACATAGAGTGTTTGTAAAAGGGAAAGGATATTGATAATCATGAAATGGAAAAGGAAGACTAAATTGATGAGGATGAGAAAGGAGATTTCATATTGAGATTGGAATTTGACAGAGCATTGGAAGACTCAAGGAGGAACAAAGCACCAGATATAGATGATATACCGATTGAGTTGCTAAGCTGCATAGCTTAGGTGATGAAGGTCTGTTCAGGTTATTTCACTTGGTGTGTAGGATTTATGAGACAGGTGAGGTATCCTCTGATTTCAGAAAGAATGTTATGATCCCTATACCGAAGAAAACAGGAGCTGACAAATGTGAAGATTACCGTACAATCAGCTTGATCACTCATGCTTCAAAGATCCTGACTAGAATAATTTACAAGAGGATGGAAAGACAGATAGAAAGGGAGTTGGGTGAAGACTGGTCTGGTTTTAGGAGAAATGTAGGAACAAGGGAAGCTGTACTAAATCTTAGGCTGACTTTGGGAGCTAGAATAAGGAAGGGTAAGGAAACGTTCATGGCATTTGTAGACTTAAAAAAGGCTTTTGATAACATTGATTGGAGTAATTTGTTTGACATTTTGAAAACGATTGGGATAAAGTACAGGGATATGAAGGTGCTTTACAATCTGTACAGAAACTAGACATCAGTTATTCGAGTGGAAGGACATGAGAGAGAAGCTGGTAAAGTATTCAGAAAGGTGTAAGGCAAGGGTGCAACTTATCACCCATACTTTTCAATATTTACATTGAACAAGCAATGAAGGAAATTGGAGAAAAATTCAAAGATCCTGACTAGAATAATTTACAAGAGGATGGAAAGACAGATAGAAAGGGAGTTGGGTGAAGACTGGAGAAATAAATTCAACTCTGAGATTTGCTGATAACATAGTCATCTTTGCTGACACACCTGAAGATTTTAATGAGTTTTTAAATTGTATGGATTCTGTCTTGAGGAAAGAAATCATGATCAAAATTAATAAATGTACGGTAAGATAAAACAAAAATATTGGAATTCAGTCGAAAGCAATCACCAACACATATGGATGTCGAATTGGCAGGTAGAAAGCTAAAGGAAGTAGGAGACTTCTGTTACTTAGAAAGCAAATTGACCAGTGATGAATGAAGCAAAGAGGATATAAAAAGTAGGTTTGCACGGGCAAGAAAAGCATTTCTACAGAAAAGGAATCTGTTGACATCGAATATACCGTAGTTTTAGGTTAGGTATTAGGAAGTCATTTTTGAACGCCTTTGTGTGGAGCGTTGCGCTGTATGGAAGTGAAACTTGGACTGTTGGAGCAGCAGAAAAGAGGAGAATTGAAGCGTTTGAAATGAGGTCTTACAGGAGAATGATGATGATCAGTTGGGTAGATAGGGTTACGAATGGCGAAGTATTAAGACGAGTCGGAGAGGAGAGATATTTCTGGCGAAGGCTAATGAAGAGAAGAGATAGGTTGATAGGACACTTACTAAGACACCCAGGAATATCAAACTTAGTTATAGAAGGAAGGATCGAGGATAAGAACAGTTGGGGCAGACCAAACTTAGAATATCGGTATGAAAATTGCCTCGGATGTCAGGTGTGGTAGCTATGTAGAGATGAAACTAATAGCTCAAGACTGCATCAACCCCGTCAAACGACTGAAGAATCAAACAGCAATAAGGATACATACATCCTTTCCATTCAATGTTGGTGCAAAAAGAGGGATATGTTGAGTTTGGTTTGAAGTGGGTTTCTAGTAACTCGAGGCGAATTTTCTCTAACTCATTGTATCCATTTCAATTTCTTAGTACGCGTGATTTGACTTGATTGACTTTCACGTTGATAGGTTTGTATTAGCCAACTTTGGAATAAAGAAACCAATTATAGGACGCTTCATTACAATGGCCTCATTCTTTATATTGCAATTATAGACATTCTATACCTAAACTTATACCTTATAAAACCGAGCGCCTTGGTCGAATAGGTATTACCGCTTCCCGTTAACAGTAGCCTAACTTGAATTCTGAGTTCCGAAATTACCTCATTTGATGTGTTATCTATTATAATGATTTGGCGTGCTGGTATAAGTGCGGTCACTTAAGCGCACTTTGTGTGTTCTAGTTTGCTGAACAATATGGAGCAACAACCACTCATTAAGAGTGAGCCAGATTGCCTGTCTCAAACCGATGAATTCCCTAATATTGTAAGTTGTATTATGTAACATAGCATTCTTAGTGATGTGCAAGGTTTAGTGACTACTTGCTTACGAGATGTTTAATATTTTATGCTACACGTAACTTAGTACTGTTATTCTGACTGTATATTTGACGTTGGCTCATACTTGTATAATAATTTCTAGGAATCAATTGACCTGTTACCCTCTAATGATATGCTGGATGAGACTTGCGATACGTATGAAGATAAAAGCTGGGCAGTTAAATTGGAACATCAAACACAGGTGATCATACTCATTACATTTCCTCTCTCACAAATATTTCTTATTTTGACAGCGAGTATTTTGCTGATGTTATTGTATTCCTAATGTAGGTTCATTCTTTTGGCACCCTGGGCCCTATTGTATGTGATGTGTACACCACATGCTATGCTAACAGTAGCTAAGTTATTGGTAATGCAGGTTCACTGTGTTGGCACCCCTGGCGCCTATTGTAGGTGAAGTCTACACCACATGCTGTGCTATCAGTAGCTAAGTTATTGGTAATGCAGGTTCACTCTGTTGGCACCCTGGGCCCTATTGTAGGTGAAGTCTACACCACATGCTATGCTAACAGTAGCTAAGTTATTGGTAATGCAGGTTCACTCTGTTGGCACCCTGGGCCCTATAGTAGGTGAAGTCTACACCACACGCTGTGCTAACAGTAGCTAAGTTATTGGTAATGCAGGTTCACTGTGTTGGCACCCTGGGCCCTATTGTAGGTGAAGTCTACACTACATGCTGTGCTAACAGTAGCTAAGTTATTGGTAATGCAGGTTCACTGTGTTGGCACCCTGGGCCCTATTGTAGGTGAAGTCTACACTACATGCTGTGCTAACAGTAGCTAAGTTATTGGTAATGCAGGTTCACTGTGTTGGCACCCTGGGCCCTATTGTAGGTGTAGTCTACACCACATGCTATGCTAACAGTAGCTAAGTTATTGGTAATGCAGGTTCACTCTGTTGGCACCCTGGGCCCTATTGTAGGTGAAGTCTACACCACACGCTGTGCTAACAGTAGCTAAGTTATTGGTAATGCAGGTTCACTCTGTTGGCACCCTGGGCCGTATTGTAGGTGATGTGTACACCACATGCTATGCTAACAGTAGCTAAGTTATTGGTAATGCAGGTTCACTGTGTTGGCACCCTGGGCCCTATTGTAGGTGAAGTCTACACCACATGCTGTGCTATCAGTAGCTAAGTTATTGGTAATGCAGGTTCACTCTGTTGGCACCCTGGGCCCAATTGTAGGTGAAGTCTACACCACATGCTGTGCTAACAGTAGCTAAGTTATTGGTAATGCAGGTTCACTGTGTTGGCACCCTGGGCCTATTGTAGGTGAAGTCTACACCACATGCTGTGCTAACAGTAGCTAAGTTATTGGTAATGCAGGTTCACTCTGTTGGCACCCTGGGCCCAATTGTAGGTGAAGTCTACACCACATGCTGTGTTAACAGTAGCTAAGTTATTGGTAATGCAGGTTCACTCTGTTGGCACCCTGGGCCCTATTGTAGGTGAAATTTACATCACATGCTGTGCTAACAGTAGCTAAGTTATTGGTAATGCAGGTTCACTCTGTTGGCACCCCTGGGCCCTATTGCAGGTGAAATTTACATCACATGCTGTGCTAACAGTAGCTAAGTTTTTGGTAATTCAGGTTCACTCTGTTGGCACCCTGGGCCCTATTGTAGGTGAAATTTACATCACATGCTGTGCTAACAGTAGCTAAGTTATTGCTAATGCAGGTTCACTCTGTTGGCACCCCTGGGCTCTATTGTAGGTGAAATTTACATCACATGCTGTGCTAACAGTAGCTAAGTTATTGGTAATGCAGGTTCACTCTGTTGGCACCCTGGGCCCTATTGTAGGTGAAGTCTACACCACATGCTGTGTTAAAGTTATTGGTAATGCAGGTTCACTCTGTTGGCACCCCTGGGCCCTATTGTAGGTGAAATTTACATCACATGCTGTGCTAACAGTAGCTAAGTTATTGGTAATGCAGGTTCACTCTGTTGGCACCCCTGGGCCCTATTGTAGGTGAAATTTACATCACATGCTGTGCTAACAGTAGCTAAGTTATTGGTAATGCAGGTTCACTCTGTTGGCACCCTGGGAACTATTGTGGGTGAAGTCTACACCACACGCTGTGCTAACAGTAGCTAAGTTATTGGTAATGCAGGTTCATTCTGTTGGCACCCCTGGACCCTATTGTAGCTGAAGTCTACACCACATGCTGTGCTAACAGTAGCTAAGTTATTGGTAATGCTGGTTCACTCTGTTGGCACCCTGGGCCCTATTGTAGGTGAAGTCTACACCACATGCTGTGCTAACAGTAGCTAAGTTATTGGTAATGCAGGTTCACTCTGTTGGCACCCTGGACTCTATTGTAGGTGAAGTCTACACCACATGCTGTGCTAACAGTAGCTACGTTATTGGTAATGCAGGTTCACTCTGTTGGCACCCTGGACCCTATTGTAGCTGACGTCTACACCACATGCTGTGCTAACAGTAGCTAAGTTATTGGTAATGCTGGTTCACTCTGTTGGCACCCTGGGCCCTATTGTAGGTGAAGTCTACACCACACGCTGTGCTAACAGTAGCTAAGTTATTGGTAATGCAGGTTCACTCTGTTGGCACCCTGGGCCCTTTTGTAGGTGAAGTCTACACCACACGCTGTGCTAACAGTAGCTAAGTTATTGGTAATGCAGGTTCACTCTGTTGGCACCCTGGACCCTATTGTAGCTGAAGTCTACACCACATGCTGTGCTAACAGTAGCTAAGTTATTGGTAATGCTGGTTCACTCTGTTGGCACCCTGGGCCCTATTGTAGGTGAAGTCTACACCACACGCTGTGCTAACAGTAGCTAAGTTATTGGTAATGCAGGTTCACTCTGTTGGCACCCTGGGCCCTTTTGTAGGTGAAGTCTACACCACACGCTGTCATAACAGTAGCTAAGTTATTGGAAATGTAGGTTCACTCTGTTGGCACCCTGGGCCCTATTGAAGGTGCAGTCTACACCACATGCTGTGTTAACAGTAGCTAAGTTATTGGTAATGCAGGTTCACTGTGTTGGCACCCTGGGCCCTATTCTAGGTGAAGTCTACACCACACGCTGTCATAACAGTAGCTAAGTTATTGGAAATGCAGGTTCACTGTGTTGGCATCCTGGGCCCTATTGTAGGTGCAGTCTACACCACATGCTGTGTTAAAAGTAGCTAAGTTATTGGTAATGCAGGTTCACTCCGTTGGCACCCTGGGCCCTATTCTAGGTGAGGTCTACACCACACGCTGTGCTAACAGTAGCTAAGTTATTGGTAATGCAGGTTCACTCTGTTGGCACCCCTGGGCTCTATTGTAGGTTAAGTCTACACCACATGCTGTGCTAACAGTAGCTAAGTTATTGGTAATGCAGGTTCACTCTGTTTGCACCCTGGGCCCAATTGTAGGTGAAGTCTACTCCGCATGCTGTGCTGACAGTAGCTAAGTTATTGGTAACGCAGGTTCACTCTGTTGGCACCCCTGGGCTCTATTGTAGGTTAAGTCTACACCACATGCTGTGCTAACAGTAGCTAAGTTATTGGTAATGCAGGTTCACTCTGTTGGCACCCTGGGCCCTATTGTAGGTTAAGTCTACACCACATGCTGTGCTAACAGTAGCTAAGTTATTGGTAATGCAGGTTCACTCCGTTGGCACCCTGGGCCCTATTCTAGGTGAGGTCTACACCACACGCTGTGCTAACAGTAGCTAAGTTATTGGTAATGCAGGTTCACTCTGTTGGCACCCCTGGGCTCTATTGTAGGTTAAGTCTACACCACATGCTGTGCTAACAGTAGCTAAGTTATTGGTAATGCATGTTCACTCTGTTGGCACCCTGGGCCCTATTGTAGGTGAAGTCTACTCCACATGCTGTGCTGACAGTAGCTAAGTTATTGGTAATGCAGGTCCACTCTGTTGGCACCCTGGGCCCTATTGTAGGTGAAGTCTACACCACATGCTGTGCTGACAGTAGCTAAGTTATTGGTAACGCAGGTTCACTCTGCTGCCTCCATGACGGTCTCAAATGGTACCCACATATTGTTTATTTGATGGTGAGGGTTTCTCGGTTCTTCTCGGAGCGTTGAACAGAGGCTGTATTGGACTGGCACGACGTCGCCGGGCGAAAACACCTCAAGTATCCTTGAGATAAACATTACTTTAATCTGGTCTCAAGGGGGTGAAACTAACAACGCTCGGTACGAGATTTCTGAACACAGAATGTTGGGAAGTTGCTTGGCCTTACAATTGTTGTTTGGTAACTCTTAGTAACTCTAGCTATGCCGCAATATCGCAGCACACACTCAATTCTAGTACAAAATACTAGGCCTACGTTTTGCTTTCAGATACAAACTGCACAAATACTTTTGAATGGGAGATTGAATTACCTTGGCGGGGTTAATTTACAACTCATCTGAAAGATATAATTCCATCTACACAATGGAACATATTTTTAGCCAAGTAATTTCTTTACAGGAAGATACAGACCATCACACGGATGTTAAAATTGAGGAATCTTCTATTCCGGAAGTTGTTCCAGGCGTCAAAACAGAAACACCCTCTTCAGATCCGCAAGAGGTAAGTATCTTCATGCTTCCTTACAAGACGTCCCCTTATCAACTAATAGCATTTAGGTATGAAGAGTTGTGTTTTGACAAAGAGAAGCGTGTAGTTGTTAGGTTGTGTTTTGTACAGCAATATTATCTGTCTCATACGACACTTCCACTTCCGACCGCCGGCTTTGTGCGATGTTGTCCTGATCACTGAGCTACTGGGCGATGCCTTATAATGCCATTGGCAAAAGCTATATTGCGTGAGGCCAGCATTATCACGTTGTATCAGTGCATACTATGGACTTGAAGTCTAGGTATGAAAATTGATTTAGTATATCAATATTCTGGCCAGAGATCCTCCATGATGAGGTGGGTGGGCTACCCTCAGGAGTGGTCTTCAGTGCGTTTACACTAGAACTCCCGGACATTGCTGGGTTGTTTGTAACACTTGACAGTGGAGCATTGCAAGAACATGTAGCTGACCCTACTCATGAAGATAATATGATACGAGTAAAAAGTAAAGGAATGTTCTAGTACCATACAGAGGAAGTAATTGATAATGCTTTTGTTTGTAAGTACGTGCTGAAGAAACTTTCTTTTTTACTTCATAATGTTGTAGTGTTTGAAGCCATATTTTCAGTGTTGCCTTAGTAAACAAGTGTTTAGTGCTTTTCAGTCGGTCAACACGAATGTACCCAAAAGAGATGGGTTATGCCCTAATCCTGAAATAAATTACATGAGATTAATAAAACACTAGGATGACCAGTTTCGATCGTCAAGCGATCATCATCAGATCCATTACACTTAGGCTACAAAATCCATGTTTGAAATACAGGTGAAAATATTTACAATATGTACAATTATTTAGTTGCAGTATTGGTACTGCAACTGTCAGTGTATGCTAAATGCAGTATATATGTTAGGTGAAATGCTAAATGGTGATAGCTAACCGGAGATTGTACTTTAGAGAGATTATATGGTTGTAAACTATGGTTAAACTATAAAATTTTAGGCTAACTACTTATCTGATTGTCTTCCGTACTACAGCTACTCGCAGTTTTCGTGCTCACTGGAACTCACTGTGCGGTCGACTGCGGTGGTTATCTTAACGACTGGTTTTTCCCTGCCTTCTCCCCCCTGTCCCTACGTGCTGTGAGGAGTGATAGCGATGTGTTTATGTGAGGTGTTGCCAACCTAGATAAGATGTATATTATTGAATGAGGTGGGTCTACAACTATTAAAGACCGTGGATTAGCCCTCGCCGCGCGTGGAGCATAACCCATTCGAACTAAGCGTTGACGGTCTTATGAGGACGTCCCGGCACCTTTAATACTGCCGTGAATATGGGCCTTGGTTTATTGTAGAAGAAAAGTACATCGTACACCTGATCCAGATAACATTTACCCATTAAAAACCCCCTAATTTCCCCCCTTTTTATCTAGCTTGGCTGTGTCGCTAAATTGTGTTTTGTTTCCGACAGGGTGTGTTTTTTTAGTAGCGTGAAGAGGGGTGAGCTCTCCTTGAACGTGTGTTCATTTAGATTGTTGGGATTGTTTCGTTTGGCTAGGTGTATCTCGATTGCTTCCTTTATGTCAAGAGCTCTGCCTTTCGATTCGTGATGGATTATTTTAAGGTCCGACTCTATGTTGGTAAAGCTGTGCCCCGCGTCACACATATGTTCGCACACGGCTGAATGTGTTCCGTATCTTATCGCATCCCTATGTTCATTATAACGTGTGTCTACTCGCCTTCCACTCTGCCCGATGTAATTAGCTTGACAATCGGTGTCTTGGCACGTTACAGAATATACCCTTGACCTTGAATACGGGTCACGTTTATTTAGATTACTATTTAGGAGGTGCCTAGCGGTTGTGTTTTTCGTCGTGAAAGCTATCTTTATGCCTTGCTTTTTGAATAGGTTAGTGATTTTATATGTAAATAAATCAAATTTTAGCCAAACATAAAAATAAAGATAAAACGATTCCCAAACCGGACAGTAATGAGAAAAAATTTGCGGGTTTCAACTATGTGAATGCGAATACATATAAAATCACTAATCTATTCAAAAAACAAGGCATAAAGATAGCTTTCACGACGAAAAACACAACCGCTAGGCACCTCCTAAATAGTAATCTAAATAAACGTGACCCGTATTCAAGGTCAGGGGTATATTCTATAACGTGCCAAGACACCGATTGTCAAGCTAATTACATCGGGCAGAGTGGAAGACGAGTAGACACACGTTATAATGAACATAGGAATGCGATAAGATACGGAACACATTCAGCCGTGTGCGAACATATGTGTGACGCAGGGCACAGCTTTACCAACATAGAGTCGGACCTTAAAATAATCCATCACGAATCGAAAGGCAGAGCTCTTGACATAAAGGAAGCAATCGAGATACACCTAGCCAAACGAAACAATCCCAACAATCTAAATGAACACACGTTCAAGGAGAGCTCACCCCTCTTCACGCTACTAAAAAACACACCCTGTCGGAAACAAAACACAATTTAGCGACACAGCCAAGCTAGATAAAAAAGGGGGGAAATTAGGGGGTTTTTAATAGGTAAATGTTATCTGGATCAGGTGTACGATGTACTTTTCTTCTACAATAAACCAAGGCCCATATTCGCGGAAGTATTAAAGGTGCCGGGACGTCCTCATAAGACCGTCAACGCTTAGTTCGAATGGGTTATGCTCCACGCGTGGCGAGGGCTAATCCACGGTCTTTAATAGTTGTAGACCCACCTCATTCAATAACATACATCTTATCTAGGTTGGCAACACCTCACATAAACACATCGCTATCACTCCCCACAGCACGTAGGGGCAAGGGGGGGGGGGAGAAGGCAGGAAAAACCAGTCGTTAAGATAACCACCGCAGTCGACCGCACAGCGAGTTTCAGTGAGCACGAAAACTGCGAGTAGCTGAAATACGGAAGACAATCAGATAAGTAGTTAGCCTAAAATTTTATAGTTTAACCATAGTTTACAACCATATAATCTCTCTAAAGTACAATCTCCGGATAGCTATCACCATTTAGCATTTCACCTAACATATATACTGCATTTAGCATACACTGACAGTTGCAGTACCAATACTGCAACTAAATGAAAATGAAAATCCACAGCCTGCTTCCAGTCTCCGACCGGGTCAGGAATGGAATGAATGAAGCCCCTATCTAGCGGCGAGGATATGAACTGTGCCGGCTGCCGAGGCCTGACGCACTCCTCTGGGGCAATGATTAAATGAATGACAGATGAAATGAAATGATAGTGGAGAGTGTTGCTGGAATGAAATTTTTGACAGGGAAAACCGGAGTACCCGGAGAAAAACCTGTCTGCCTCCGTTCTGTCCAGCACAGATCTCACATGGAGTGACCGGGATTTGAACCACGGACTCAGCGGTGAGAGGCCGGCGTGCTGCCGCCTGAGCCACGGAGGCTCACTGCAACTAAATAATTGTACATATTGTAAATATTTTCACCTGTATTTCAAACATGGATTTTGTAGCCTAAGTGTAATGGATCTGATGATGATCGCTTGACGATCGAAACTGGTCATCCTAGTGTTTTATTAATCTCATGTAATTTATTTCAGGATTAGGGCATAACCCATCTCTTTTGGGTACATTCGTGTTGACCGACTGAAAAGCACTAAACTCTTACTTCATAATGTTTTATGTTGCGTTCTTTAACCCTCATTGTTCCCATTGCTGAGGTGTCAGGAAGTAGGTGAAATGTGTGTGTATGGAGCAGTGCTATTGTTTAGCACATAGGAGGTGTTAATGAGCTTTGAAGAATAGTTAAGAGTTGGTAGACAACGATCATTGCCAAGCATTTACCTGGATATAAAAATGGTGAACCACCAAATACCATTTCAAGGATGGTGGGGATCATCTTCCGTGACAGATCACAAGACCTGGCTGTGTAGTGTGCTCAGCTCGTATTCTGTTCTATGCAGGAACTATAAAGATTGGCTTCAATCCCGGTGTGCAGCAAAGAATCGGCTGTTCAATCAGTGCCTACTCCAATCTCCTCACTGGCCCTAATCTATATTACAAACTGTGAGTTCCCTTACAGCAGCCGATATATATTTATTGTTGTTGCAGCTATATTGATGTTACATACTCTACAGTGTGCCTTCCGCTTACATCTTTTTAACATTTGCAGTGATTTGTTAAAGGAAGTCTTGTATAATATTGTAAAGGTTGATTGATTTATGCCCGGATTCTCAAACGTTATGCTCGTGCAAATATTGGTTGCCTAGTTGCTTCTTACTCAATGACACGTGCACGTGTTGGGTTCCAGGACCTCTTATAATCTTATGGCTAAATAGGTTAAAATAAATGTACATTTGTCCTCAATCATTACAGCTATTACTTCTATAGATGTACTGATCTCAGCATTGTCCTTCACTTGAATATTCACTTAAAGGGAGGTAGTTTACTATAAGTTACAGAAATGGTGGTTAAAACCACGAATCTGTACAATGTTCATCTCTAGCCGCAGGATGTGCGAAAGTAGTTCCATTTTAGCCGACCAGTGCTGTACAATTACATGGTTTGTTATTAGTGTAAAAGTGTAAGCACATAATAAATTATTCCATCTTATCCCCAGGATGAAGAAACGCAGGAACGAGGAAGTGGGGGAAGTGGAAACCACTTAAATGAGTAAGTGTCCAACACACAAAATACGTGATCTGTCGCTTTACGTGAGCGTAGCTGTGAGTTTTGGATTTGAATAAGACTTGTTTTTAACGTCAGATATGTCTCTCATTGTGCCTCATCATTGAACTAGATATTGGTATTAACTTTCAATCTAGCGTCACACAAGTCAGTGTTCCCACTCTCTGGAAATATTTATGATACGTCTTGTCAGTCTGTTGATGGAAATAAGCCTGGAAGAAATACACATGGCGCAGAGATAAGATTGTGATTGAGTTTTGTAAGGAACATCCATTACTTCACACTTCCCCACTGTGTCCTCAAACCATATATTTCTTCTGTAACCCAAAACCAAAAGTGTCAACAGCTTTCTCTTCCAAGGAAAATCCAATTAAAGATCTAATACAACCAATCATAAACCATAGGAGGGTTTGTGGGCGGTATCAACATTATACCACATAATGATGCTAGGTGTTAGTAGGATAACAGTTCTTAGCTTGTGAGAACATGTAATGATGTCTCAGGGTTTATTAAACACGTTCAAGTTTCCCAGTGGTGGATATTGGGTACGTTTTAGGTAGATTTCATTAGAAAGCTAACTATTGCAATGGGTCCCATGTTTCGACTTCCGGAAAATTTCGACATATCTTCGTGATTCACATCCCCCAGACCCCAAACCCACCGTCAGTTCAAAAGTTTATATATAATTTATGTATATATGTATCTATATATATATATATACACATCAGTTTCTTGTGGACACGATAACTGCCGTAATTTTGCACCAATCACTTTGAATTTTTTACATAATATGTATCCCTATAAAAGCTCGGTCGAGTTCGTTAATGGGCAAAATCGGTCGAAGGGGGTAAAAATGGGGGGCTTTTTTCGAAAAAGTATAATATCACTATAACTCTCTTAATATGTCAAATATCGAATCCCTTTAAAGTTCATATTATGTGTTGGATAAGTGCCAAAAATTTATGTTTAAAAAGGTTTTTGATAGCACCAACCATTGGCCAATGGGGTTGAAAAAAGTGAGTTTTTCGGGAAACAATAATCATATCTCTCTTAATAGGCACAACATCAAAACCGTACAAAATGGAAGATATTCCCCTAATAATAACCTAAAACTTTTGTCTGAAAGAATTTTTAATACAACCCACCATTATGCCAAGGGATGGGAAAAATGATTTCGGAATTAGAAGAAAATGCCAAGAGCTATCAGAGGTTACCATGACAACGCCTCGAAATTGATGAGGGATGAGCTATCCGACGTTGCCATGACAACGAGATCACATTCAGTTTTCCATCTGATTATGTGGGAAGTGGCTTCGGTGACGTAGCCTAGCTGGTAGCATGCTGAACTATGCCCAAGGTCGCGGGTTCAAAGCCGGCCGATGTCGTCGGATTTTCAAAGAGCGCTGAAAATCCCTCAGTATGCTTTCCTTCAGAGGGGAAGTCCAACGTACGTTGCAAGTTACTGGTTGAGGTGGTATCTAGTAGCCAAGTTCACAGCTAGGTGTCGTTGACGGTATATTTGGTACCAACATTAGGAACTACTACTTGAAATTGACCGTCTGCAGTCCTTACCTGAATTACAGACTAATACAGCCATCACAATTAACACCTTTTTTCAGACAGATTCTACTCACACCCAAAGTACACGGGGTTACATGACCGCGTTGTCGCAGCCCTAAACTGAGGAATCAACCAACATCTCTGCTGGAGATAAAATTTGACGTGAAGAAGTAACAGACTGTTAGATAGTTACACATCAGTTCCAAAGCTTGCATAAGGTCAGTGTGTCCACAAGTATAACAAGAAGTTCCGTGAAGAACTATACAGCCTACTTTTCATGCCAATGATTATTCTACAGTATATGAACCTATCTAGAATAATGACGAAATTAAGTTGGTAATATCGACATATCTAATTAGTTCAAAATATACCTGGTATAATGTAGCCTAATAGAGCACTACAGTTGGCAGCCTTGGTGACTGAATATATTCTTAGTTCCACCTCTTAAGATACAGAATACAAAATTTGGTTGAAGTCCTATGGACGTTACATGCAGTTAGACACTGGGACTATAGCACGCGTAAAAGCATGTTGCCAACATTACCATGCGTGTGCTGGTCAGAAATAATCTGAATTATTATGATATCTTGTTGTGCCAATTTTGGATGAAATCCATTTGTTAGTATAGAAGTTACATATATTTTAAAATTGGACATATCAGCAGGCATAGAATCATGTTGGCAGCACTGCCTTGTATTAATTACTCCAAATTAATCTAGAATGTCAGGTGCTATACGTGTGCAAAGTATAGAGCTGTTGGCTTGCATACTTTCTGATATATTGATATTAGGGTAAAAAGAATATAGACAGCATTTATTAACAGTTGGCAGCCCTCATTGCTTTTAACAATACTTATAGTCTTATCTGTTATGGTACACATAGCACTTACGAAATTTGGTTGAAATCCAACTGATAGTATAGAAGTTACATGTATTTAAAAATTGGTACTATCAGCAGGCTTATAATCATGTTGGTAGAACTGACGTATATAAGTTACTCCAAATTAATCTAAAATGTCAGAATATACATGTGCATAGTTTAAAGCTGTTGGCTTGCATACTTTCTGATATATTGGTATTTGGATAAAAAAAATAGAGAGAGCAATTATTAACAGTTGGCAGCCCTGGTGGCTCTTAAGAATACGCTCAGGCATATCTGTTTATGTACAGATATTACATACAAAATTTGGTTGAAATCCAATTGATAGTGTAGAAGTTATATGCATTTAAACATTGGACCTATCAGAAGGCTTAAAATTATTTTGGCAACACTGTCATGGTTGGCCTCCTGGAAATTAAACTGAAATAGTATTGTATATTGGCTTTCACGGCCGGTGAATTAAAACTCAGCAATTCTTCTAGGTTTGTGCCGTGTCTTGTGTGGGGTTTCGCCTAGGACACCAAGCTAGGCTCATCGGCGGGCTCTTGGTGTCCCCGCCCGGACCCCCACAGGAGTGACGAACTGCGCGCCACCTCCCTTTATATAAGGTGCAACTGCACCACTTGACTACGAGAACTAAAAGCTCAAGCAGCCTTAACCTCCCTATGAAGGCTTCCAAAAAGATGGTATATTGGCTTTCACGGCCGGTGAATTAAAACTCAGCAATTCTTCTAGGTTTGTGCCGTGTCTTGTGTGGGGTTTCGCCTAGGACACCAAGCTAGGCTCATCGGCGGGCTCTTGGTGTCCCCGCCCGGACCCCCACAGGAGTGACGAACTGCGCGCCACCTCCCTTTATATAAGGTGCAACTGCACCACTTGACTACGAGAACTAAAAGCTCAAGCAGCCTTAACCTCCCTATGAAGGCTTCCAAAAAGATGGTATATTGGCTTTCACGGCCGGTGAATTAAAACTCAGCAATTCTTCTAGGTTTGTGCCGTGTCTTGTGTGGGGTTTCGCCTAGGACACCAAGCTAGGCTCATCGGCGGGCTCTTGGTGTCCCCGCCCGGACCCCCACAGGAGTGACGAACTGCGCGCCACCTCCCTTTATATAAGGTGCAACTGCACCACTTGACTACGAGAACAAAAAGCTCAAGCAGCCTTAACCTCCCTATGAAGGCTTCCAAAAAGATGGTATATTGGCTTTCACGGCCGGTGAATTAAAACTCAGCAATTCTTCTAGGTTTGTGCCGTGAAAGCCAATATACCATCTTTTTGGAAGCCTTCATAGGGAGGTTAAGGCTGCTTGAGCTTTTAGTTCTCGTAGTCAAGTGGTGCAGTTGCACCTTATATAAAGGGAGGTGGCGCGCAGTTCGTCACTCCTGTGGGGGTCCGGGCGGGGACACCAAGAGCCCGCCGATGAGCCTAGCTTGGTGTCCTAGGCGAAACCCCACACAAGACACGGCACAAACCTAGAAGAATTGCTGAGTTTTAATTCACCGGCCGCGAAAGCCAATATACCATCTTTTTGGAAGCCTTCATAGGAAGGTTAAGGCTGCTTGAGCTTTTAGTTCTCGTAGTCAAGTGGTGCAGTTGCACCTTATATAAAGGGAGGTGGCGCGCAGTTCGTCACTCCTGTGGGGGTCCGGGCGGGGACACCAAGAGCCCGCCGATGAGCCTAGCTTGGTGTCCTAGGCGAAACCCCACACAAGACACGGCACAAACCTAGAAGAATTGCTGAGTTTTAATTCACCGGCCGTGAAAGCCAATATACCATCTTTTTGGAAGCCTTCATAGGGAGGTTAAGGCTGCTTGAGCTTTTAGTTCTCGTAGTCAAGTGGTGCAGTTGCACCTTATATAAAGGGAGGTGGCGCGCAGTTCGTCACTCCTGTGGGGGTCCGGGCGGGGACACCAAGAGCCCGCCGATGAGCCTAGCTTGGTGTCCTAGGCGAAACCCCACACAAGACACGGCACAAACCTAGAAGAATTGCTGAGTTTTAATTCACCGGCCGTGAAAGCCAATATACCATCTTTTTGGAAGCCTTCATAGGGAGGTTAAGGCTGCTTGAGCTTTTAGTTCTCGTAGTCAAGTGGTGAAGTTGCACCTGATATAAAGGGAGGTGGCGCGCAGTTCGTCACTCCTGTGGGGGTCCGGGCGGGGACACCAAGAGCCCGCCGATGAGCCTAGCTTGGTGTCCTAGGCGAAACCCCGCACAAGACACGGCACAAACCTAGAATAATTGCTGAGTTTTGAAATAGTATTATCTACATGTGTGCCAATTTTGTAATAGCTCCCATGCATACCTTGCAAGATATCCAACATGGAGCTCAAATTTCTAGTGCGTTTTTTAAGCAGTTGGTAGCACTGACATCATTTTCAAATATGGACGTGTGCTATTCCGGTGCACATCTTTACTCATACTAAATTTGGTTTTGATTGCTGCAGCCGTTTAGGAGTTGAAAGGGGGGGGACACAGACAGACAGACAGACAGACACACATTTTCCCGGATCGATCTCATAAGTCTACTTTTTCCTCATTTTTGCAAAATGTGAAAAGTAGGCTAAAAATGGACCCCAAATGACAAGAAGGTTACCGTCCCCCTAAGACAAAAGAATGTTAAAAATATCCATAGTAAGACGAAAGAAAAGTTAATTGAGCTCCAATTACTTTGTAAAATACTTTCTCGCAATAAATGAGGTCTGATCCTTCTACGAAAACCTGCATATGTTGCCTATTATAGCCTATCCCCTAGTTTGCGCGATGAAATCTACCTCCGCATTCCGGCGTGCCGAGAGGATTTTTTTCAGGTAGAGAAGTACTTATTGGAGAGAGACATCGTGTAGTGAGGTAAGCAGGACTTGTATAGAAGTGCACTTTGGGTAAACAGAACTTTTCGAGAAGTTCACATTGGCAAAACAGGGTTTTCCTGACCTCCTATTATGTCAAATACATGGTTAAAGGCGTATCCTTCTCCACTGTCGTATACAAGACGAGTTCTTCCTGGTCGGAAAGTGTTTCATGACGCACTTTACATAATATTTTGAGTAACTGAATCCTCAACGCTTATCGTACAAATTATACCCGCTTAAGGGCATCAACGCAAACAAGAGCGTTAAGTGTGGAACCGTTATATCCAAATTATTCTCAAGTTGTGCTCTCAAGCTTCAGCTTTTGACGTCACTTCTAAGTCGTTCAAAGCATAAATATATCTCGTCGATATGTTTTGTTGGAATAACCCCAAATAACTGATTAACGTCTGCAACTTTTTAAGACGTCACAGAATACAGGCCATGGACGCAAGCTTTTAGAAATTGACTTGGAACTTAGCCATGAGAGTCAGCTTGAAGTTGATTGTTTTCCACGAGCCATTGTGTGCCTGAAATCGTGCGAGACGCTGTGTTCTAAACAACCTGCAATTTGTTGATCAAGGTGGGAGCGGTGTACCCACACACACAGGGCTGGCATATTCCATGAGAGTTTACACAATAGGAGTTCGACATTGTTAAGAGAGTCGGGTAAGTTTTCTTCAACACCAGGAAGTGGAGGAGGTCGCAGTATATTCCGCACATAGGAGTAGTTTGGTGTTACCTGTTTTAGCAACGTCGCAAAGGTCTTCCTCGACGTCGTCCAGCCAACGTTTCCTTGGGTGTCCAACGAATTTTCGTCCTTTTGGTCTGCTTTTGAAGACCTAGCGTGCGGGTATATGTTGAATATGTGCAAGCCAACGGAGCCTTGCTTCTGTCGTGATAGGAGGATCTTCAAAAAGATGATAAGTATGTTTATTTGTGCGAACTTGCCTTGCCCCACTAAATTTGGCAGGTCCATAGATCTTCCTCAATATCTTCCTTTCTCATCTATGGAGTAGACCTTCACTTCACTGTGTCATCACCCTTGTCCCACTAACTTGGGTAGGTCCATATATCTTCCTCAATATCTTCCTTTCTCACCTGTTAAGTAGACCTTCACTTCGCTGTGTCATCACCCTTGTCCCAATAACTTGGGTAGGTCCATAGATCTTCCTCAATATCTTCCTTTCTCATCTGTTGAGTAGACCTTCACTTCACTGTGTCATCACCCTTGTCCCACTAACTTGGGTAGGTCCATAGATCTTCCTCAATATCTTCCTTTCTCATCTGTTGAGTAAACCTTCAGTTCGCTGTGACGTCACCCTTGTCCCACTAACTTGGGTAGGTCCATAGATCTTCCTCAATATCTTCCTTTCTCATCTGTTGAGTAGACCTTCAGTTCACTGTGTCATCACCCTTGTCCCACTAACTTGGGTAGGTCCATAGATCTTCCTCAATATCTTCCTTTCTCATCTGTTGAGTAAACCTTCATTTCGCTGTGTCGTCACCCTTGTCCCACTAACTTGGGTAGGTCCATAGATCTACCTCAATATCTTCCTTTCTCATCTGTTGAGTAGAGCTTCACTTCGCTGTGCCATCACCCTTGTCCCACTAACTTGGGTAGGTCCATAGATCTTCCTCAATTTCTTCCTTTCTCATCTGTTGAGTAGACCTTCGCTTCGCTGTGCCATCACCCTTGTCCCACTAACTTGGGTAGGTCCATAGATCTTCCTCAATATCTTCCTTTCTCATCTGTTGAGTAGACCTTCACTTCGCTGTGTCATCACCCTTGTCCCACTAACTTGGGTAGGTCCATAGATCTTCATCAATATCTTCCTTTCTCATCTGTTGAGTAGACCTTCGCTTTGCTGTGCCATCACCCTTGTCCCACTAACTTGGGTAGGTCCATAAATCTTCCTCAATATCTTCCTTTCTCATCTGTTGAGTAGACCTTCACTTCGATGTGTCATCACCCTTGTCCCACTACTTTGGGTAGGTCCATAGATCTTCCTCAAGATCTTCCTTTCTCATCTGTTGAGTAGACCTTCACTTCACTGTGTCATCACCCTTGTCCCACTAACTTGGGTAGGTCCATAGATCTTCCTCAATATCTTCCTTTCTCATCTGTTGAGTAAACCTTCACTTCGCTGTGTCGTCACCCTTGTCCCACTAACTTGGGTAGGTCCATAGATCTTCCTCAATATCTTCCTTTCTCATCTGTTGAGTAGACCTTCGCTTCGCTGTGCCATCACCCTTGTCCCACTACTTAGGGTAGGTCCATAGATCTTCCTCAATATCTTCCTTTCTCATCTGTTGAGTAGACCTTCGCTTCGCTGTGCCATCACCCTTGTCCCACTAACTTGGGTAGGTCCATAGATCTTCCTCAATATCTTCCTTTCTCATCTGTTGAGTAGAGCTTCACTTTGCTGTGTCATCACCCTTGTCTCACTAACTTGGGTTGGTCCATAGATCTTCCTCAATATCTTCCTTTCTCGTCTGTTGAGTAGAGCTTCACTTCGCTGTGCCATCACCCTTGACTCACATCCACTTTATAAACTGTTTTCCTACATCTGGATTTCCACACATGGGTAGTGACAAAATAACTTTACCTGCATTAATTCTCTCTTTAATTTAAATTACAAGTACGCTCAAATTTCTTTCCATCCACTATTAGGTCCCTAGGTATTGACCTTTCTCTTTCCATCTCCACATACTTGGTCTTGGATTCATCCTCATGTAGTCCTTCATCTTGTGCTTCTCCTGATAGTTCCACATAAGCCTTCTCGACATCCTCCTGAGTTCTTCCAAGTACTGCCGCATCATCTGCATACGCTAGATACTGAATGGGTTGATTAAAGAAACTACCAGCGGCACTCAAAATCTGTTGAAATATCTTCTCATCGTGCTTCTGTCACTGGTAGTGATGTGTCGTATCTCTCCCTCCAACACAAGGTTGCATAACACACAAGAGCGTGGGTCTCCTCGTCTTAAGCCTTGGTTCACTTTAAATTCCCTTGAAAGTTCCTGCTGGACCTAAACTCTGCAATTTTAGTTCCTACTAATATATGTAATAGTACACTGTCCAAGGTGTCTGGAGACTTGGATCTTCTTCTTGGTCATAGTTCGATTTCGAACGCCGTGACCCTTCACACAATTCTGTTGACAATACCCCGCGGTCTTGATATAATTTATATGCCTGGATTGCTAACTGCCTGCTCAATTGTTGCAGCACTCTGATTGGTCATTTAACTTTCACAAATGATCTAGAGAATATTAATTCCTTCACCAGCGTGTTTTATATTGTTGGTACCTGTTCACCACGTGGTGCGCTGAACTCACATTCATGAATTATGATCTAATATTCGTCGGAGTCCTTATTTTCGAACGAGTGTAAATTGCTTTCCTCAAATATTGTTTCATTTTCTCGCAAAATATTTTAATTTGGTTACTTAAATTCATGAACTGTAACGTGTTGAACGTTGTGATCCAGTGAGTGCAATTTCAAAGGTGTTATGTTTCCTCACCACATAAACGTACAGTATGTATGTACTCTGTATTAGGAGGGATCTTGCCGAGTCCTCGTTGGATGCACTCATCAACAATACAACAACAATCTGGAATAACTTTTGTCATCTTAGATCGGTGGTCACACATGGCAGCCAACACAACAGCAGACACATAATATGATGAGCAGAGGTTATCTGATTTGTGTCGTCGAGATAAACATAAATACCTAACGGATATTTGTGCATAAATCGACGCGCATCGCAATAAGACGCGTGATCTTCTGTGTTAATTAAAACTCTTTACAAACAAATTCATACCCAGAACGTGGTCAATTGAAGATTCCAATGGTGGTAAAATCCACGACTTCAATAATGTATTAAATAGATAGAAGAAATACCGTGAAGATCTGTAGAAAGAAGAAACAGTACATGTAAGAGCATTCCTGTGGCTCAAATTTGAAATGGAACCGGACATCCTACCTCTAGAGACTGAAAGGTTGCATCAGAACCAGATGACATAACAGATGAACTTCTGACTGAGACATGCGACGTAGATCTGCAACTCTTCAAGACTGTTAGTGAAAACATCTGGAGAGATAGACTATGGGCAGCTAATTGGACTGCAGCCACACTCTGTAGGTAGGAAGTGCACAGATTCCTGTTCCTTTGCGTAAGAACGGCTTAACAATGATATGTAAATGGGACCAATAATCTATTAGGAAACATTCACCTTCATATAGAGTGATTCTGAAAATGGTGATGATGTGAAAGAAACAAATTGGAACCAGTCCTTAAGAAAAAAGAAAAATTTAAAGGGTAGAGTGGGGAATTTACATTAATGGTGGGCGAGCAACATTTAAATAAGAACCCAAAGAAAAAGGTATCTAAATTAAACAACTTTTATTTGTCCTCGCCCGAAGAAAAGTCATTAAGCTCACAATAACAAACAAGGCGAAATAAAACGTTACGTAAATACATAATTACAAGAAGCTACCTAGCGACAGATGACCTCGTAGTTCCGCCCTTTCAAACCTCAATAACAAGAACCTACCACTACAATAGGTTTGTGAAGATAAATTGTGGTTTATTTGGTTAGAAACGCTCTATCAAGTTCCAACGTTCCCAGCTAGGTGTCAGTGACAGATCTCTGGTAGCCAAAGTTAGAACTAATTGAAATTAATGGGGAGCCTACGTGCGTTTTATATCTGTATATAGGCTATATGAGCATATCAATGTGTTAAGCTCAAAAATGGGCAAATTTGTTTAAGCAAAGGATTATTTCATTGAACATTATCTAGGAAATATGGGTTATAGGAATACTTAGTTTATTGAACATTATCTAGGAAACATGGGTTATAGGAAGACTTAGTTTATTGAACATTATCTAGGAAACATGGTTTGTAGGGAGACTTAGTTCATTGAACATTATCTAGGAAACATGGTTTATAGGAAGACTTAGTTCATTGAACATTATCTAGGAAACATGGTTCATAGGAATACTTAGTTTATTGAACATTATCTAGGAAACATGGTTTATAGGAAGACTTAGTTCATTGAACATTATCTAGGAAACATGGGTTGTAGGAAGACTTAGTTTATTGAACATTATCTAGGAAACATGGTTTATAGGGAGACTTAGTTCATTGAACATTATCTAGGAAACATGGTTTATAGGAAGACTTAGTTCATTGAACATTATCTAGGAAACATGGGTTGTAGGAAGACTTAGTTCATTGAACATTATCTAGGAAACATGGTTTATAGGAAGACTTAGTTCATTGAACATTATCTAGGAAACATGGGTTGTAGGAAGACTTAGTTTATTGAACATTATCTAGGAAACATGGTCTATAGGGAGACTTAGTTCATTGAACATTATCTAGGAAACATGGTTTATAGGAAGACTTAGTTCATTGAACATTATCTAGGAAACATGGTTTATAGGAAGACTTAGTTCATTGAACATTATCTAGGAAACATGGTTTATAGGAAGACTTAGTTCATTGAACATTATCTAGGAAACATGGGTTGTAGGAAGACTTAGTTCATTGAACATTATCTAGGAAACATGGTTTATAGGAAGACTTAGTTCATTGAACATTATCTAGGAAACATGGTTGTAGGAAGACTTAGTTCATTGAACGTTTTCTGGGAAACATTGAATTTGTATTAATGATGCATCATAGAGATATAAATTATGTTATACCTATATTGTTAACTTTCAAATTATTTCCGCGGTCTTGTAAACATTTGATTCAAGAGTGAACATACAGCATAATGAGACAAAACAATAACGTATTATTATAACCGTGCCTATCACAGATCGTGTACACCAATTATATCAATTTACTAGAAACAATAACGTATTATTATAACCGTGCCTATCACAGATCGTGTACATCAATTATATCAATTTACTAGAAACAATAACGTATTATTATAACAGTGCCTATCATAGATCGTGTACATCAATTATATAAATTTACAAGAAACAATAATGTATTATTATAACCGTGCCTATCACAGATCGTGTACATCAATTATATCAATTTACTGGAAACATTAACGTATTATTATAACCGTGCCTATCATAGATCGTGTACACCAATTATATCAATTTACTAGAAACAATAACGTATTATTATAACCGTGCCTATCATAGATCGTGTACATCAATTATATCAATTTACAAGAAACAATAATGTATTATTATAGCCGTGCCTATCATAGATCGTGTACATCAATTATATCAATTTACAAGAAACAATAACGTATTATTATAACCGTGCCTATCACAGATCGTGTACATCAATTATATCAATTTACAAGAAACAATAACGTATTATTATAACCGTGCCTATCATAGATCGTGTACACCAATTATATCAATTTACTAGAAACAATAACGTATTATTATAACCGTGCCTATCATAGATCGTGTACATCAATTATATCAATTTACAAGAAACAATAATGTATTATTATAGCCGTGCCTATCATAGATCGTGTACATCAATTATATCAATTTACTAGAAACAATAACGTATTATTATAACCGTGCCTATCACAGATCGTGTACACCAATTATATCAATTTACTAGAGACAATAACGTATTATTATAACCGTGCCTATCACAGATCGTGTACATCAATTATATCAATTTACAAGAAACAATAACGTATTATTATAACCGTGCCTATCATAGATCGTGTACATCAATTATATCAATTGACAAGAAACAATAACGTATTATTATAACCGTGCCTATCATAGATCGTGTACACCAATTATATCAATTTACTAGAAACAATAACGTATTATTATAACCGTGCCTATCATAGATCGTGTACACCAATTATATCAATTTACTAGAAACAATAACGTATTATTATAACCGTGCCTATCACAGATCGTGTACATCAATTATATCAATTTACAAGAAACAATAACGTATTATTATAACCGTGCCTATCACAGATCGTGAACATCAATTATATCAATTTACAAGAAACAATAACGTATTATTATAACCGTGCCTATCATAGATCGTGTACACCAATTATATCAATTTACTAGAAACAATAACGTATTATTATAACCGTGCCTATCACAGATCGTGTACATCAATTATATCAATTTACTAGAAACAATAACGTATTATTATAACCGTGCCTATCACAGATCGTGTACATCAATTGTATCAATTTACAAGAAACAACAACGTATTATTATAACCGTGCCTATCACAGATCGTGTACATCAATTATATCAATTTACAAGAAACAATAATGTATTATTATAACCGTGCCTATCACAGATCGTGTACATCAATTATATCAATTTACTGGAAACATTAACGTATTATTATAACCGTGCCTATCTCAGATCGTGTACATCAATTATTTCAATTTACAAGAAACAATAACGTATTATTATAACCGTGCCTATCACAGATCGTGTACATCAATTATATCAATTTACAAGAAACAATAACGTATTATTATAACCGTGCCTATCATAGATCGTGTACACCAATTATATCAATTTACTAGAAACAATAACGTATTATTATAACCGTGCCTATCATAGATCGTGTACATCAATTATATCAATTTACAAGAAACAATAATGTATTATTATAGCCGTGCCTATCATAGATCGTGTACATCAATTATATCAATTTACTAGAAACAAAAACGTATTATTATAACCGTGCCTATCACAGATCGTGTACACCAATTATATCAATTTACTAGAAACAATAACGTATTATTATAACCGTGCCTATCACAGATCGTGTACATCAATTATATCAATTTACAAGAAGCAATAACGGATTATTATAACAATGCCTATCATAGATCGTGTACATCAATTATATCAATTTACAAGAAACAATAACGTATTATTATAACCGTGCCTATCACAGATCGTGTACACCAATTATATCAATTTACTAGAAACAATAACGTATTATTATAACCGTGCCTATGACAGATCGTGTACATTAATTATATCAATTTACAAGAAGCAATAACGGATTATTATAACAATGCCTATCATAGATCGTGTACACCAATTATATCAATTTACAAGAAACAATAACGTATTATTATAACCGTGCCTATCATAGATCGTGTACATCAATTATATCAATTTACAAGAAACAATAACGTATTATTATAACCGTGCCTATCATAGATCGTGTACACCAATTATATCAATTTACTAGAAACAATAACGTATGATTATAACCGTGCCTATCATAGATCGTGTACACCAATTAAATCAATTTACTAGAAACAATAACGTATTATTATAACCGTGCCTATCACAGATCGTGTACATCAATTATATCAATTTACAAGAAACAATAACGTATTATTATAACCGTCCCTATCACAGATCGTGAACATCAATTATATCAATTTACAAGAAACAATAACGTATTATTATAACCGTGCCTATCATAGATCGTGTACATCAATTATATCAATTTACAAGAAACAATAACGTATTATTATAACCGTGCCTATCACAGATCGTGTACATCAATTATATCAATTTACAAGAAACAATAACGTATTATTATAACCGTGCCTATCACAGATCGTGAACATCAATTATATCAATTTACAAGAAACAATAACGTATTATTATAACAGTGCCTATCGCAGATCGTGTGCATCAATTATATCAATTTACAAGAAACAACAACGTATTATTATAACCGTGCCTATCATAGATCGTGTACACCAATTATATCAATTTACTAGAAACAATAACGTATTATTATAACCGTGCCTATCATAGATCGTGTACACCAATTATATCAATTTACTAGAAACAATAACGTATTATTATAACCGTGCCTATCACAGATCGTGTACATCAATTATATCAATTTACAAGAAACAATAACGTATTATTATAACCGTGCCTATCACAGATCGTGAACATCAATTATATCAATTTACAAGAAACAATAACGTATTATTATAACCGTGCCTATCATAGATCGTGTACACCAATTATATCAATTTACTAGAAACAATAACGTATTATTATAACCGTGCCTATCACAGATCGTGTACATCAATTATATCAATTTACTAGAAACAATAACGTATTATTATAACAGTGCCTATCATAGATCGTGTACATCAATTATATCAATTTACAAGAAACAATAATGTATTATTATAACCGTGCCTATCACAGATCGTGTACATCAATTATATCAATTTACTGGAAACATTAACGTATTATTATAACCGTGCCTATCTCAGATCGTGTACATCAATTATTTCAATTTACAAGAAACAATAACGTATTATTATAACCGTGCCTATCACAGATCGTGTACATCAATTATATCAATTTACAAGAAACAATAACGTATTATTATAACCGTGCCTATCATAGATCGTGTACACCAATTATATCAATTTACTAGAAACAATAACGTATTATTATAACCGTGCCTATCATAGATCGTGTACATCAATTATATCAATTTACAAGAAACAATAATGTATTATTATAGCCGTGCCTATCATAGATCGTGTACATCAATTATATCAATTTACTAGAAACAAAAACGTATTATTATAACCGTGCCTATCACAGATCGTGTACACCAATTATATCAATTTACTAGAAACAATAACGTATTATTATAACCGTGCCTATCACAGATCGTGTACATCAATTATATCAATTTACAAGAAGCAATAACGGATTATTATAACAATGCCTATCATAGATCGTGTACATCAATTATATCAATTTACAAGAAACAATAACGTATTATTATAACCGTGCCTATCACAGATCGTGTACACCAATTATATCAATTTACTAGAAACAATAACGTATTATTATAACCGTGCCTATGACAGATCGTGTACATTAATTATATCAATTTACAAGAAGCAATAACGGATTATTATAACAATGCCTATCATAGATCGTGTACACCAATTATATCAATTTACAAGAAACAATAACGTATTATTATAACCGTGCCTATCATAGATCATGTACATCAATTATATCAATTTACAAGAAACAATAACGTATTATTATAACCGTGCCTATCATAGATCGTGTACACCAATTATATCAATTTACTAGAAACAATAACGTATGATTATAACCGTGCCTATCATAGATCGTGTACACCAATTAAATCAATTTACTAGAAACAATAACGTATTATTATAACCGTGCCTATCACAGATCGTGTACATCAATTATATCAATTTACAAGAAACAATAACGTATTATTATAACCGTCCCTATCACAGATCGTGAACATCAATTATATCAATTTACAAGAAACAATAACGTATTATTATAACCGTGCCTATCATAGATCGTGTACATCAATTATATCAATTTACAAGAAACAGTAACGTATTATTATAACCGTGCCTATCACAGATCGTGTACATCAATTATATCAATTTACAAGAAACAATAACGTATTATTATAACCGTGCCTATCACAGATCGTGAACATCAATTATATCAATTTACAAGAAACAATAACGTATTATTATAACAGTGCCTATCGCAGATCGTGTGCATCAATTATATCAATTTACAAGAAACAACAACGTATTATTATAACCGTGTCTATCACAGATCGTGTACATCAATTATATCAATTTTCAAGAAACAATAACGTATTATTATAACCGTGCCTATCACAGATCGTGTACATCAATTGTATCAATTTACAAGAAACAACAACGTATTATTATAACCGTGCCTATCAAAGATCGTGTACATCAATTATATCAATTTACAAGAAACAATAATGTATTATTATAACCGTGCCTATCACAGATCGTGTACATCAATTATATCAATTTACAAGAAACAATAACGTATTATTATAACCGTGCCTATCACAGATCGTGAACATCAATTATATCAATTTACAAGAAACAATAACGTATTATTATAACCGTGCCTATCATAGATCGTGTACATCAATTATATCAATTTACAAGAAACAATAACGTATTATTATAACCGTGCCTATCACAGATCGTGTACATCAATTATATCAATTTACAAGAAACAATAACGTATTATTATAACCGTGCCTATCACAGATCGTGAACATCAATTATATCAATTTACAAGAAACAATAACGTATTATTATAACCGTGCCTATCACAGATCGTGTACATCAATTATATCAATTTACAAGAAACAATAACGTATTATTATAACCGTGCCTATCACAGATCGTGTACATCAATTATATCAATTTACAAGAAACAATAACGTATTATTATAACCGTGCCTATCATAGATCGTGTACACCAATTATATCAATTTACTAGAAACAATAACGTATTATTATAACCGTGCCTATCATAGATCGTGTACATCAATTATATCAATTTACAAGAAACAATAATGTATTATTATAGCCGTGCCTATCAAAGATCGTGTACATCAATTATATCAATTTACTAGAAACAATAACGTATTATTATAACCGTGCCTATCATAGATCGTGTACACCAATTATATCAATTTACTAGAAACAATAACGTATTATTATAACCGTGCCTATCACAGATCGTGTACATCAATTATATGAATTTACAAGAAGCAATAACGGATTATTATAACAATGCCTATCATAGATCGTGTACATCAATTATATCAATTTACAAGAAACAATAACGTATTATTATAACCGTGCCTATCACAGATCGTGTACACCAATTATATCAATTTACTAGAAACAATAACGTATTATTATAACCGTGCCTATGACAGATCGTGTACATCAATTATGTCAATTTACAAGAAGCAATAACGGATTATTATAACAATGCCTATCATAGATCGTGTACACCAATTATATCAATTTGCAAGAAACAATAACGTATTATTATAACCGTGCCTATCATAGATCGTGTACATCAATTATATCAATTTACAAGAAACAATAACGTATTATTATAACCGTGCCTATCATAGATCATGTACACCAATTATATCAATTTACTAGAAACAATAACGTATTATTATAACCGTGCCTATCATAGATCGTGTACACCAATTATATCAATTTACTAGAAACAATAACGTATTATTATAACCGTGCCTATCACAGATCGTGTACATCAATTATATCAATTTACAAGAAACAATAACGTATTATTATAACCGTGCCTATCACAGATCGTGAACATCAATTATATCAATTTACAAGAAACAATAACGTATTATTATAACCGTGCCTATCATAGATCGTGTACATCAATTATATCAATTTACAAGAAACAATAACGTATTATTATAACCGTGCCTATCACAGATCGTGTACATCAATTATATCAATTTACAAGAAACAATAACGTATTATTATAACCGTGCCTATCACAGATCGTGAACATCAATTATATCAATTTACAAGAAACAATAACGTATTATTCTAACAGTGCCTATCGCAGATCGTGTGCATCAATTATATCATTTTACAAGAAACAACAACGTATTATTATAACCGTGTCTATCACAGATCGTGTACATCAATTATATCAATTTACAAGAAACAATAACGTATTATTATAACCGTGCCTATCACAGATCGTGTACATCAATTGTATCAATTTACAAGAAACAACAACGTATTATTATAACCGTGCCTATCACAGATCGTGTACATCAATTATATCAATTTACAAGAAACAATAACGTATTATTATAACCGTGCCTATCACAGATCGTGAACATCAATTATATCAATTTACAAGAAACAATAACGTATTATTATAACCGTGCCTATCACAGATCGTGTACATCAATTATATCAATTTACAAGAAACAATAACGTATTATTATAACCGTGCCTATCACAGATCGTGTACATCAATTATATCAATTTACAAGAAACAATAACGTATTATTATAACCGTGCCTATCATAGATCGTGTACACCAATTATATCAATTTACTAGAAACAATAACGTATTATTATAACCGTGCCTATCATAGATCGTGTACATCAATTATATCAATTTACAAGAAACAATAATGTATTATTATAGCCGTGCCTATCAAAGATCGTGTACATCAATTATATCAATTTACTAGAAACAATAACGTATTATTATAACCGTGCCTATCATAGATCGTGTACACCAATTATATCAATTTACTAGAAACAATAACGTATTATTATAACCGTGCCTATCACAGATCGTGTACATCAATTATATGAATTTACAAGAAGCAATAACGGATTATTATAACAATGCCTATCATAGATCGTGTACATCAATTATATCAATTTACAAGAAACAATAACGTATTATTATAACCGTGCCTATCACAGATCGTGTACACCAATTATATCAATTTACTAGAAACAATAACGTATTATTATAACCGTGCCTATGACAGATCGTGTACATCAATTATGTCAATTTACAAGAAGCAATAACGGATTATTATAACAATGCCTATCATAGATCGTGTACACCAATTATATCAATTTGCAAGAAACAATAACGTATTATTATAACCGTGCCTATCATAGATCGTGTACATCAATTATATCAATTTACAAGAAACAATAACGTATTATTATAACCGTGCCTATCATAGATCATGTACACCAATTATATCAATTTACTAGAAACAATAACGTATTATTATAACCGTGCCTATCATAGATCGTGTACACCAATTATATCAATTTACTAGAAACAATAACGTATTATTATAACCGTGCCTATCACAGATCGTGTACATCAATTATATCAATTTACAAGAAACAATAACGTATTATTATAACCGTGCCTATCACAGATCGTGAACATCAATTATATCAATTTACAAGAAACAATAACGTATTATTATAACCGTGCCTATCATAGATCGTGTACATCAATTATATCAATTTACAAGAAACAATAACGTATTATTATAACCGTGCCTATCACAGATCGTGTACATCAATTATATCAATTTACAAGAAACAATAACGTATTATTATAACCGTGCCTATCACAGATCGTGAACATCAATTATATCAATTTACAAGAAACAATAACGTATTATTCTAACAGTGCCTATCGCAGATCGTGTGCATCAATTATATCATTTTACAAGAAACAACAACGTATTATTATAACCGTGTCTATCACAGATCGTGTACATCAATTATATCAATTTACAAGAAACAATAACGTATTATTATAACCGTGCCTATCACAGATCGTGTACATCAATTGTATCAATTTACAAGAAACAACAACGTATTATTATAACCGTGCCTATCACAGATCGTGTACATAAATTATATCAATTTACAAGAAACAATAATGTATTATTATAACCGTGCCTATCACAGATCGTGTACATCAATTATATCAATTTACAAGAAAAAATAACGTATTATTATAACCGTGCCTATCACAGATCGTGTACATCAATTATATCAATTTACAAGAAACAATAATGTATTATTACAACCGTGCCTATCATAGATCGTGTACATCAATTATATCAATTTACAAGAAACAATAACGTATTATTATAACCGTGCCTATCACAGATCGTGTACATCAATTATATCAATTTTCAAGAAACAATAACGTTTTATTATAACAGTGCCTATCACAGATCGTGTACATAAATTATATCAATTTACAAGAAACAATAACGTATTATTATAACCGTGCCTATCACAGAACGTGTACATCAATTATATCAATTTACAAGAAACAATAACGTATTATTATAACCGTGCCTATCACAGATCGTGTACATCAATTATATCAATTTACAAGAAGCAATAACGGATTATTATAACAATGCCTATCATAGATCGTGTACACCAATTATATCAATTTACAAGAAACAATAACGTATTATTATAACCGTGCCTATCATAGATCGTGTACATCAATTATATCAATTTACATGAAACAATAATGTATTATTATAACCGTGCCTATCATAGATCGTGTACACCAATTATATCAATTTACTAGAAACAATAACGTATTATTATAACCGTGCCTATCATAGATCGTGTACATCAATTATATCAATTTACTAGAAACAATAACGTATTATTATAACCGTGCCTATCACAGATCGTGTACACCAATTATATCAATTTACTAGAAACAATAACGTATTATTATAACCGTGCCTATCACAGATCGTGTACATCAATTATATCAATTTACAAGAAGCAATAACGGATTATTATAACAATGCCTATCATAGATCGTGTACATCAATTATATCAATTTACAAGAAACAATAACGTATTATTATAACCGTGCCTATCACAGATCGTGTACACCAATTATATCAATTTACTAGAAACAATAACGTATTATTATAACCGTGCCTATGACAGATCGTGTACATCAATTATATCAATTTACAAGAAGCAATAACGGATTATTATAACAATGCCTATCATAGATCGTGTACACCAATTATATCAATTTACAAGAAACAATAACGTATTATTATAACCGTGCCTATCATAGATCGTGTACATCAATTATATCAATTTACAAGAAACAATAACGTATTATTATAACCGTGCCTATCATAGATCGTGTACACCAATTATATCAATTTACTAGAAACAATAACGTATTATTATAACCGTGCCTATCATAGATCGTGTACACCAATTATATCAATTTACTAGAAACAATAACGTATTATTATAACCGTGCCTATCACAGATCGTGTACATCAATTATATCAATTTACAAGAAACAATAACGTATTATTATAACCGTGCCTATCACAGATCGTGAACATCAATTATATCAATTTACAAGAAACAATAACGTATTATTATAACCGTGCCTATCATTGATCGTGTACATCAATTATATCAATTTACAAGAAACAATAACGTATTATTATAACCGTGCCTATCACAGATCGTGTACATCAATTATATCAATTTACAAGAAACAATAACGTATTATTATAACCGTGCCTATCACAGATCGTGAACATCAATTATATCAATTTACAAGAAACAATAACGTATTATTATAACAGTGCCTATCGCAGATCGTGTGCATCAATTATATCAATTTACAAGAAACAACAACGTATTATTATAACCGTGTCTATCACAGATCGTGTACATCAATTATATCAATTTACAAGAAACAATAACGTATTATTATAACCGTGCCTATCACAGATCGTGTACATCAATTGTATCAATTTACAAGAAACAACAACGTATTATTATAACCGTGCCTATCACAGATCGTGTACATCAATTATATCAATTTACAAGAAACAATAATGTATTATTATAACCGTGCCTATCACAGATCGTGTACATCAATTATATCAATTTACAAGAAACAATAACGTATTATTATAACCGTGCCTATCACAGATCGTGAACATCAATTATATCAATTTACAAGAAACAATAACGTATTATTATAACCGTGCCTATCATAGATCGTGTACATCAATTATATCAATTTACAAGAAACAATAACGTATTATTATAACCGTGCCTATCACAGATCGTGTACATCAATTATATCAATTTACAAGAAACAATAACGTATTATTATAACCGTGCCTATCACAGATCGTGAACATCAATTATATCAATTTACAAGAAACAATAACGTATTATTATAACCGTGCCTATCACAGATCGTGTACATCAATTATATCAATTTACAAGAAACAATAACGTATTATTATAACCGTGCCTATCACAGATCGTGTACATCAATTATATCAATTTACTAGAAACAATAACGTATTATTATAACCGTGCCTATCATAGATCGTGTACACCAATTATATCAATTTACTAGAAACAATAACGTATTATTATAACCGTGCCTATCATAGATCGTGTACATCAATTATATCAATTTACAAGAAACAATAATGTATTATTATAGCCGTGCCTATCATAGATCGTGTACATCAATTATATCAATTTACTAGAAACAATAACGTATTATTATAACCGTGCCTATCATAGATCGTGTACACCAATTATATCAATTTACTAGAAACAATAACGTATTATTATAACCGTGCCTATCACAGATCGTGTACATCAATTATATCAATTTACAAGAAGCAATAACGGATTATTATAACAATGCCTATCATAGATCGTGTACATCAATTATATCAATTTACAAGAAACAATAACGTATTATTATAACCGTGCCTATCACAGATCGTGTACACCAATTATATCAATTTACTAGAAACAATAACGTATTATTATAACCGTGCCTATGACAGATCGTGTACATCAATTATATCAATTTACAAGAAGCAATAACGGATTATTATAACAATGCCTATCATAGATCGTGTACACCAATTATATCAATTTACAAGAAACAATAACGTATTATTATAACCGTGCCTATCATAGATCGTGTACATCAATTATATCAATTTACAAGAAACAATAACGTATTATTATAACCGTGCCTATCATAGATCGTGTACACCAATTATATCAATTTACTAGAAACAATAACGTATTATTATAACCGTGCCTATCATAGATCGTGTACACCAATTATATCAATTTACTAGAAACAATAACGTATTATTATAACCGTGCCTATCACAGATCGTGTACATCAATTATATCAATTTACAAGAAACAATAACGTATTATTATAACCGTGCCTATCACAGATCGTGAACATCAATTATATCAATTTACAAGAAACAATAACGTATTATTATAACCGTGCCTATCATAGATCGTGTACATCAATTATATCAATTTACAAGAAACAATAACGTATTATTATAACCGTGCCTATCACAGATCGTGTACATCAATTATATCAATTTACAAGAAACAATAACGTATTATTATAACCGTGCCTATCACAGATCGTGAACATCAATTATATCAATTTACAAGAAACAATAACGTATTATTATAACAGTGCCTATCGCAGATCGTGTGCATCAATTATATCAATTTACAAGAAACAACAACGTATTATTATAACCGTGTCTATCACAGATCGTGTACATCAATTATATCAATTTACAAGAAACAATAACGTATTATTATAACCGTGCCTATCACAGATCGTGTACATCAATTGTATCAATTTACAAGAAACAACAACGTATTATTATAACCGTGCCTATCACAGATCGTGTACATCAATTATATCAATTTACAAGAAACAATAATGTATTATTATAACCGTGCCTATCACAGATCGTGTACATCAATTATATCAATTTACAAGAAACAATAACGTATTATTATAACCGTGCCTATCACAGATCGTGTACATCAATTATATCAATTTACAAGAAACAATAATGTATTATTATAACCGTGCCTATCATAGATCGTGTACATCAATTATATCAATTTACAAGAAACAATAACGTATTATTATAACCGTGCCTATCACAGAACGTGTACATCAATTATATCAATTTACATGAAACAATAACGTATTATTATAACCGTGCCTATCACAGATCGTGTACATCAATTATATCAATTTACAAGAAACATTAACGTATTATTATAACCGTGCCTATCACAGAACGTGTACATCAATTATATCAATTTACAAGAAACAATAACGTATTATTATAACCGTGCCTATCACAGATCGTGTACATCAATTATATCAATTTACAAGAAACAATAACATATTATTATAACCGTGCCTATCATAGATCGTGTACATCAATTATATCAATTTACAAGAAACAATAACGTATTATTATAACCGTGCCTATCATAGAACGTGTACATCAATTATATCAATTTACAAGAAACAATAACGTATTATTATAACCGTGCCTATCACAGATCGTGTACATCAATTATATCAATTTACAAGAAACAATAACGTATTATTATAACCGTGCCTATCACAGATCGTGTACATCAATTATATCAATTTACAAGAAACAATAACGTATTATTATAACCGTGCCTATCATAGATCGTGTACATCAATTATATCAATTTACAAGAAACAATAACGTATTATTATAACCGTGCCTATCACAGATCGTGTTCATCAATTATATCAGTTTACAAGAAACAATAACGTATTATTATAACCGTGCCTATCACAGATCGTGTACATCAATTTTATCAATTTACAAGAAACAATAACGTATTATTATAACCGTGCCTATCATAGATCGTGTACATCAATTATATCAATTTACAAGAAACAATACCGTATTATTATAACCGTGCCTATCACAGATCGTGTACATCAATTATATCAATTTACAAGAAACAATAACGTATTATTATAACCGTGCCTATCATAGATCGTGTACATCAATTATATCAATTTTCAAGAAACAATAACGTATTATTATAACAGTGCCTATCACAGATCGTGTACATCAATTATATCAATTTACTAGAAACAATAACGTATTATTATAACCGTGTCTATCATAGATCGTGTACATCAATTATATCAATTTACAAGAAACAATAACGTATTATTATAACCGTGCCTATCACAGATCGTGTACATCAATTTTATCAATTTACAAGAAACAATAACGTATTATTATAACCGTGCCTATCATAGATCGTGTACATCAATTATATCAATTTACTAGAAACAATAATGTATTATTATAACCGTGCCTATCATAGATCGTGTACATCAATTATATCAATTTACAAGAAACAATAACGTATTATTATAACCGTGCCTATCACAGATCGTGTGCATCAATTATATCAATTTACAAGAAACAATAACGTATTATTATAACCGTGCCTATCACAGATCGTGTACATCAATTTTATCAATTTACAAGAAACAATAACGTATTATTATAACCGTGCCTATCACAGATCGTGTACATCAATTATATCAATTTACAAGAAACAATAACGTATTATTATAACCGTGCCTATCACAGATCGTGAACATCAATTATATCAATTTACAAGAAACAATAACGTATTATTATAACAGTGCCTATCGCAGATCGTGTGCATCAATTATATCAATTTACAAGAAACAACAACGTATTATTATAACCGTGTCTATCACAGATCGTGTACATCAATTATATCAATTTACAAGAAACAATAACGTATTATTATAACCGTGCCTATCACAGATCGTGTACATCAATTATATCAATTTACTGGAAACATTAACGTATTATTATAACCGTGCCTATCTCAGATCGTGTACATCAATTATTTCAATTTACAAGAAACAATAACGTATTATTATAACCGTGCCTATCACAGATCGTGTACATCAATTATATCAATTTACAAGAAACAATAACGTATTATTATAACCGTGCCTATCATAGATCGTGTACACCAATTATATCAATTTACTAGAAACAATAACGTATTATTATAACCGTGCCTATCATAGATCGTGTACATCAATTATATCAATTTACAAGAAACAATAATGTATTATTATAGCCGTGCCTATCATAGATCGTGTACATCAATTATATCAATTTACTAGAAACAAAAACGTATTATTATAAGCGTGCCTATCACAGATCGTGTACACCAATTATATCAATTTACTAGAAACAATAACGTATTATTATAACCGTGCCTATCACAGATCGTGTACATCAATTATATCAATTTACAAGAAGCAATAACGGATTATTATAACAATGCCTATCATAGATCGTGTACATCAATTATATCAATTTACAAGAAACAATAACGTATTATTATAACCGTGCCTATCACAGATCGTGTACACCAATTATATCAATTTACTAGAAACAATAACGTATTATTATAACCGTGCCTATGACAGATCGTGTACATTAATTATATCAATTTACAAGAAGCAATAACGGATTATTATAACAATGCCTATCATAGATCGTGTACACCAATTATATCAATTTACAAGAAACAATAACGTATTATTATAACCGTGCCTATCATAGATCGTGTACATCAATTATATCAATTTACAAGAAACAATAACGTATTATTATAACCGTGCCTATCATAGATCGTGTACACCAATTATATCAATTTACTAGAAACAATAACGTATGATTATAACCGTGCCTATCATAGATCGTGTACACCAATTAAATCAATTTACTAGAAACAATAACGTATTATTATAACCGTGCCTATCACAGATCGTGTACATCAATTATATCAATTTACAAGAAACAATAACGTATTATTATAACCGTCCCTATCACAGATCGTGAACATCAATTATATCAATTTACAAGAAACAATAACGTATTATTATAACCGTGCCTATCATAGATCGTGTACATCAATTATATCAATTTACAAGAAACAATAACGTATTATTATAACCGTGCCTATCACAGATCGTGTACATCAATTATATCAATTTACAAGAAACAATAACGTATTATTATAACCGTGCCTATCACAGATCGTGAACATCAATTATATCAATTTACAAGAAACAATAACGTATTATTATAACAGTGCCTATCGCAGATCGTGTGCATCAATTATATCAATTTACAAGAAACAACAACGTATTATTATAACCGTGTCTATCACAGATCGTGTACATCAATTATATCAATTTTCAAGAAACAATAACGTATTATTATAACCGTGCCTATCACAGATCGTGTACATCAATTGTATCAATTTACAAGAAACAACAACGTATTATTATAACCGTGCCTATCACAGATCGTGTACATCAATTATATCAATTTACAAGAAACAATAATGTATTATTATAACCGTGCCTATCACAGATCGTGTACATCAATTATATCAATTTACAAGAAACAATAACGTATTATTATAACCGTGCCTATCACAGATCGTGAACATCAATTATATCAATTTACAAGAAACAATAACGTATTATTATAACCGTGCCTATCATAGATCGTGTACATCAATTATATCAATTTACAAGAAACAATAACGTATTATTATAACCGTGCCTATCACAGATCGTGTACATCAATTATATCAATTTACAAGAAACAATAACGTATTATTATAACCGTGCCTATCACAGATCGTGAACATCAATTATATCAATTTACAAGAAACAATAACGTATTATTATAACCGTGCCTATCACAGATCGTGTACATCAATTATATCAATTTACAAGAAACAATAACGTATTATTATAACCGTGCCTATCACAGATCGTGTACATCAATTATATCAATTTACAAGAAACAATAACGTATTATTATAACCGTGCCTATCATAGATCGTGTACACCAATTATATCAATTTACTAGAAACAATAACGTATTATTATAACCGTGCCTATCATAGATCGTGTACATCAATTATATCAATTTACAAGAATCAATAATGTATTATTATAGCCGTGCCTATCAAAGATCGTGTACATCAATTATATCAATTTACTAGAAACAATAACGTATTATTATAACCGTGCCTATCATAGATCGTGTACACCAATTATATCAATTTACTAGAAACAATAACGTATTATTATAACCGTGCCTATCACAGATCGTGTACATCAATTATATCAATTTACAAGAAGCAATAACGGATTATTATAACAATGCCTATCATAGATCGTGTACATCAATTATATCAATTTACAAGAAACAATAACGTATTATTATAACCGTGCCTATCACAGATCGTGTACACCAATTATATCAATTTACTAGAAACAATAACGTATTATTATAACCGTGCCTATGACAGATCGTGTACATCAATTATGTCAATTTACAAGAAGCAATAACGGATTATTATAACAATGCCTATCATAGATCGTGTACACCAATTATATCAATTTGCAAGAAACAATAACGTATTATTATAACCGTGCCTATCATAGATCGTGTACATCAATTATATCAATTTACAAGAAACAATAACGTATTATTATAACCGTGCCTATCATAGATCATGTACACCAATTATATCAATTTACTAGAAACAATAACGTATTATTATAACCGTGCCTATCATAGATCGTGTACACCAATTATATCAATTTACTAGAAACAATAACGTATTATTATAACCGTGCCTATCACAGATCGTGTACATCAATTATATCAATTTACAAGAAACAATAACGTATTATTATAACCGTGCCTATCACAGATCGTGAACATCAATTATATCAATTTACAAGAAACAATAACGTATTATTATAACCGTGCCTATCATAGATCGTGTACATCAATTATATCAATTTACAAGAAACAATAACGTATTATTATAACCGTGCCTATCACAGATCGTGTACATCAATTATATCAATTTACAAGAAACAATAACGTATTATTATAACCGTGCCTATCACAGATCGTGAACATCAATTATATCAATTTACAAGAAACAATAACGTATTATTCTAACAGTGCCTATCGCAGATCGTGTGCATCAATTATATCATTTTACAAGAAACAGCAACGTATTATTATAACCGTGTCTATCACAGATCGTGTACATCAATTATATCAATTTACAAGAAACAATAACGTATTATTATAACCGTGCCTATCACAGATCGTGTACATCAATTGTATCAATTTACAAGAAACAACAACGTATTATTATAACCGTGCCTATCACAGATCGTGTACATAAATTATATCAATTTACAAGAAACAATAATGTATTATTATAACCGTGCCTATCACAGATCGTGTACATCAATTATATCAATTTACAAGAAAAAATAACGTATTATTATAACCGTGCCTATCACAGATCGTGTACATCAATTATATCAATTTACAAGAAACAATAATGTATTATTACAACCGTGCCTATCATAGATCGTGTACATCAATTATATCAATTTACAAGAAACAATAACGTATTATTATAACCGTGCCTATCACAGATCGTGTACATCAATTATATCAATTTTCAAGAAACAATAACGTTTTATTATAACAGTGCCTATCACAGATCGTGTACATAAATTATATCAATTTACAAGAAACAATAACGTATTATTATAACCGTGCCTATCACAGAACGTGTACATCAATTATATCAATTTACAAGAAACAATAACGTATTATTATAACCGTGCCTATCACAGATCGTGTACATCAATTATATCAATTTACAAGAAGCAATAACGGATTATTATAACAATGCCTATCATAGATCGTGTACACCAATTATATCAATTTACAAGAAACAATAACGTATTATTATAACCGTGCCTATCATAGATCGTGTACATCAATTATATCAATTTACAAGAAACAATAATGTATTATTATAACCGTGCCTATCATAGATCGTGTACACCAATTATATCAATTTACTAGAAACAATAACGTATTATTATAACCGTGCCTATCATAGATCGTGTACATCAATTATATCAATTTACTAGAAACAATAACGTATTATTATAACCGTGCCTATCACAGATCGTGTACACCAATTGTATCAATTTACTAGAAACAATAACGTATTATTATAACCGTGCCTATCACAGATCGTGTACATCAATTATATCAATTTACAAGAAGCAATAACGGATTATTATAACAATGCCTATCATAGATCGTGTACATCAATTTTATCAATTTACAAGAAACAATAACGTATTATTATAACCGTGCCTATCACAGATCGTGTACACCAATTATATCAATTTACTAGAAACAATAACGTATTATTATAACCGTGCCTATGACAGATCGTGTACATCAATTATATCAATTTACAAGAAGCAATAACGGATTATTATAACAATGCCTATCATAGATCGTGTACACCAATTATATCAATTTACAAGAAACAATAACGTATCATTATAACCGTGCCTATCATAGATCGTGTACATCAATTATATCAATTTACAAGAAACAATAACGTATTATTATAACCGTGCCTATCATAGATCGTGTACACCAATTATATCAATTTACTAGAAACAATAACGTATTATTATAACCGTGCCTATCATAGATCGTGTACACCAATTATATCAATTTACTAGAAACAATAACGTATTATTATAACCGTGCCTATCACAGATCGTGTACATCAATTATATCAATTTACAAGAAACAATAACGTATTATTATAACCGTGCCTATCACAGATCGTGAACATCAATTATATCAATTTACAAGAAACAATAACGTATTATTATAACCGTGCCTATCATTGATCGTGTACATCAATTATATCAATTTACAAGAAACAATAACGTATTATTATAACCGTGCCTATCACAGATCGTGTACATCAATTATATCAATTTACAAGAAACAATAACGTATTATTATAACCGTGCCTATCACAGATCGTGAACATCAATTATATCAATTTACAAGAAACAATAACGTATTATTATAACAGTGCCTATCGCAGATCGTGTGCATCAATTATATCAATTTACAAGAAACAACAACGTATTATTATAACCGTGTCTATCACAGATCGTGTACATCAATTATATCAATTTACAAGAAACAATAACGTATTATTATAACCGTGCCTATCACAGATCGTGTACATCAATTGTATCAATTTACAAGAAACAACAACGTATTATTATAACCGTGCCTATCACAGATCGTGTACATCAATTATATCAATTTACAAGAAACAATAATGTATTATTATTACCGTGCCTATCACAGATCGTGTACATCAATTATATCAATTTACAAGAAACAATAACGTATTATTATAACCGTGCCTATCACAGATCGTGAACATCAATTATATCAATTTACAAGAAACAATAACGTATTATTATAACCGTGCCTATCATAGATCGTGTACATCAATTATATCAATTTACAAGAAACAATAACGTATTATTATAACCGTGCCTATCACAGATCGTGTACATCAATTATATCAATTTACAAGAAACAATAACGTATTATTATAACCGTGCCTATCACAGATCGTGAACATCAATTATATCAATTTACAAGAAACAATAACGTATTATTATAACCGTGCCTATCACAGATCGTGTACATCAATTATATCAATTTACAAGAAACAAAACGTATTATTATAACCGTGCCTATCACAGATCGTGTACATCAATTATATCAATTTACTAGAAACAATAACGTATTATTATAACCGTGCCTATCATAGATCGTGTACACCAATTATATCAATTTACTAGAAACAATAACGTATTATTATAACCGTGCCTATCATAGATCGTGTACATCAATTATATCAATTTACAAGAAACAATAATGTATTATTATAGCCGTGCCTATCATAGATCGTGTACATCAATTATATCAATTTACTAGAATCAATAACGTATTATTATAACCGTGCCTATCATAGATCGTGTACACCAATTATATCAATTTACTAGAAACAATAACGTATTATTATAACCGTGCCTATCACAGATCGTGTACATCAATTATATCAATTTACAAGAAGCAATAACGGATTATTATAACAATGCCTATCATAGATCGAGTACATCAATTATATCAATTTACAAGAAACAATAACGTATTATTATAACCGTGCCTATCACAGATCGTGTACACCAATTATATCAATTTACTAGAAACAATAACGTATTATTATAACCGTGCCTATGACAGATCGTGTACATCAATTATATCAATTTACAAGAAGCAATAACGGATTATTATAACAATGCCTATCATAGATCGTGTACACCAATTATATCAATTTACAAGAAACAATAACGTATTATTATAACCGTGCCTATCATAGATCGTGTACATCAATTATATCAATTTACAAGAAACAATAACGTATTATTATAACCGTGCCTATCATAGATCGTGTACACCAATTATATCAATTTACTAGAAACAATAACGTATTATTATAACCGTGCCTATCATAGATCGCGTACACCAATTATATCAATTTACTAGAAACAATAACGTATTATTATAACCGTGCCTATCACAGATCGTGTACATCAATTATATCAATTTACAAGAAACAATAACGTATTATTATAACCGTGCCTATCACAGATCGTGAACATCAATTATATCAATTTACAAGAAACAATAACGTATTATTATAACCGTGCCTATCATAGATCGTGTACATCAATTATATCAATTTACAAGAAACAATAACGTATTATTATAACCGTGCCTATCACAGATCGTGTACATCAATTATATCAATTTACAAGAAACAATAACGTATTATTATAACCGTGCCTATCACAGATCGTGAACATCAATTATATCAATTTACAAGAAACAATAACGTATTATTATAACAGTGCCTATCGCAGATCGTGTGCATCAATTATATCAATTTACAAGAAACAACAACGTATTATTATAACCGTGTCTATCACAGATCGTGTACATCAATTATATCAATTTACAAGAAACAATAACGTATTATTATAACCGTGCCTATCACAGATCGTGTACATCAATTGTATCAATTTACAAGAAACAACAACGTATTATTATAACCGTGCCTATCACAGATCGTGTACATCAATTATATCAATTTACAAGAAACAATAATGTATTATTATAACCGTGCCTATCACAGATCGTGTACATCAATTATATCAATTTACAAGAAACAATAACGTATTATTATAACCGTGCCTATCACAGATCGTGTACATCAATTATATCAATTTACAAGAAACAATAATGTATTATTATAACCGTGCCTATCATAGATCGTGTACATCAATTATATCAATTTACAAGAAACAATAACGTATTATTATAACCGTGCCTATCACAGAACGTGTACATCAATTATATCAATTTACATGAAACAATAACGTATTATTATAACCGTGCCTATCACAGATCGTGTACATCAATTATATCAATTTACAAGAAACATTAACGTATTATTATAACCGTGCCTATCACAGAACGTGTACATCAATTATATCAATTTACAAGAAACAATAACGTATTATTATAACCGTGCCTATCACAGATCGTGTACATCAATTATATCAATTTACAAGAAACAATAACATATTATTATAACCGTGCCTATCATAGATCGTGTACATCAATTATATCAATTTACAAGAAACAATAACGTATTATTATAACCGTGCCTATCACAGAACGTGTACATCAATTATATCAATTTACAAGAAACAATAACGTATTATTATAACCGTGCCTATCACAGATCGTGTACATCAATTATATCAATTTACAAGAAACAATAACGTATTATTATAACCGTGCCTATCACAGATCGTGTACATCAATTATATCAATTTACAAGAAACAATAACGTATTATTATAACCGTGCCTATCATAGATCGTGTACATCAATTATATCAATTTACAAGAAACAATAACGTATTATTATAACCGTGCCTATCACAGATCGTGTTCATCAATTATATCAGTTTACAAGAAACAATAACGTATTATTATAACCGTGCCTATCACAGATCGTGTACATCAATTTTATCAATTTACAAGAAACAATAACGTATTATTATAACCGTGCCTATCATAGATCGTGTACATCAATTATATCAATTTACAAGAAACAATACCGTATTATTATAACCGTGCCTATCACAGATCGTGTACATCAATTATATCAATTTACAAGAAACAATAACGTATTATTATAACCGTGCCTATCATAGATCGTGTACATCAATTATATCAATTTTCAAGAAACAATAACGTATTATTATAACAGTGCCTATCACAGATCGTGTACATCAATTATATCAATTTACTAGAAACAATAACGTATTATTATAACCGTGTCTATCATAGATCGTGTACATCAATTATATCAATTTACAAGAAACAATAACGTATTATTATAACCGTGCCTATCACAGATCGTGTACATCAATTTTATCAATTTACAAGAAACAATAACGTATTATTATAACCGTGCCTATCATAGATCGTGTACATCAATTATATCAATTTACTAGAAACAATAATGTATTATTATAACCGTGCCTATCATAGATCGTGTACATCAATTATATCAATTTACAAGAAACAATAACGTATTATTATAACCGTGCCTATCACAGATCGTGTGCATCAATTATATCAATTTACAAGATACAATAACGTATTATTATAACCGTGCCTATCATAGATCGTGTACATCAATTATATCAATTTACAAGAAACTCACACTTATTTCTATTAGATGCAATGTTTAATTTTTAGCCTATTTTAATTTATGAGATCACCTTTTGTCCGTGTGTCTGGCTGTGTGTGCGTGTGTGATAGTGTGTGTCTCCCCCCTATTAACTTCTAAACGGCTGGAGCGATTTCAATGAAACGCGGTAATTTCATAGCACCCCGACCGTGCCCTTCAAATTTTGTTACGTCTCACTAATCCAACATGGCGGCTGTGAGAATTATTTCACCAGCATTTAATATCTCCGAAACTATTACCGATATCACCCTGGAATATTTTACGGTGATAACGGGAACTACTAGAAGATCACCTATGTGACTTTTGAAAACCTGGTAACTACAAAACCAACATGGCGGCCAAGCGAAGTTGCGACTTTTTAATAGACATTTCTCGCGATTTAACCAACCAAAGGCAATAAAACTTGGTACAGTATATGTTTATACAAATTGTAATGCACCGATATCTAACTTCGTTCAATTGTTTACATAACCTCAAGATGGCGGCTGTGCGAATTTTAAAATTAAGTTTTTGTTTCTTGTGTCTTATTCATGCGATCGAAGTGAAAGTTTGAATAATGAACCTACGCAATAATTTTCCTTAAATGGTACATGACTCTATGGCCTATACATATAACGATCCAATATGGCGACCACCCGAAATATATAGATGGATCTCAATATCTTCGAATCTATTAAAGCAATCAAACTGAATTTTAATGTTCATAAAAGCTATGAACATAAGTTCATCTATAGGACTTTCAATAACCTGGTGATCACAAATCCAACATGGCGGCGACGCGAGTATAACTATTCACATGGTCGTTGCTCGCAATTTAACCATCCGAGTGCAGTGACCCTTGGTACAGTAAATCCTTATACAAATGTTAATCACTGGCATCTAATATTTAGCCTATTTTCATTTTATGAAAAAAAAAAACAGGCTTATGAGATCACCTTTTGTCCGTGTGTCTGTGTGTGTGTGTGTGTGTCCCCTAAGCGAAATATTTCACACAGCATTCAGTATCTCCGAAACTATTACCGATATCACCCTGAAATTTTGTACGGTGATAAATAATAATAATAATAATGCTATTGGTTTTACGTCCCTTTTAACTACACTGGCTTTTAGAGACGCCGGGGTGCCGGAATTTTGCCCCGAAGGGGATCTTTAACGTGCCAGTAAATCTACTGACACGGCTCCCTCGCATTTGAGCACCCTCAGTAGTGTGTTTGTGAGAGTTCAGATGCCTCCTCCTCCACACCCTCCACACAAGATGGCGGCAGCCCGATAACTCCCGAACCCGTGGTCGGATTTTGACGAATGAGGTGTCATTGAACTCGGGCTGATACCCCCTTTCCTATGAACAACATATTTCAACCCCAAAAATAAAACCTACCCCTACTAGGCGGTGGAATTGTAATTATTTTTAGAGAATCTCTCTTTCCAATTGCAACATGTGAGAGTTTGAATGCTAATATGGAATGAAAAATTGTTCTACACACGAGACATGTGTGCGGTGGAAAGCCACTATGAATTAGCATGCCCACTCATGGCTTTTGTAAGAGGGTGGGAGAGCGGATCCCTATGGATGGGTTATTGTTGACGGGTCATTGTTGCCGGGTCCCTGTGGACGAGTCCTTGTGGACAAGTCCTTGTGGACAGGTCCTTGTGGACATGTCCTTGTTGACGAGTCCTTGTGGATGAGTCCTTGTTGATGAGTCCCTTTAGACCAGTCCCTTTGGACTGGTCTCTATGGACTGACCCATGGTCTCAAATGCTATGATGAAATTAAACGTTGTTCCACATGAAATGCATGTGAAGAGCCGATTGCTATTATGAATTAACATGTTTTTTTTGTTTTTACGCATGCGCACTTGGGGTTTTTGTAAGCGAGCGGGCTTTTTGAATAATGATTTATAGATGAGTTATTTTTTTAAAAATTACCAAAAGATCCAAAACTAATAGGTCATTAGCTTTTTAATATCTCATGAATCAATAAGGCTAGGGACCTGTATGAGAGGTCGTTGGACTTGAGGTGACATTCTGTTTTTGAATATATTATTTATTTATGTCAAAAGAGCCTAACTGCACTTTTGGTAATATCTCGCTAACTAATAATCAGAGAGGGTCAAGTGAGGTGTCATAGGACTCAGGATGGTCAACCCTTTTCCATGACCAACGAATTTACCCAAAAGATCTAAAACAGCAAGGTCATTGACCTATGATTTTATAAACTAATAATCAGAGAGGCTCAAGTGAGGTGTTATGGGACTCAGGATGGTCAACCCTTTTCCATGAGCAACGAATTTACCCAAAAGATTCAAAACAGCAAGGTCATTGACCTAATATTTTATAAACTAATAATCGAATATCAACATGTGAGGTGTCATAGGACTTAGAATGGTCAACCCTTTCCCATGGCCAATGAATTTACCCAAAATACCCAATACATCAAGGTCATCGACCTGAGATTTTATAAACTAATAATCGGATACGAACACGTGAGATGTTTACCATGTGTGATGAAACCTAGCTAGGTAGAGAAAGAATTAGTGTAGGCTACATGTATGGTAACTGACAAGTCATTGAAACTTGATTTTCAGATCAAACTGTAGTATAGAGAGAGTATAGGTTGCAGGTATGGGTTAATAAATGACAAACGGTGTACACAAACTTTGATTTATCGATTCAAGAATTAAGAGTAGACTATCTTTAATTGATTGGTTAAAGAGGATAGCTAAAACACAAAAAAATGCTCAGTGGTTACCGGGACAAGATGGTCGCTACACACAACAAGCTTTAAATACTTGAGGCTAATAATCTATACACACACACGCCCTTTCTAAACTGAACTGTGTTGCTGTCAGTGCTCAGACAGTAGGCTGATGACAAAATGCACTGCTAACAGAAATATAATCATTTCCGGTTGTATAATGTTACCAGCTATCCATTTTGTGTTGCAGTGTTAAGCACTTTTAGCTCTTGTACTGGTGGTCTTAACTCGATTTCTAGGTCTGAGGCCTAGAACGAGTCAAACTAAGAAACAAGGGCATGGTGGTGTAGTGGTTAAGCTGTTAGCCTTTTCACCAGGATTCGATTTCAGGTTAATATGCATGTCATAAACATATTAAACAAAACAAAACAGAGATAACGTTTCAAACTGATTACATTTGTGTCTTTTCAAATTATTACTTGGATTACAAATACAAAGGTGAACTGGGTTTGATATACAGTTAATGCTATCACACACTAGAATGTAAGAAAACCAAATAGCAAAAGGCGTAGGTAGAGCAGTGGTAAAATTGCTATATATGTAGAGAAGTACCTAGCGGTTTTATGAACTGGCAAAGCTATATCGCATAAACAGTGCGGGATACAATCCAGCAATCAAATTTGTATCTTGTGGAACAGAGAAAATGCACTTTTACCTTGATGGATAGCAAATGAGTGCAGATGAATGACCTATGCATTAGCCTACCATAGGGTTATAACCACGAGGTGGAGGTGTGACTTCTATATTTTATTGTTCAGAGACATGGCTTTTTTGTAACCAGTAGATTTAGTATTTTGTAAATATTCATTTTTGTAATTGTAAATAGTGGAAATATTTTTTTGTAATAGAAAATGTTAAATGTATAACTAAAAGTTATTTGGGATAAGTGTGCAAGTCAAGGATAAATAGCGTGGTTGTATTTGTTTTTAAGACAGGTATGGTTGTGTGAATGTATGACTATAGATAGAATGACAGAGAGAGAGAGAAAGCTTGTGTGTGTGTGTGGGTGTGGGTGGGTGTGGGTAGCATTGATTGTTCAACCAAAGCAAACACGGCAAGGTAGGATGGTGGGGGTAATTAATGCATATAGCAAATGGTAAATAGTATAACGTATTTTTTTTTAACACTTGTGTTTTTTTAATGCAGCGGTAGATAGGTGTTATTTTGTAAAATAGCCTTACCTACAGTAGTAGTAGTAGTAGTAGTAGACCTATATGTTTTTGGAAACAAACAGAAAGAGAATGCACTATTGCCATGGCCAAGCACTTCCATTAAGGTGATTTCAAGAAAATTTAAATCATCAAATGTGTGTTTAACAAAACTAAACTTTCAGCATGGACTAAATCATAAACGTGTCGTCTGTGATATGAAAAAAATAGGAAATCCATGTTTCCATATCAACACAATTTAAAAACTTAAAACTGTCATTTAGAAATGTAAATGGGAAATTGACAATTGTGTAAACAAGATGGAAAACTTGTTTCCATATCATGAAATACAAAAACTTTAAACTGACATTTTCAAATTGTGTACATGGAAAATTGACAAATGGCAATATGTGAAATGTGAAAATGAAAAAAATGAACAAATGGCTATCATTATTTAAAAAAATAAAAATCCGTCGTGTTCTATCGTTAAAGTGTGAATCAAACCACATCTACTTATTTGGATCACCCGAGACTGAGTAGACCTGTTTTAGTCCTAATATACTTTTAAAATTTTATGTTAAAGCTCAAATTGAACTCAAGAGCTTTAGAGTGCCAGCTAACTATTATAACTGTTACGTCACAAAGACAACTTTACACTACTCTTAATGAACAATAATAAGAAAAAGAATAATAAATGTAGAATTTTTTTAAAGGATGAACATGGTGACACTGTTTATGTTGCACAGTCTGCTAGCTTCTAGCCAGCAGCTGGGGTCATAAAAAACGATAGAGTTAACATTTTGTAATGAGATGTGACATGTTTCAAAGTACAGTATTATGGGTTCCTGTTGAGTAAAAACTAATCCTGTACAAGGAAGCAAGGGTTCGAACCCCTTACCTAACATTACTATTGCCTGAACATGGCTTGACGACACTGTATTATTATGATACTCGGTACACAAACCATAGATAGAGTGTATTGTTTAAGATCATTTTCTTTCTGAACATAGGTGGAGACTGTTGATGGTTAACAATGGCATTAATATAGTAGGACGTGGTTATAGCAATTAAGAAAAAACAGACAATACCCATACAATATTTTTATTTATTTAATATAAGTACTTGTACAATAGTTACATTCAAAATACATTTCTTTTTTCTCTATTACTATTTAGTCCTTTTTGATTCTCTTGCATATGAAGGGTAGATAACCTTGTAGTTCAGCCCCTTAAAACAACAACAACAACAACACAACCTTTTGCATAGTCTGTGATGTTGACGACTCTTGAGATGTGGAAGATGGATTAAACGTAACTTTTACAGCAGGGGTTAAATGTTGCTCAATAAACACTGCACTATTTTGAGTAGCAACATTTTTTCTTGTACTAGCTTTTTAGCATTGTCATGATTATTTGTTGACACCAACAGTGTTTCATCTGGTACACCACATTGATGATCACTCACACTTAAAACCTTACCATTTCTACTTTTTATATTGCCTCGACATTTTTTGACCTCTCTTTTGAGCATCGCCAAAATATTATTCCTTTTACATTTTGACGATTATAGTTCTAAGAGTAGCCTTTATAGAGTACACGTTGTTTACCTTTGTTAGTTGTAGTAAGTTCCATAGTAGCAACTAACCTGTTAGTATGATTTGCTCACTACAAAGGTTATAACTGTTCTGATAATAAAATAATTTAGCGTTGGCCTTTATATTTAATATGTACAGTTTGAAGTGATAACAAAAGTGAGAGCAAAATGGTAGCAGAGTGGTAGAAAATATAACATGTATTGTCAAGAAATAGTTTAAGCGGTTATGTGGATCCATTACATAATAATTTTAGCACGACGAAGCTCGTTTTCTATATCCAATAGTTCTTCATCATATTCAGTATAACCAGCCTGTTTATAGACATGCAGTTGCTGAAGCCGCCGGATTAGCTTACTTGGATTTTTCCAGTAGACAAATTTAACAAATGATTTTTTAGGTGTAAACAAAGCATTACCATTATCATTATTATCTTCATCATCAACATCATCATCATCATAACCATTATCATTATCATCATCATCATCATTATCATCATCATCATGATCATTATAATCCTCACCACTATTACTATATAGTCCTTTTTGATCCTTTTGCAATACCACATTTTGCACAGTCTGTGTTGCCTTTGATAATGTTGGGAGTTTTTCAGACATTGACAACTGTCCTAACACGACTTTCTGAGGAGATGATACATGCTTCTTAAGAAACAATGCACTACCTTGAGCTGCAATATCTTTTTCTGGGACAAGTGTTTTAGCATTTTGAAGAGTTTTTTTAAACAGCAACGATGTTTTATCTGGTACACTACATTGATGATCACTCACACTTAAGACATCACTATTTTTACTTTTCAGCTCACTTCGACACTGTTTCGAACGATGTTTTGAACAACGCCAAATAACAGTTCCATTTTTATTGGTTCGTTTTACAATATATGTATATCCTTTATAGAATGCGTATGGCATACCATTGCTATTTGTTGATACCTCCATGTCAATTGTCAAGCAGGAACTAATCTCTAGCAAAGTTCACTCGATAATATAAATAATAGTTTAAAGTGAGAGGAAAAGTGGGTGCAAGAGTAGGTGCAGAAGTGGGTGCAAAAGTGAGTGCAAAAGTGAGTGCAAAAGTGGGTGGAAAAGTGAATGCAAAAGTGGGTGCAAAAATGGGTGCAAAAGTGGGTGCTAAAGTGAGTGTAAAAGTGAGTACAAAAGTGGGTGCAAAAGTGAGTGCAAAATTGGATGTAAATGTGGGTGCAAAAGTGGGTGCCGCTTATAGTAGGCATGAATTTTACTAGAATGTGATTTGAGTAAATGTAATTTCTAAACCCCAGTAGTGAATAGTCAGTTGGTTTTGATCTATGCAAGCGTAAACATGTCACATACACTGGTGATGGATACTCAAGGCTTTAAGGTCAACGAAAACAAGTACAGTATATATTTAAAGAGGTGGTTATCATTGAATGCACAACACGCGGGTTACCATATCTTTTTTACGGACTAGTGTTTTAACATTTGAAGAGTTTTTTTAAAACAGCAAAGATGTCTTATCTGTCACACTACATTGATGATCACTCACACTTAAGACCTCACTATTTTTACTTTTTAGCTCACTTTGACACTGTTTTGAACGATGTTTTGAACAACGTCAAATAACAGTTCCATTTTATTGGTTCGTTTTACAATATACGTATAACCTTTATAGTATGCATATGGCTTACCATAACTATTCGTTGATACTTCCATATCAATTTTCAAGCATGAAATAATCTGCAATAAATTTCGCTCGATAATAGAAATAATAGTTTAAAGTGGGTGTGAAGGTGGGTGCAAAAGTGTGTGCAAACGTGAGTGTAAAAGTGGGTGCAATGCTGGGTGCAAAAGTGAGTGCAAAAGTGAGTGTAAAAGTGGGTGTAAAAGTGGGTGCAAAAGTGAGTGCAAAAGTGAATGTAAAACTGGGTGTAGTTTATAGTAGGCACGATTTTTACTAGAATGTGATTTGAGTAAATGTAATTTCTAAACCCAAGTAGTGAGTAGTCAGTTGGTTTTGATTTATGCAAGCGTAAACATGTTTCATACACTGATGATGGATACTCAAGGCTTCATGGTCAACAAAAACAAGTATATAGTTATGGAGGTAGCTATTATTGATTGCACAACACTGAATCTATTTTTGAAATTTTGATAAATAGTCTAAGTGCACTTTTGTTAATATCTCGCGAACCAATAAGACTAGGGCATTGTATGAGGTATTGTTGGACTTTTTGCCGAAGACTGCTGGTAAACACCTATGTTCCCACGACCTTTTTAAAGATGGCGGCTGACCCACGAGGGGTGATTATAAAGTATTCCAAGCGGTGCTTGTCGATAAGCAAACCAATATTCAAAGGGGGGTATGACAGAGCTTGAGGCCATAACTCCCTTTGATTGATCCCTGTTGATTTGCCCCCTTTGGACTGGTCCTCGTTGACTAGCCCCTCTGGACGGGTCCTTTCTGAAGGGAGTCATTTTTGACGGGCCCCTGCCGACGGTTCACTGTGGACGGATCCCTGTGGACGGGTCCCTGTTGACAGGTCCTTTTGACTAATCCCTTTGGACCCGTCCCTTTGACATAATTTGGATAAATGCATGGGCCAACCCACAGGGATCCGTCCACAGTGACCCGTCAGCAGGGGCCCGTCAAAAATGACTCCCTTCAAAAAGGACCCGTCCAGAGGGGCAAATCAACAGGGATCAATCAAAAGGGGTTATCGCCTCAAGCTCTGTCATACCCCCTTTGATTATTGGTTTGCTTATCCACAAGCTCCGCTTGGAATACTTTTTAATCAGCCTTCGTGGGTCAGCCGCCATCTTTAAAAAGGTCGTGGGAACATAAGTGTTTACCAGCAGTCTTTGGCAAAAAGTCCAACAATACCTCATGCAATGCCCTAGTCTTATTGGTTCGCGAGATATTAACAAAAGTGCACTTAGACTCTTTATTAAAATTTCAAAAATAGATTCAGTGTTGTGCAATCAATAATAGTTACCTCTTTAACTATATACTTGTTTTTGTTGACCATGAAGCCTTGAGTATCCATCATCGGTGTATGAGACATGTTTACGCTTGCATAAATCAAAACCAACTGACTACTCACTACTTGGGTTTAGAAATTACATTTACTCAAATCACATTCTAGTAAAATCGTGCCTACTATAAACTACACCCAGTTTTACATTCACTTTTGCACTCACATTTGCACCCACTTTTACACCCACTTTTGCACTCACTTTTGCACTCACTTTTGCACCCACCTTTGCACCCACTTTAAACTATTATTTCTATTATCGAGCGAAATTTATTGGAGATTATTTCATGCTTGAAAATTGATATGGAAGTATCAACGAATAGTTATGGTAAGCCATATGCATACTATAAAGGTTATACGTATATTGTAAAACGAACCAATAAAATGGAACTGTTATTTGACGTTGTTCAAAACATCGTTCAAAACAGTGTCAAAGTGAGCTAAAAAGTAAAAATAGTGAGGTCTTAAGTGTGAGTGATCATCAATGTAGTGTGACAGATAGATAAGACATCGTTGCTGTTTAAAAAAATACTTCAAATGTTAAAACACTAGTCCGAAAAAAGATATGGTAACCCGCGTGTTGTGCAATCAATGATAGCCACCTCTTTAAATATATACTGTACTTGTTTTCGTTGACCTTAAAGCCTTGAGTATCCATCACCAGTGTATGTGACATGTTTGCGCTTGCATAGATCAAAACCAAATGACTATTCACTAGTGGGGTTTAGAAATTACACTTACTCAAATCACATTCTAGTAAAATTCATGCCTACTATAAGCGGCACCCACTTTTGCACACACATTTACATCCAATTTTGCACTCACTTTTGCACCCACTTTTGTACTCACTTTTACAATCACTTTAGCACCCACTTTTGCACCCACATTTGCAATCACTTTTGCACCAACTTTTGCACCCACTTTTGCACGCACTTTTGCACTCACTTTTGCACCCACTTTTGCACCCACTTTTGCACCCATTTTTGCACCCACTTTTGCATTCACTTTTGCACCCACTTTTGCACCCACTTTTGCACGCACTTTTGCACTCACTTTTGCACTCACTTTTGCACCCACTTTTCCTCTCACTTTAAACTATTATTTATATTATCGAGTGAACTTTGCTAGAGATTAGTTCCTGCTTGACAATTGACATGGAAGTATCAACAAATAGCAATGGTATGCCATACGCATTCTATAAAGGATATACATATATTGTAAAACGAACCAATAAAAATGGAACTGTTATTTGGCGTTGTTCAAAACATCGTTCAAAACAGTGTCGAAGTGAGCTGAAAAGTAAAAATAGTGATGTCTTAAGTGTGAGTGATCATCAATGTAGTGTACCAGATAAAACATCGTTGCTGTTTAAAAAAACTCTTTAAAATGCTAAAACACTTGTCCCAGAAAAAGATATTGCAGCTCAAGATGGTGCATTGTTTCTTAAGAAGCATGTATCATCTCCTTAGAAAGTCGTGTTAGGACAGTTGTCAATGTCTGAAAAACTCCCAACATTATCAAAGGCAACACAGACTGTGCAAAATGTGGTATTGCAAAAGGATCAAAAAGGACTATATAGTAATAGTGATGAGGATTATAATGATCATGATGATGATGATATTGATGATGATGATGATAATGATAATGGTTATGATGATGATGTTGATGATGAAGATAATAATGATAATGGTAATGCTTTGTTTACACCTAAAAAATCATTTGTTAAATTTGTCTACTGGAACAATCCAAGTAAGCTAATCCGGCGGCTTCAGCAACTGCATGTCTATAAACAGGCTGGTTATACTGAATATGATGAAGAACTATTGGATATAGAAAATGAGCTTCGTCGTGCTGAAATTATTATGTAATGGATCCACATAACCGCTTAAACTATTTCTTGACAATACATGTTATATTTTCTACCACTCTGCTACCATTTTGCTCTCACTTTTGTTATCACTTCAAACTGTACATATTAAATATAAAAGCCAACGCTAAATTATTTTATTATCAGAACAGTTATAACCTTTGTAGTGAGCAAATCATACTAACAGGTTAGTTGCTACTATGGAACTTACTACAACTAACAAAGGTAAACAACGTGTACTCTATAAAGGCTACTCTTATAACTATAATCGTCAAAATGTAAAAGGAATAATATTTTGGCGATGCTGAAATAGAGGTCAAAAAAATGTCGAGGCAATCTAAAAAGTAGAAATGGTAAGGTTTTAAGTGTGAGTGATCATCAATGTGGTGTACCAGATGAAACACTGTTGTTGTCAACAAATAATCATGACAATGCTAAAAAGCTAGTACAAGAAAAAATGTTGCTACTCAAAATAGTCCAGTGTTTATTGAGCAACATTTAACCCCTGCTGTAAAAGTTATGTTTAATCCATCTTCCACATCTCAAGAGTCGTCAACATCACAGACTATGCAAAAGGTTGTGTTGTTGTTGTTTTAAGGGGCTGAACTACAAGGTTATCTACCCTTCATATGCAAGAGAATCAAAAAGGACTAAATAGTAATAGAGAAAAAAGAAATGTATTTTGAATGTAACTATTGTACAAGTACTTATATTAAATAAATAAAAATATTGTATGGGTATTGTCTGTTTTTTCTTAATTGCTATACCCACGTCCTACTATATTAATGCCATTGTTAACCATCAACAGTCTCCACCTATGTTCAGAAAGAAAGTGATCTTAAACAATACACTCTATCTATGGTTTGTGTACCGAGTATCATAATAATACAGTGTCGTCAAGCCATGTTCAGGCAATAGTAATGTTAGGTAAGGGGTTCAAACCCTTGCTTCCTTGTACAGGATTAGTTTTTACTCAACAGGAACCCATAATACTGTACTTTGAGACATGTCACATCTCATTACAAAATGTTAACTGTATCGTTTTCTAAGACCCCAACCGCTGGCTAGAAGCTAGCAGACTGTGCAACATAAACAGTGTCACCATGTTCATCCTTTAAAAAAATTCTACATTTATTATTCTTTTTCTTATTATTGTTCATTAAGAGTAGTGTAAAGTTGTCTTTGTGACGTAACGGTTATAATAGTTAGCTGGCACTCTAAAGCTCTTGAGTTCAATTTGAGCTTTAACATAAAATTTTAAAAGTATATTAGGACTAAAACAGGTCTACTCAGTCTCGGGTGATCCAAATAAGTAGATGTGGTTTGATTCACACTTTAACGATAGAACACGACGGTTTTTTATTTTTTTAAATAATGATAGCCATTTGTTCATTTTTTTTCATTTTCACATTTCACATATTGCCATTTGTCAATTTTCCATGTACACAATTTGAAAATGTCAGTTTAAAGTTTTTGTATTTCATGATATGGAAACAAGAATTTTCCATCTTGTTGTTTACACATTTGTCAATTTCCCCTTTACATTTTTAAATGACAGTTTTAAGTTTTTAAATTGTGTTGATATGGAAACATGGATTTCCTTTTTTTTTTCATATCACAGACGACACGTTTATGATTTAGTCCATGCTGAAAGTTTAGTTTTGTTAAACACACATTTGATGATTTAAATTTTCTTGAAATCACCTTAATGGAAGTGCTTGGCCATGGCAATAGTGCATTCTCTTTCTGTTTGTTTCCAAAAACATATAGGTCTACTACTACTACTACTACTACTGTAGGTAAGGCTATTTTATAAAATAACACCTATCTACCGCTGCATTAAAAAAAACAAGTGTTAAAAAATTACGTTATACTATTTACCATTTGCTATATACATTAATTACCCCCACCATCCTACCTTGCCGTGTTTGCTTTGGTTGAACAATCAATGCTACCCACACACACACACACACACACACACAAGCTTTCTCTCTCTCTCTGTCATTCTATCTATAGTCATACATTCACACAACCATACCTGTCTTAAAAACAAATACAACCACGCTATTTATCCTTGACTTGCACACTTATCCCAAATAACTTTTAGTTATACATTTAACATTTACTATTACAAACAAAATATTTCCACTATTTACAATTACAAAAATGAATATTTACACAATACTAAATCTACTGGTTACAAAAAAGCCATGTCTCTGAACAATAAAATATAGAAGTCACACCTCCACCTCGTGGTTATAACCCTATGGTAGGCTAATGCATAGGTCATTCATCTGCACTCATTTGCTATCCATCAAGGTAAAAGTGCATTTTCTCTGTTCCACAAGATACAAATTTGATTGCTGGATTGTATCCCGCACTGTTTATGCGATATAGCTTTGCCAGTTCATAAAACCGCTAGGTACTTCTCTACATATATAGCAATTTTACCACTGCTCTACCTACGCCTTTTGCTATTTGGTTTTCTTACATTCTAGTGTGTGATAGCATTAACTGTATATCAAACCCAGTTCACCTTTGTATTTGTAATCCAAGTAATAATTTGAAAAGACACAAATGTAATCAGTTTTAAACGTTATCTCTGTTTTATTTTGTTTAATATGTTTATGACATGCATATTAACCTGAAATCGAACCCTGGTGAAAAGGCTAACAGCTTAACCACTACACCACCATGCCCTTGTTTCTTAGTTTGACTCGTTCTAGGCCTCAGACCTGGAAATCGAGTTAAGACCACCAGTACAAGAGCTAAAAGTGCTTAACACTGCAACACAAAATGGATAGCTGGTAACATTATACAACCGGAAATGATTATATTTCTCTTAGCAGTGCATTTTGTCATCAGCCTACTGTCTGAGCACTGACAGCAACACAGTTTAGTTTAGAACAAGCGTGTGTGTGTGTATAGATTATTAGCCTCAAGTATTTAAAGCTTGTTGTGTGTAGCGACCATCTTGTCCCGGTAACCACTGAGCATTTTTTTGTGTTTTAGCTATCCTCTTTAACCAATCAATTAAAGATAGTCTACTCTTAATTCTTGAATCGATAAATCAAAGTTTGTGTACACCGTTCGTCATTTATTAACCCATACCTGCAACCTATACTCTCTCTATACTGTGCCCAACTCTAGGAATGGGTATTCCAAGTTTCAGACACCTAGATATCAAGGGAAAGGCTGTAGCCGCTTTTGAAAGTTCAGATATTTGAATATCGCGCTACATTGCTTCTCGAAGCATTTCGAAGGAATTTACCGATAGTTGGATGTCAAGTGACGTAGCGAGTAATAGCAGAGGTCGAGGCTATTTATTGATTAAATAGTTAACTATGGAGTAGAGACTTGAGACTGGGATCAGATTACTGGCACGGCCAAATGAAAGAGAATGCAATTAGTATCAAGTAAATCGGACCAGGGATTCAAGAGATATGAGGATTTCTAGATATCAGGTGATGACGCGTGACCCTGACCGTTTTGAATAAAAGCCAGCTGGGCGAGGCATGGTCAGCTCATTCTTACACAAGCACTTGGCGAGCAAGTTGCGTCTACGCTGAGCCAAGTCACATGGTTGCCGTATCTACGCAGAAGTTCTTTTCAAGTCGTGATAGTCACGAGAAGTGCTGCGCTACGAGTTGGACTTAGTAAGTTTCTGGTGAGGAGAATCACTGAGGTGATTGTTTTTCTACAGACATTGGTGGAAATATTTATATTTCTACAAGGACATATGCTAGACTTTGTCTAGAAAATAGTATTTTGTCACAGTCCAGTAGTAACTTAATACTTGGATGTTTAAATCCATTCAGTCAGTTTTTCATTATTTGTAACTAGTTAACCACTTCGATCTGTCAGTACACTGAAGACTAGTCTATAACGGTGGCGTTCATTAGTCTACGCAAGGGAAACTGCAGGTTGTCTAGCGCATGGCAGATGGTGATATACAAACCATGCCCAGGGAACGATCTTCAGAACAGCCGTTAATTGCTTAGACTGTCAATGTTTTTCTTGTACTGATGAGATTACAGTGAGTTATGTTACAACTGACATATCTAAGAAGAGATCACTTAGATCTGACCCTATTTAAACAAACTGTTATGGCTTTGATAGAAGCCCATATTATAATGGAACCACAGTTTATTCAAACGTCGAAAGATACTACCACTATGTCTGACTAGACGATTTGTGGGTCTACAATGGCGGCCGATACAAGGATTATACGTGCTTGTCCGATAGGGCATGTCTATGGATAAATCTGGTACAGACCAGATTTACTACGCTTCAAGACCATCAAGAAATGTAAGCCACATTTGAATTATATTATGCCTAGCTAATTGGAACAAACTATTTTTCTGCAGATGACCAACACATTTTTTTCGTCGTATTTAAAGCTTGCAATGATTTACGCAAGACTTGTTAGAGTTATTCTGAGCATTTTCAGCACTCAGAACAGTTTAGGATCGATGACCGAGCATTTCGAAGATTTATTTGAATTTTTCATATTTTAAGGAAATCACGGTAATCAGCCGATGTAACTGTAAAAGTTAAATTTATTTTTGTTAAGGAATGGATATTTTTTCCATATTCGAAGGTTCGAACATGTGGATTCTCACATAATGAGATGATAATTAAACATATTTAAAATAATATAATTAATAATAATAATAATAATCCACTAATAATAATAATAATAATTTTCATAATTTTTCTAAATAATTCTTGGATATTATATTTTATAATAATCATATGTATTGAGAAAGAGCCTATGAAGTAGTTTAATCATTTCTAGTTTGGAACAGGAGATTTTCCGAAGGGAGTGGTTAGCGCAAGCCCGCATTCAACCAACATGTCAGTTCTGGTTGAACAGTTGATATTTGCAATGAGTAAAGTTCATTTTTCAGATAACACGGAGAGGCATGAAACGGGAAGCAAATGATATTTGTATCAAATAGGATATTTTTGTATTTATATAAAATCATGACGTAAATACACTTCGAAAGTGAAATAAAGCTTTTCATAAGTATGGTAAATTCACGGGTTGAACTGAATGGTAAAATAAAATAAACTTGTAAGTTTATTAATCTTCCAGTGTTGATAACAAGCAGAGGCTTGATTTATTGTATAAATTTTGGGAAGATAATTTATGTGTGGAGTAGTTGAAATGCCCTTCCCAGGTGCGCATGTTTAAGTCGCAGGAATGAAGGTTTTTTCGAGCATCAATCAAATAGCAGGTTCGATGGCTCAGGTTTATAGTAGGAGTATTGGAACTACACATTTCGTCGGATGAATGACCCGAAGGTTATTTCTTGAAACCATCAGTTCTTATTTCAACCTTGTTTACGAATTCCATTTAGACTTTGATTTTGCTAGAACCCGGATTTGTCATGATAGTAGTTTATTCTTCTTCAGAGGAAGACCTTTGCCGTTGTTGTTATAATATTGTGTTCTTACACAAATAATAGAATGGGCCACTGCCAATTAAAAATAATTCTTTAACCACGAATAATTTGAAGGATATTTTCAGTCCTAGTGCCATGAACTAAATGAATTCATTATAAAACTACAATTCTTATTTCCGCATTCTGTCGAAGAATTGCAAGTTGTGAAAGTTGCTAAAAATGGCCATGATTATAAATATTTTTATAATATTGTTCCCAAGGGGAAAATCAAATATTGAATGGTTCAACCATTTATTGATCAAGTTGATGATTCAGAAATCATATATTTTGTTTGGAACTTGAAGTTCAGAATCGAGTCACTTCTCGAATGTTTAATGTCAGAAGAACAATTAATTGTTGTTGTGCTTCGCACAGTTCTTCGATGCTATGCTCAAGGTCAAATACTTTTCAGATGTTATTAATATATGTGTTAATAATTTGTGTTGCTTCGATGATGATAATATTTTCGACGATATATTTTTGAAACTGGAAAAACAAGTGAAAGTTTAAAAATTCTATAAACATTTATTCTACGAGTGTTAATATCATGTAAATATTCAAACAGTGATCTACGTTATTTCCAGTATAGACAATTAACTTTGAACTGGAATTAAATATTAATAATTTTGGAACACAGTCCACAGGACTATTAATCGGACTTGTGTTTCCAAAAAGATTGTCAAATGTGTTTGGAAAATTTCTGTATATTGTGTGTAAATAAGAGTGTGGATCGCCACACGTGGAGTGATGCTGCTTTAAGCATCCTTGCAGTCAGATTTTAACTTTAAAATAAACTGAGATAATTTTACCAGATGTGTTTCTCCCAATTAAATCTCCTTCTATCCTTATTGTTGCATTGAGCCAAAAATCAGTAAAGCATTTTTTTAATTTGATGTCGTTTTTGCGATTTGCTTTAACCTATCTGGCGCTCCGGGATATTTTGACTCTCGTGCTGACTGATTATTGGTAAAATGCATATGTGGTCGTGCGGACTCCGGTCTAAACGGGCACATAAAATAAGATAGAGAGAGAAATGGCTTCGAACGTGGGCCCCGATTTAGACATGGTCAATCGCATGCCGATTTGAAATTGTGATAATTTTTATAGAAATATTTTGGGAGTTGAGAGATGTCTGGTTTGGATGAATAAATTAGTAGGAAACCCAATTAGTGGGGAAAATTAAAAATTTAACTTGGTTAATAATTAGAATGGGTTTGATTATTTTTGATAATGGCTTAACCATTAGGGCGTCAAGTAAATTCAGTAGTAAACGTTCGATGACTGGATATACACATTATTAGAATCGAGGTGGAGGATATTTGAGAACTTGCATATTTTTCTTGTGATATTGTGGTAAATGTAATTCGTAAAAGTAGAGAATTTTGTTTCCATCACGTCGATATTAGGACAAATCTCATTTTATTATAGTGTTCCAATTAGCTATTCATATTTCTTGTTCTAGTTATAAGCTTGTGTTTGCCACTGTTGTATACCCCTAAGTTTTGAATAATAATTGAAATTATGGAAGAAATGATGAGGATGATGAGGAGTTTGGAGGAGAGTTCAAAAGAGGCTGGACTGCGTGTAGCAGCCATTATGAAAGAAAATACTGAGGCTTTGGAAAAGAAACTTAAAGAAAATTCTGATTCTTTAGAAAATAAACTTAAAGAAAGTTTAAACGATAAACTTAAAGAAAATTCCGATTCTTTAGAAAGTAAACTTAAAGAAAATTCTGATTCTTTAGAAAATAAACTTAAAGAAAATTTGAATGATAAACTTAAAGAAAATTCTGATTCTTTAGAAAATAAACTTAAAGAAAATTCTGAGTCTTTAGAAAATAAACTTAAAGAAAGTTTAAATGATAAACTTAAAGAAAGTTCTGATTCTTTAAAAAGTAACTTGAAGGAAAATTTAAATAGTAAATTTAATTCAATGGAAAGTAAATTTAAAGAGAATTCTGAAATTTTGAAAATGACACTTGAGAGTAAAATGAATAAATTATGCGACAAAACACATGAGCTCGAAACTTCATTAGCTACTAACGCAAGTTTAATGGACGATAAATTTCGCGATGCCGATCTTCGATCTCAAAGCTTAGCTGATAGGATAGAACATGGTCTTAGGAAAGTTGGTGAAGACATGGTCAACCTGGAAGTCAGAGTGAAGAAGGAGAGTAACGAGATGGGAATTCTAGTTGTTCAACGTTTAACGGAACAATTCAAAGAACTTGTCATGGGAGAAATAAGAGAAGGTGTGATTAGTGAGTTGCAAACTGAAATCAAAACCACAGTTGTCAATGAAATTAATGACACACTCAAGCTGGAGAACCAAGAAGGAATCAAGGAGATTAGGGAATCTTTGTCATCCCATATTGAAGTAATTGCCAAGGATATTCAAGCAACTCAGAAGGACATATCAGACATGACAGGGTCATTGAAAAGTCATGAGGCTGTTATGAACCAGATATCCACTGATGTCAAGGAAAATTGTAAAGAAACTGAAGCAATTAAGAAGATGGCAGAAGAAAACCAAAAGGAACTTGAGGCTATGAAAAGTCAAATCAAGGATGAGAAACAGTCTGATCATCTGTTAAAAATGCCAAATGTAAGGGGAAAGGAACAGATACAGATAAATCTAGGAGGAGCTAGAGACACGGATAGTCAAAGACAGGATGAGGTCAGGACAGTATTTCAATCCAACCCCATAACTGTATTTAAGAATATAGAAGATAAGCCTTCTAAATTTTCAGGGCGAGATTCTGTAACACCCGTGGAATTTTTTAGAGAAGCAGGTGATTACCTGAAAGATTCTAAGATCCCTAAAGAAAGACAGATCCGAGTGATAGGGAAGTTCTTGGAAGGTCCTGCACTTCTTTGGTTTAGAGCATTTAGATCCACTCTAACCACTTTTGAGGAGTTTTCTCGTGGGCTGTTAAAAAAGTTTTGGTCCCCGGAAACCCAACAGCAAGTTAGAGCAGAGTTATATTCGAAGAGATTCTCGACGTCACAACCTACTCGATACTCTACGTACTTTTCTGGACAGCTGTCTAAACTTCAACATTTAGATCCGCCGATGCCAGATAACGAGTTGATTACTGCATTGATACGTCAGTTTCCAGCAGACGTCCAGAGGACTTTGATCGCTGCTGATATCTATAATATGGAACAATTTGATGAAGTATTACAGAAGCTGGATCATACAAACGCTCAATTCTTCCATCAGAAGGGAGGAAAGAGTAACAACGCTGTGTATGCTGTTATGGCTGATAGTTATTCTCAGACACCTCGAGAGATTCGAGAGGAGCGAGAAGAGAAAACGCCGAGGGAAGATCCAAATAAAGGAAGATGGAACCAGTACAGTAACAGATACAGTTACAAGCCATATGCAAGACCGGATGGTGGTAATCGATACAATACTCGATGGAGAAGACCACGAGATAGTCAAGGAAGGTACCAGGAAAGAAGATCCTATGGTAGAAACAACTACAATAACAGAGGGAATGTAGATACTCGTCAGTCCAATGAAGAGTTTAACAAGGAGACGAGGAAAAATTTGGAAGCAAGACACCAAGATAACTTGCAATTTTTGGAGCAGAGGCCCAATGAACCAGGTCCATCGGGAACACAACAATCCCGGGGGAATGGTAATAAAAAAAAAACAACTTCGAATTCACAGTAGAAGATAGAATTTTGAATACTTTCACTTCCAGAATCATTAAATGGCAAGCAGAGGATGATGATTTAATTCAACAGAATGACGAACGAAAAGAAATGGGTACCAGAATTAGAATGCCAATCATATCTTGCGAAGTATTTGGTATGCCTGTCGATACTTTGATCGATACTGGGGCTATGCTTTGTCTGGTGAGTGAGAAGCTTTATATTCTGTGGAAACTCAAGGAGAATTTAGAGGAGATTCCACTATCAGGAATTAAGATCCAAGGAATAATACCCAATAAATTATCTCTGTGTAAAACACAATTATACTTATGTATAACGATTGGAGGACATGATTTCCGACATGTATTTGTTGTAATGAAGGACATGGCTTTTGACATGATATTGGGAGCAGATTTCATTCAGAAATATCAAGCAGTGATAGATATGAAGACAGAGACGATCAGATTCAAGAATACCGAAGAGATAAACTTCGAGGGAAAAGAAGAGGAAGACATCGAGGGAGATGCTCAATGGTCTCTGATTTTTCATGAAGCTGAAGGAAGAGAAGTCTACACTGAGAAGGAGTCCCCAGAGCTAGGGAAGATTTTGGAGGAGTATCACGATATTTTTGATATTAAACCTGGTGAAATTGAAGATTTTGAATATTGTGGAAGTACACAATAATGGAAGCTATGAAGTAGCCAATACACGAACTGGTAACATCGTGGGAACTTACAATGCATCGAATTTGAAGATTTATTATTCAAGAACCAGATGATTTAATGTATAGATAGGAAAAATAAAAAAATTTCAATTTTTATTTTTTGCTAGGTGTGGGGTGGATGTGCCCAACTCTAGGAATGGGTATTCCAAGTTTCAGACACCTAGATATCAAGGGAAAGGCTGTAGCCGCTTTTGAAAGTTCAGATATTTGAATATCGCGCTACATTGCTTCTCGAAGCATTTCGAAGGAATTTACCGATAGTTGGATGTCAAGTGACGTAGCGAGTAATAGCAGAGGTCGAGGCTATTTATTGATTAAATAGTTAACTATGGAGTAGAGACTTGAGACTGGGATCAGATTACTGGCACGGCCAAATGAAAGAGAATGCAATTAGTATCAAGTAAATCGGACCAGGGATTCAAGAGATATGAGGATTTCTAGATATCAGGTGATGACGCGTGACCCTGACCGTTTTGAATAAAAGCCAGCTGGGCGAGGCATGGTCAGCTCATTCTTACACAAGCACTTGGCGAGCAAGTTGCGTCTACGCTGAGCCAAGGCACATGGTTGCCGTATCTACGCAGAAGTTCTTTTCAAGTCGTGATAGTCACGAGAAGTGCTGCGCTACGAGTTGGACTTAGTAAGTTTCTGGTGAGGAGAATCACTGAGGTGATTGTTTTTCTACAGACATTGGTGGAAATATTTATATTTCTACAAGGACATATGCTAGACTTTGTCTAGAAAATAGTATTTTGTCACAGTCCAGTAGTAACTTAATACTTGGATGTTTAAATCCATTCAGTCAGTTTTTCATTATTTGTAACTAGTTAACCACTTCGATCTGTCAGTACACTGAAGACTAGTCTATAACGGTGGCGTTCATTAGTCTACGCAAGGGAAACTGCAGGTTGTCTAGCGCATGGCAGATGGTGATATACAAACCATGCCCAGGGAACGATCTTCAGAACAGCCGTTAATTGCTTAGACTGTCAATGTTTTTCTTGTACTGATGAGATTACAGTGAGTTATGTTACAACTGACATATCTAAGAAGAGATCACTTAGATCTGACCCTATTTAAACAAACTGTTATGGCTTTGATAGAAGCCCATATTATAATGGAACCACAGTTTATTCAAACGTCGAAAGATACTACCACTATGTCTGACTAGACGATTTGTGGGTCTACAATGGCGGCCGATACAAGGATTATACGTGCTTGTCCGATAGGGCATGTCTATGGATAAATCTGGTACAGACCAGATTTACTACGCTTCAAGACCATCAAGAAATGTAAGCCACATTTGAATTATATTATGCCTAGCTAATTGGAACAAACTATTTTTCTGCAGATGACCAACACATTTTTTTCGTCGTATTTAAAGCTTGCAATGATTTACGCAAGACTTGTTAGAGTTATTCTGAGCATTTTCAGCACTCAGAACAGTTTAGGATCGATGACCGAGCATTTCGAAGATTTATTTGAATTTTTCATATTTTAAGGAAATCACGGTAATCAGCCGATGTAACTGTAAAAGTTAAATTTATTTTTGTTAAGGAATGGATATTTTTTCCATATTCGAAGGTTCGAACATGTGGATTCTCACATAATGAGATGATAATTAAACATATTTAAAATAATATAATTAATAATAATAATAATAATCCACTAATAATAATAATAATAATTTTCATAATTTTTCTAAATAATTCTTGGATATTATATTTTATAATAATCATATGTATTGAGAAAGAGCCTATGAAGTAGTTTAATCATTTCTAGTTTGGAACAGGAGATTTTCCGAAGGGAGTGGTTAGCGCAAGCCCGCATTCAACCAACATGTCAGTTCTGGTTGAACAGTTGATATTTGCAATGAGTAAAGTTCATTTTTCAGATAACACGGAGAGGCATGAAACGGGAAGCAAATGATATTTGTATCAAATAGGATATTTTTGTATTTATATAAAATCATGACGTAAATACACTTCGAAAGTGAAATAAAGCTTTTCATAAGTATGGTAAATTCACGGGTTGAACTGAATGGTAAAATAAAATAAACTTGTAAGTTTATTAATCTTCCAATGTTGATAACAAGCAGAGGCTTGATTTATTGTATACATTTTGGGAAGATAATTTATGTGTGGAGTAGTTGAAATGCCCTTCCCAGGTGCGCATGTTTAAGTCGCAGGAATGAAGGTTTTTTCGAGCATCAATCAAATAGCAGGTTCGATGGCTCAGGTTTATAGTAGGAGTATTGGAACTACACATTTCATCGGATGAATGACCCGAAGGTTATTTCTTGAAACCATCAGTTCTTATTTCAACCTTGTTTACGAATTCCATTTAGACTTTGATTTTGCTAGAACCCGGATTTGTCATGATAGTAGTTTATTCTTCTTCAGAGGAAGACCTTTGCCGTTGTTGTTATAATATCGTGTTCTTACACAAATAATAGAATGGGCCACTGCCAATTAAAAATAATTCTTTAACCACGAATAATTTGAAGGATATTTTCAGTCCTAGTGCCATGAACTAAATGAATTCATTATAAAACTACAATTCTTATTTCCGCATTCTGTCGAAGAATTGCAAGTTGTGAAAGTTGCTAAAAATGGCCATGATTATAAATATTTTTATAATATTGTTCCCAAGGGGAAAATCAAATATTGAATGGTTCAACCATTTATTGATCAAGTTGATGATTCAGAAATCATATATTTTGTTTGGAACTTGAAGTTCAGAATCGAGTCACTTCTCGAATGTTTAATGTCAGAAGAACAATTAATTGTTGTTGTGCTTCGCACAGTTCTTCGATGCTATGCTCAAGGTCAAATACTTTTCAGATGTTATTAATATATGTGTTAATAATTTGTGTTGCTTCGATGATGATAATATTTTCGACGATATATTTTTGAAACTGGAAAAACAAATGAAAGTTTAAAAATTCTATAAACATTTATTCTACGAGTGTTAATATCATGTAAATATTCAAACAGTGATCTACGTTATTTCCAGTATAGACAATTAACTTTGAACTGGAATTAAATATTAATAATTTTGGAACACAGTCCACAGGACTATTAATCGGACTTGTGTTTCCAAAAAGATTGTCAAATGTGTTTGGAAAATTTCTGTATATTGTGTGTAAATAAGAGTGTGGATCGCCACACGTGGAGTGATGCTGCTTTAAGCATCCTTGCAGTCAGATTTTAACTTTAAAATAAACTGAGATAATTTTACCAGATGTGTTTCTCCCAATTAAATCTCCTTCTATACTTATTGTTGCATTGAGCCAAAAATCAGTAAAGCATTTTTTTAATTTGATGTCGTTTTTGCGATTTGCTTTAACCTATCTGGCGCTCCGGGATATTTTGACTCTCGTGCTGACTGATTATTGGTAAAATGCATATGTGGTCGTGCGGACTCCGGTCTAAACGGGCACAATACTGCAGTTTGATCTGAAAATCAAGTTTCAATGACTTGTCAGTCACCATACATGTAGCCTACACTAATTCTTTCTCTACCTAGCTATGTTTCATCACACATGGTAAACATCTCACGTGTTCGTATCCGATTATTAGTTTATAAAATCTCAGGTCGATGACCTTGATGTATTGGGTATTTTGGGTAAATTCATTGGCCATGGGAAAGGGTTGACCATTCTAAGTCCTATGACACCTCACATGTTGATATTCGATTATTAGTTTATAAAATATTAGGTCAATGACCTTGCTGTTTTGAATCTTTTGGGTAAATTCGTTGCTCATGGAAAAGGGTTGACCATCCTGAGTCCCATAACACCTCACTTGAGCCTCTCTGATTATTAGTTTATAAATTCATAGGTCAATGACCTTGCTGTTTTAGATCTTTTGGGTAAATTCGTTGGTCATGGAAAAGGGTTGACCATCCTGAGTCCTATGACACCTCACTTGACCCTCTCTGATTATTAGTTAGCGAGATATTAACAAAAGTGCAGTTGGGCCCTTTTGACATAAATAAATAATATATTCAAAAACATAATGTCACCTCAAGTCCAACGACCTCTCATACAGGTCCCTAGCCTTATTGATTCATGAGATATTAAAAAGCTAATGACCTTAGATCTTTTGGGTAAATTCGTTGGTCATGGAAAAGGGTTGACCATCCTGAGTCCTATGACACCTCACTTGACCCTCTCTGATTATTAGTTAGCGAGATATCAACAAAAGTGCAGTTAGGCCCTTTTGACATAAATAAATAATATATTCAAAAACAGAATGTCACCTCAAGTCCAACGACCTCTCATACAGGTCCCTAGCCTTATTGATTCATGAGATATTAAAAAGCTAATGACCTATTAGTTTTGGATCTTTTGGTAATTAAAAAAATAACTCATCTATAAATCATTATTCAAAAAGCCCGCTCGCTTACAAAAACCCCAAGTGCGCATGCGTAAAAAACAAAAAAAACAAAGATGTTAATTCATAATAGCAATCGGCTCTTCACATGCATTTCATGTGGAACAACGTTTAATTTCATCATAGCATTAGAGACCATGGGTCAGTCCATAGAGACCAGTCCAAAGGGACTGGTCTAAAGGGACTCATCAACAAAAACTCATCCACAAGGACTCGTCCACAAGGATCTTTCAACAAGGACCTGTCCACAAGGACTTGTCCACAAGGACTCGTCCACAGGGACCCGGCAACAATGACCCGTCAACAATAACCCATCCATAGGGATCCGCTCTCCCACCCTCTTACAAAAGCCATGAGTGGGCATGCTAATTCATAGTGGCTTTCCACCGCACACATGTCTCTTGTGTAGAACAACTTTTTATTCCATATTAGCATTCAAACTCTCACATGATGCAATTGGAAAGAGAGATTCTCTAAAAAAAAAAACAATTCCACCGCCTAGTAGGGGTAGGTTTAATTTTTGGGGTTGAAATATGTTGTTCATAGGAAAGGGGGTATCAGCCCGAGTTCAATGACACCTCATTCGTCAAAATCCGACCACGGGTTCGGGAGTTATCGGGCTGCCGCCATCTTGTGTGGAGGGTGTGGAGGAGGAGGCATCTGAACTCTCACAAACACACTACTACCCTCAAATGCCAGCTGACTGCGCCAGGTTTCGAACCTGCAACCTTGGGCTCAGCAAGCGAGAACGTTACCACTGAGCCACGCAGCCAGACCGGTGATAAAGAGAACTACTAGAAGTACATTTATGAGATTTTCAGAAACCTCGTGACTACAAAACCAACATGGCGGCCATGCGAATATGAGACTTTTAAATATACCTTTCTCGCGATTTAACCATCCAAACCTAATGAAACATGGTACAGCAAATGTTTATACACATTGTAATGCACTGGCTTCTAATTTATTTCAATTGTTTTCGTTACCTCAAAATGGCGGCTGTGCGAAATATTTCACTAGCATTCAATATCTCCGAAACTATTTATGATATCGCCCTGAAATATAATACGGTGATAAAGGGCACTGCTACAAGTTTATCTATGTACCTTCAAAAACCTGTAAAGTACAAAACGAACATGGCGGCCAAGCGAACTTGAAACATTTTAATAGACTTTGCTCGTGATTTAACCATCTGAGCGCAGTGAAATGTGGTACAGTAAATGATTATACATTTCGTAATGCACCGGCATCTAATTTTGTTTAATTGTTTACATAACCTCAAGATGGCGGCTGTGCGAATTAAAAAATTAAGTTTTTATTTCTTGTGTCGTAATCATGCGATCGAAGTGAAAGTTTGAATAATGAAGCTACGCAATAATATTCCTTTAATGGTTCATAACTCTAAGGCCTATACATATAACAATCCAAAATGGCGAGCATCTGAAATATTTTGACGGTTCTCAATATCTACGAATCTCTTACAGCAATCAAACTGAAACTTGTTATCTTCATAGAGGCTATGAACATAAGTACACCTATATGACTTTCAGTAGCATGGTGAGCACAAATCAAACATGGCGGCGACGCGTAGTACAAATATTTAAATGGATGTTTATCGCGATTTAACCAACCGAGTGCAGTGAAACATTGCACGTTAAATGCTTATACAAATGTTAATCCACTGGCATCTAATTCATTTCAATTGTTTTCATAACCACAAGATGGCAGCTGTGCGAAATTTTAAAATCTCGTTTTTTTATTACTCCTTGTGTTCTAATCATGCGATTGAAGTCTGAATACCGCAAGTTCACAATAATCTTCATGTAACAGTACATAAATAAAAATCCAACCTGGCGTCCATCTGAAATATTTAGACGGTTCTCAATATCTACGAATCTATCACAACAATCAAACTGAAATTTTGTATGTTGATAGAGGCAATTAACATAAGCAGGATATTGTGAGGTTTGAAGTCATTTTTCAGTGTTGCCTAAGTAAACAAAAGTTTGGTGTTTTTCACGGTCAACACGAATGTACCCAAAATTAATCTCATGTAATTTATTTCAGGATTAGGGCACATTCGTGTCGACCGACTGAAAAGCACCAAACGTTTGTTTATAAGTAGGATATATGAAAATGGCTGTATAGTTGTTCACTTGTTTGTAACAGATTCAAGACGAAACTGTTTTTAAATCCTTTGCTTTTCCTGATCTTCACCGTTTACCTTATATTTACCCTCTTTGTTTTTAAAATGCGGGGCTAAACTTTACGCATTTCCGCACTATTAATTAATTAAGCGTTTTTTAAGAGGGTTAAAATCCCTTCGGAGGGGAAGTAAAGCCGCCAGTCCCATGTCATAGATTTATGGCTTGTAAAAGATCCTTCCACAGACAAATCTTGTTTGAAGCTAAATTGTTAGGTTAGATTTCGTCGGAACGCTCTATCAAAGTTACAACCTTCACCACTAGGTATCATTAATATCAAGTAAAGATTGTTGGAACTACTTGAAATTGAACGGAACTTGTAGCTCACCCTAAGGGTGTCTGTAGGAAACAGCTACAGTCTCAGACGAGCCGAACATGTCCTCGGACACTCCCGGCTCTAAAAGCCTTACTATAAATAAATAGAATTCATTATTATTCAGAGAAAACTCAACAAATATTTGTTTAGAATTACATAATAATGCCACATAGTTTTTAAAGAGGTTCTATTTGTAGCTAACGGTAAAACACCCACATTAAGTAATCTTATCATACTAATACAGTATATAAAAATGAGATGGTGTGTGTCTGTCTTTCTGTCTGTCTGTCTGTCTGTGTGTTACTCAATAACGCAATAACCACTGGTCCGATTTAAATGAAATTTTATATGGATGTAGCTGATTTACCAGGTTTACATATAGGATACTTTTAATTTCGATATTTTGCACTATTTAAAAATGGCGATCATTTTAGTGACGTCACTACACCCTTTGGTTTCAAAATTTCATATTTCCATTTCAAATAAAAAGAGAACGCTAAGAAATAACAAACTTTTGAAGGCATACACGAGCTTTAACATTTAATTTTCTATCCAAAAGGTCCTTATCACTTTTCGTGTATCTCAAACAGTTTGCGTGTAAAACCTAAATTTGTGCAATCAAACACGGTCAACACCGAGCGGTGCAGTATATCTCTACATATATAAAATGAAAGTTTGTCTTTTTTTCTGAATTTCTACGGAAATTTGAGTTATTTACGCGTTTCAGAATGTTTTATGATGGATGCGCGCGAAAATATTTTTTTTGTCTGTTTGTTTGTTTGTCTGTGGGCAAGTTAGTTCCCTTATAACTCGAGAACGGTTGGGAGTATCAACGTAAAATTTGGTACAGATATCCATCAGAGGCACGACACTAATCATTTATGTAACTCTTCTCCGTACCTCTCATAAAAGGGGGCCTACCCCCTTAAAATACATGCTGAAATAGGCGTAGAAGGACGAGACAAAGCTCATTTTCAGCCCCTCAATGTGAGAGACAAAACTTGGGGGCCCTAAAGGGTCCACGAAAACCTCATTTTAAGGCCCTAAAACCAACCGTTTTTGAGATATTCCAACAAAAATAATTGCATTTAATAAACTAATGAACGAATACAAGCCGGTAACCATGGCAATAGATTCTCAGAGGTCCATCTATTGCTGTAAGACCCAATGCAATTCCATTAATTACATTAGTGTGAAAGTTTGCAAACGGCTAGAAGGTTATCACGGAACCAAATTAAGCTGTAAAATACATCAATACGCATAATGCGCTTAAGGGGGTCAAGGGGTACTCTAGAATTTTTTCACGCGATTTACACCTGCGGGTGTGGTACGGCAGGTCTATTATATTCCTATCCCTATATTATATTATTAGTATTATATTATGGCGTACAACGACGAGACAAAGCACCTCGGTGCCAGAAACAAAACTCGAGCGCCATAAAGGGTCCTCGAAAACTACATTATAAGGTTCTAATTACCAATAGTTAATGAAATATTCCCAGAAAACTAATTTAATTTAATTTAACAAACTAATGAAGGAATGCAAATCGGTAACCATGACAACATTATCTCAAGGAGTGGCATCCAACTTTCCATCAATTTCTGTAAGAAGCAATGTCACTCCATTTATTACATTTCTGTGAAATTTTGCAAATGGCTATAAATTTAGATCGTAGGCTTTCGCGACCTGTGTCAAGTTTACCATCTTGGCTTACAGGATTGAGCCGCGTCGCATATCGGTTATTATTTCCCGACGTTTCGGCTGACATTGCAGCAGCCTTAATCATGGGTAGGTACGAGTTGGTGTCCGTACTCAAACTAACGGTTGTTGCCAGTCAGGTGTGCTTGCTTGCCCTGCATTTACGTCACGCTGCTCGCTGATTGGTCCCCGCCCCTGGCAGTCAAGCGCTAGTAGAACTTTCCAGAAGTTGCTGAGTTTGAACCCATCTTCGCGATTGAATTTATTGGGATGCTTCACGACCTCTATTGCCTCTCTAATTAACCTGTTTTGGTATCCGGGAATTTTAGCAACAGTTTCGGCCTTATCAAATTCGATGGCGTGTCTCGTGACGTCAGCATGTTCAGCTATTGCAGATCTGTAGTTTATCTGTGCTCTGAAATCCTAATGGAAACTCGTCTTTTTGTTTGCCCTATGTAAACCTGTCCACAGGAGCAAGGCACTTTGTAAACTCCTGCGTCCTGGTTTGGCAGCTTTATCTCGTTTGATTTACGCTCCACTTGCGTCAGCTTGTTTATAGGATGCATCACAGTAGTAACATCGTGTTTCTTGAGCAGCCTGGCGATTCTATCTGTCAACCCCTGTATGTACGGCAGAAAGGCTTTATGGTGGGGCCTATCTTTGTTCTTTTTGCCAGTTCTTCGGCTTTGTTCTACCTTCCGTGTGGCCCTATTTATTTGTCCTTTGCTGTAGCCATTAGCTAGGAGCGTGTTCCAAACATGTTTCTTTTCTTCATTCACGCTATCCTTATCACAAATGTGGTTGGCTCTGGTGAGGAGTGTTCTAGCTACAATTTCTTTCTGCGATGGAGGATGACTTGAGTTAGCATGTAGGTACCGATCTGTGTGAGTGTCTTTCCTATAGACCCTGTGTCCGAGTGTGTTATCTGTTCGTTTATAGAGCAACGTCTAAGAAGGCCAGCTGATTATTTTCTTCTACTTCCATTGTGAAGTTGATGCTCGGATGTCTGGAGCACATGAAGTCTAGAAAGTCCTGAAGTGTGGTGCGTCCATGTTCCCATATTAAAAATACGTCGTCTACGTATCTCAACCAACACTTAGGCTTCAATGGGCTCTCCTTGATCGCTTCGTCTTGGAAGTTAGCCTTAAACACGTTAGCCAGTAGTGGAGAGAGGGGGGAACCCATGGCTGCTCCCTCCGTTTGCTGAAACATTTGCCCATTGAATACGAAGACTGTGGAGTTAACTCAGTGTTCAGCTAACTCCACTAAGTCCGTTGGGCCTCCTGTGGCTGTAAGTTTTTCCCTGATTAACTGTATGGCGTCAGGTACAAGCACCCTGGTAAATAGCGACTCCACATCGAAGCTTGCCAGTAGATCACCGTCACTCAGGCTTATACTCGCTATGATATCAGTCAAGTGCTGCGAGTTCTTCACGTGGGAGGCTGGCGGAGGGAATAATGGCTGCAGTACCTGGTTCAAATATTTAGCCAGAGCGTGAGTTGGAGACGCTATGGCGCTAACTATAGGTCTCAGAGGCACATCGGGCTTGTGTATTTTAGGTAGGCCGTAGAACGTGGGAGTTCTTGAGTAGCGAGGTACTAGGGATTTCTGCTTCTCTACGGCCTACCTAAAATACACAAGCCCGATGTGCCTCTGAGACCTATAGTTAGCGCCATAGCGTCTCCAACTCACGCTCTGGCTAAATATTTGAACCAGGTACTGCAGCCATTATTCCCTCAGCCAGCCTCCCACGTGAAGAACTCGCAGCACTTGGCTGATATCATAGCGAGTATAAGCTTGAGTGACGGTGATCTACTGGCAAGCTTCGATGTGGAGTCTCTATTTACCAGGGTGCTTGTACCTGACGCCATACAGTTAATCAGGGAAAAACTTACAGCCACAGGAGGCCCAACGGACTTAGTGGAGTTAGCTGAACACTGCGTTAACTCCACAGTCTTCGTATTCAATGGGCAAATGTTTCAGCAAACGGAGGGAGCAGCCATGGGTTCCCCCCTCTCTCCACTACTGGCTAACGTGTTTAAGGCTAACTTCGAAGAAGAAGCGATCAAGGGGAGCCCATTGAAGCCTAAGTGTTGGTTCAGATACGTAGACGACGTATTTTTGATATGGGAACATGGACGCACCACACTTCAGGACTTTCTAGACTTCATGTGCTCCAGTCATCCGAGCATCAACTTCACAATGGAAGTAGAAGAAAATAATCAGCTGGCCTTCTTAGACGTTCTGCTCTATAAACGAACAGATAACGCACTCGGACACAGGGTCTATAGGAAAGACACTCACACAGATCGGTACCTACATGCTAACTCAAGTCATCCTCCATCGCAGAAAGAAATGGTAGCTAGAACACTCCTCACCAGAGCCAACCACATTTGTGATAAGGATAGCGTGAATGAAGAAAAGAAACATGTTTGGAACACGCTCCTAGCTAATGGCTACAGCAAAGGACAAATAGATAGGGCCACACGGTAGGTAGAACAAAGCCGAAGAACTGGCAAAAAGAACAAAGAAAGGCCCCACCATAAAGCCTTTCTGCCGTACATACAGGGGTTGACAGATAGAATCGCCAGGCTGCTCAAGAAACACGATGTTACTACTGTGATGCATCCTATAAACAAGCTGACGCAAGTGGAGCGTAAATCAAACGAGATAAAGCTGCCAAACCAGGACGCAGGAGTTTACAAAGTGCCGTGCTCCTGTGGACAGATTTACATAGGGCAAACAAAAAGACGAGTTTCCATTAGGATTTCAGAGCACAGATAAACTACAGATCTGCAATAGCTGAACATGCTGACGTCACGAGACACGCCATCGAATTTGATAAGGCCGAAACTGTTGCTAAAATTCCCGGATACCAAAACAGGTTAATTAGAGAGGCAATAGAGGTCGTGAAGCATCCCAATAATTTCAATCGCGAAGATGGGTTCAAACTCAGCAACTTCTGGAAAGTTCTACTAGCGCGCGACTGCCAGGGGCGGGGACCAATCAGCGAGCAGCGTGACGTAAATGCAGGGCAAGCAAGCACACCTGACTGGCAACAACCGTTAGTTTGAGTACGGACACCAACTCGTACCTACCCATGATTAAGGCTGCTGCAATGTCAGCCGAAACGTCGGGAAATAATAAGCGAGATGCGACGCGGCTCAATCCTGTAAGCCAAGATGATAAACTTGACACCGGCCGCGAAAGTCTACGATCTAAATATATACGCCTCTACGGGGAGGAAACTCACTCCTACAGCAGGAAATTGGACATTCTACGCCAGAAACGGTTGCGCTTGCTGAGCTCACTTGCCTTTTTGAAACGCTGCTGAGACTTCGACATTTCACCTAAGTTTATCAAGGTAAAACATCATATTTCTTCGCCTGCATCGAGGAGAATTTTACTCCGAACTGAAAGTGCCTTATTACGTGAACGAGTCCGGAACTGCCGTCGTGAACTAGATATGGTGACGCGAGAACTGTATGACATACACTTCAAGCTAATGCTACGACTGTCTCCTGACGATTGGACGACGTTGGATAACATCAAGGCTTGTAGAGAACAGGTTGCCTCGTTCTCATAAGGTCTGTGGCAACAGCGCTCCCCTGCTGCGTGACGTCATCAGCCGACCCGCGCTGATGGGCTAGCCTTGCACTACTGCAGAAGGTAACCACGGGGTTGATGTACAACATAAGAACTCGTGATACTTGTAGCTATAAATGCAGTTTAATATAATAGAGCTTTAAATAATCAGAGCGTGTAAATACACTTTTTGTTTACCATTTCCTCGTCTAGTTCGTAAGAGAGTGGTTAGTTTTAGTTGTAGGTTTCATTTGATCATCTTTCATTTTCACTATCACCCAAACTATTAGGGTCCGATAACCTAGAGTTAGGCCCCTTAAAACAACAATTATCATCATCATCATCATGAATAATTAAATATAAAAGTTATTCGAATCGGCAAAGAACAAGAATTCTGAAGCTTCAAAATTGAGTCATAATTGATAAAGTTCAACATAATTTACAATACACAGCGCCGTTTTAATTCTATTAAAATTCATGCTCAATTATACTGTTGAGATTAAGTAGGGAAAACTATTACCGGTACATTTGCTCACTGTTCACGAACTCAATCGAGCGTTCAAGCCTGAAAATATATTCACCTGGTGTATTTTTTCATCTTCTTGGATATTTTGTCATGAGAGACTGAACATTCATTACTCCTCTTGTAGCTCCCCTGTGTTGTCTTCAGTGCATTCATGAACTTCATTCGTATGAAGGTCCTCTGTCGAACGAATGTCTCTACCACTACACGATTTATTTCAGGATATTTCTTGTAAAGAGATTCAACCAAATTGGTAATGCACAATTTACCCCTTTTTATGCTCTTGAGACCATGGTACTTCTTAAATTCATCTTCTAGCAATTTTGCCTCTTTTTTCCAGCTTTCAGAAGGCTCTACGAGTCCACCGAACGACAAACTTTTGATCCATGCATTTTGTGGATTCATAGTCTGCGATTCAGAGCTAGTAAATGTATAGCTACCAAGGTTTGGACATGTCGATCTAAGCTTTTTTGCTACCCACCCAGAAAGGTAAAACAATGCATTGGCTTCCATTTCTGTTAGGGGGGTGCTCAATTCGTTTTCAGGAATCGAAGATGCAATCATTTCTTTGGTGACATCTATTTCGCTATCTTTCTCCGGATTATCCTCTTCCTTCTTGCATAATACACAAGACATTCGAAGCACTTTGGCTGGAATATATTCGGAATCATCTTCCGTTCCTGTATTAGAATTATTTTGAAGGAGTCCTTGATTTCGCCCTAAAATAATCATTCTTAAACGATATAATGTATCTAAAGGAGAAGGATGATCATTCAGACCCCCTTTCGTCCTAATCTGAGAAAACAGATTTTCTAAAGCGTCCTGGTTGAGACGGTGGGTGAGTATGTACTCAATACCATGGACACTCATCAAATCTAATAGAAGATACTTCAAAGATTTAATTGATGTGATGATTCCTCTCTGAAAAAGCTGTATATTTTTCTTGCCACAGCATCTCATTGTTTCAATTAATTCAAGCATGTCGTTGAGAATTGCGTCTTGAGATTCCAGATCTTTTCCATATGGGTTCTTGGAAGGTCTACCTGAAGGTTTGGGAGTGTATGTATTCATCACATCGTACCACCTATCAATTATTTCAATACATTTTCCAGTTTCTTCAGCCAGCTGAGGATCAGCTCCCGGTTTCATAAATTGCAGAGCAGTAGCTGTCTTGTGTGCGACAATAACTGACACGCTTTCCTCACATTTTGTCTCTGAGTCTTTTCCACAGTGATGTGACTTTCGTTCAGATTATGCAACATTTTGAGATCACTTTTCTTCTGATCATTTAATAATGCTACGATAGGATTTCTATTTACAATCTGTCCGCTCTTTAGCTGGAACCCAGTGTCTAAAAACCAGTTCCGCACTAGTTACAGAAGATGTGGCGCGTCAGCAAACATGTATATTTTTTCTTCCGTAGAGGGATGAGTGAACCAGGTTTTTTCAGTACTAATTCCTAGTTCCTTCCAAAGTCCAACATTTCCACCCCCCATGTCGCTAACACATGCTTTTACAATGTACCCTATATCGGAAAGTTTTAAAATAATAGAGTTTAAAATCTCGCAGGTTATTTTCACGTCAAAATCAACAAAGAGAGGCACCTTCCATTGAGCAAAAAGTCCCCGAGCCATTATTATTTGCACATTGGAGTGTGGCCCGATAACTTCATCTCCTTTCCAGTCATATTCCATGACGCTTTTAACTTTCATTTCATCAAAAAGAAGAACCGTAATTTTTTCTTTCTTGCTCAGAGATGGACCAGCAACGCACAGAAAGCGGAAAACATCTTGGAGAACACCATTGTTCATATCGACTGTTGATGCCCATTTTTGCAGTGTAGACAGTCCAGGCAAAAGAATGTTCATATTCTTCTTCAGAAAAAGATATGAACGCTTACTAATATATCTCAGGGAAAATGCAAGAGGTATTTCATCGTCTGTCCATTTAACTTTCTTTTTCTTACTTAAAAGGATGTCTATTTGATTTTCGGTGAAAACTGAACCGAGTATTTCCCGGGCCTTTTTACGCACTCTGGTTTCATCAATCCTTTTTCTCTTCATTTTACAAAGTTCTCTTTTAAGCCTGCCAATTTCTTGGCTTTTCAGTACGATTCTCTCCTCCAGCTCTGCGTTCTTTTGTCGCAACTTTTCATTTTCCATCTTCAAAACATCTATTTGATTTTCCTCCGTTGTAGTTTGGACGTCATCAAACACTTCTTGAACAGAGTACGAGCTTTCTAAAATTTGATTCACAGTTCTTTTATTTTCTCTCTTCTCACTACGTATTTCACGTTCACGTATCTGCACCTGGGTTTCTTCGGGTATATCAGTTCCTAATTTAAGTGAAGGCACAGCAGTCTGTTTTAGTTTTCTCTTAGGAATTAAATTCAATAATTCTGCTTTCAGGTCCCTCTCATAGTCATCCTCCGTAAAATGTTCAGAGCATATTTGTGAAGTATTCGGATTCCACTTCCCGTCTCTTCTAGTACACAGCACCCATTTTTGCCTAATTAAATTGTCTTTAGGGAATGAATGATACTTTATATGCGCACTCCCGGGATCCCGCTCGTTTTAATAAGACTGTTTGTACACAAAGCCACCGTGCATCTCATTCCAGGCATCGTAGAGAACTGAAAGAAATAAAAAAACATCAAAACTATCAGGTCGTACCACGAAGCTAATGATACCGAGCACTTACCTATTACTAGGGGAAACGTGTAGAGCAGTACTTAATGAAGCACTATCAAACACCACTAAATAATGCCACGTAACGAGGATAGATAAACACATCAACACAACACCATAAAGAATAGCTTACTGGAGACTGTGGTGTTGGCTGTTGCCGGGTCTGAGCAATACGTCATCAGCCGGGGGAGTAGAGCGCATGCGCGCGGAACGAGACAACCTCTTATATACGAACCTTGGGATAACATAACCGCAAGGCAAGCAGATTCCATATTACAGAAAACAACAGCTACACATATAAAGAAATTTGTCTTGCTGCAGCAAAGGCAGAAACCACCTTCAACGTATGCACTAGATAGGAAGCGCATAGTGATCAACATGTCATCCCTGCCATTGAACGAGCCAAGTAAGGACCTGTTAGCCAAAGGACTTAATTACACAATCACGCCAAGATGCCCTCCTACGGAAGATCTTATCTGCGGGGTAGAAGCTTCTATCCGTCATCTACCAGCCTTAGAAGCAGAAGAAATTAGAGCAGAGGCCTCTCAGATCATCAAACATGCCAGGCCCGTTTCAAGCAACATCAGCAGGGAAGAAGGTCAGGCCCATAAAGAGCTACGAAGCAATGACAGCATTACGATTTTGCAAGCAGACAAAGGGAATGCTACGGTTGTATTCGACACCCAAGACTACGTGCATTAAGTTCACAGCCTCCTGTCAGACTCAGCTTATAAGGCGATCCCGAAGAACCCCATAAGGAAGATAGAACTAACGACGACGCGGCTAATTAAGGAGTCATCTATTCCAGAAGAGTAGCAGAAATCCCTAGTACCTCGCTACTCAAGAACTCCCACGTTCTACGGCCTACCTAAAATACACAAGCCCGATGTGCCTCTCAGACCTATAGTTAGCGCCATAGCGTCTCCAACTCACGCTCTGGCTAAATATTTGAACCAGGTACTGCAGCCATTATTCCCTCCGCCAGCCTCCCACGTGAAGAACTCGCAGCACTTGACTGATATCATAGCGAGTATAAGACTGAGTGACGGTGATCTACTGGCAAGCTTCGATGTGGAGTCGCTATTTACCAGGGTGCTTGTACCTGACGCCATACAGTTAATCAGGGAAAAACTTACAGCCACAGGAGGCCCAACGGACTTAGTGGAGTTAGCTGAACACTGCGTTAATTCCACAGTCTTCGTATTCAATGGGCAAATGTTTCAGCAAACGGAGGGAGCAGCCATGGGTTCCCCCCTCTCTCCACTACTGGCTAACGTGTTTATGGCTAACTTCGAAGAAGAAGCGATCAAGGGGAGCCCATTGAAGCCTAAGTGTTGGTTCAGATACGTAGACGACGTCTTTTTGATATGGGAACATGGACGCACCACACTTCAGGACTTTCTAGACTTCATGTGCTCCAGTCATCCGAGCATCAACTTCACAATGGAAGTAGAAGAAAATAATCAGCTGGCCTTCTTAGACGTTCTGCTCTATAAACGAACAGATAACACACTCGGACACAGGGTCTATAAGAAAGACACTCACACAGATCGGTACCTACATGCTAACTCAAGTCATCCTCCATCGCAGAAAGAAATGGTAGCTAGAACACTCCTCACCAGAGCAACCACATTTGTGATAAGGATAGCGTGAATGAAGAAAAGAAACATGTTTGGAACACGCTCCTAGCTAATGGCTACAGCAAAGGACAAATAAATAGGGCCACACGGAAGGTAGAACAAAGCCGAAGAACTGGCAAAAAGAACAAAGAAAGGCCCCACCATAAAGCCTTTCTGCCGTACATACAGGGGTTGACAGATAGAATCGCCAGGCTGCTCAAGAAACACGATGTTACTACTGTGATGCATCCTATAAACAAGCTGACGCAAGTGGTGCGTAAATCAAACGAGATAAAGCTGCCAAACCAGGACGCAGGAGTTTACAAAGTGCCGTGTTCCTGTGGACAGATTTACATAGGGCAAACAAAAAGACGTGTTTCCATTAGGATTTCAGAGCACATTCGGGACACGAAACAGATAAACTACAGATCTGCAATAGCTGAACATGCTGACGTCACGAGACACGCCATCGAATTTGATAAGGCCGAAACTGTTGCTAAAATTCCCGGATACCAAAACAGGTTAATTAGAGAGGCAATAGAGGTCGTGAAGCATCCCAATAATTTCAATCGCGAAGATGGGTTCAAACTCAGCAACTTCTGGAAAGTTCTACTAGCGCGCGACTGCCAGGGGCGGGGACCAATCAGCGAGCAGCGTGACGTAAATGCAGGGCAAGCAAGCACACCTGACTGGCAACAACCGTTAGTTTGAGTACGGACACCAACTCGTACCTACCCATGATTAAGGCTGCTGCAATGTCAGCCGAAACGTCGGGAAATAATAACCGAGATGCGACGCGGCTCAATCCTGTAAGCCAAGATGATAAAAATGGCTATAAAGTTATCACGGAACCAACGTAGACTGTATAATTCATGAATGCAATTAAGGGGGTCAAGGGGTAACCTAGAATTTTTTCATGCAATTTTCACGTGCGACATATAGTACAGAAGGTCTATTATATCTGTAAACAGCAACATTATTTTCAAAAATTCCTGAATTGAATCAGCATTTTTTGCGGCTTTTAGGAATTTGGGCCATTTGAGGCTAAAGAACCTGAATGTTCATGCACCAGAAGCCTTTTTAATTTATGAAAGGGGTCTTCCTGTGTATGGGGATATATCACAACGTAGAAGGTCAGTTTTTATGTGAGGTGTATTGCGTTTCGTCTACAAGGCTTTCAAATGTATTTCACGTCAAGAAGTACACGTTAGGTGAATTTAGTTTGAGAGCACTTTTTTTTTCGACATCGTAAGGATGATTATGTTTGATACTGTGTGGTAGATATACCCATATTTGGATATCTGGGTGATATGTTGTAGACAATAGAATTGGCTGTCTGTCTTTCTGTGTATCTTTATGTACGCCTATAACTCGTGTTCGGATGCGTGGTGCATCGTAAAATTAGGTATGGTAAACATGAGTCAATACACCAATAATTTATAAAACTCTTCAGTGTACTTTTCATACAGTAGAAAGGTGGATATAGGGAAAAACTTGTCAAAATACATGCTAAAATAGGCGAAATATAAAAATTATCCTAGAAGGACGACGAAAGCATATGTTGCGCTTCTCAATGTGAGACACAAAATTCGGGAGTCTATAAAGGGTCTCCGATAACCACATTTTAAGGCTCTTCAATTAACAGTGTGTGTGATATTCCCAGAAAACTAACTTCGTTCTGATAAACTTATAAAGGAATGACGAACCGCTAACCATTACAACAGTAGCTCAATTGATAATGTCAACACCGAACACCGTTTGAAGAACGGGTACTTCTGCTAGTACAGTATATAAAAATGAGATGGTGTGTGTCTGTCTGTGTGTTACTCAATAACCCAAGCACCACTGGTTCGATAAAATGAAATTTTGCATGGACGTAGTTGATTTACCTGGCTTACGTATAGGCTACTTTTGATTTCGATATTTTGCACTATTTAAAATGGTGACTATTTTCATATTTCCATTTCAAATAAAAAGAGAACGCTAAGAAATCGCAAACTTTTGATGGCATTACAAGCTTTAAAATTTAATTTTCTATCCGAAAGGTCCTTATCACTTTTTGTGTATCTCCAACGGTTAGCGAGTAAAACCCACATTTGAGACGTCACTACACCCTTTGGTTTCAAAATTTCATATTTCCGTCATACTAATATCTAAAATTGAGATGGTGTGTGTCTGTCTGTGTGTTACTCAATAACATAAGAACCACTGGTTCGATTTAAATGAAATTTTGCATGGACGTAGCTGATTTACCAGGCTTACATAAAGACTACTTTTGATGTCGATATTTTGCACTATTTAAAAATGGCGACTATTTTCATATTTCCATTTCAAATAAAAAGAGAACGTTATGAAATAGCAATATTGTAATGGCACTACGAGCTTTAAAATTCAATTTTCTATCCGAAAGGTCCTTATCAATTTTCGCATATCGCCAACGGTTAGCGAGTAAAACCTAAATATGTCTCATAAAACACAGTCAACGCCGAGCGATGTTAGTCTATGTTAGTCTCTACATGCACTGTTTTATTTATAAAGGTAGTTTGTGGGGTCCGAAACTAGACGTGATTTTGAGTCTAATTTTATACTCTTTGTGCCGGTTATTGTATGTGAGTATTTGGATCTTTACGCTGTTTCACAATGTTATAGGGCTTTGTACTTTGTACGGTATGCTTTCATCCTCTTTATCGATTTGTTTTTCGTTAAATGAATATTTCAGTTGGCCAATATTTATCTGCTTTTTGTCGTTTTTTACCATGATCGGAAACCTAAATTCACAGACGAATGTGTCGAAGACTATCGACTGTCACATTAGTTTATTTAGTGTTCATATTAATCTTACTGCAGAACTGGGCAAATTTATTTCAATAAAGTAGGTAGACTATTTTGCCTTTCGCGGCCAATAAAAAAAACCCGCACGAAAGACGCGGTAAACCTAGAAAAGTTGCTGAGTTTTAATTGCTTGGCCCTGAAATTGAAAATACAATCCTTTTCGAAGCCTTTATAGGGAGGTGAAAGACTGTATTAACCTTTAGGACTCGCAGTAAGGTAGCTGAGGTATCGCACAGTTTACCACTCCTTTGGTAGTCCGCAAATAGACCACAAGAGCCGGCTGATGAACCATCTCGGAGTTACTAGGCGTAATCTCGCACAAGGCACGGCATAAACTTAGAAACATTTTCTGTGATTAATTTGTTTTTGTTATTATTATGTGGGATGATTGAAGTTTGTTCCGTTACTGTTACTCTTTAGCATGACATGGTACTGCACCCTTATATCTGGATGATCCACCAAAATCCCAGTGGATTGTAGCATCTTGGAGTCCCGGCTAAAAACAGCATGGTGCTACTTGGTGAAAACACTCGGAATAAGGGACAGGATTTTCTCTAAGCGGAATGTGCTATAATAATTAACTACAGAACAGTAGGGTTCTCTATCTACTCAGGAACAATGAGAGTCTATGAAAATCTCGGGCGTAAGGATGCGGATTAGGTCCCTCGGGAACTTCCACCCAACAACACATTCCTCTACCATTTAACTACAAAGATAATGCCAATTTCCTATAAAACAAATCAGGGAAACGTAACAACGTTCCTGGTGTATTTATTGTCTAAACAAATCACGTCTTCTAACTCTTGAATAAAAATGTATGACCAAATGTCATTGCTTTACAAACAACAAACACTTATACGTTTCCTCTGGAAACCATTAAAAACATTATCCGACCCGCTTTAATAAGCTTAAACAAAACTTGACTTGAATAGCAGCAAACAACTGCTGTGCCCTAGGTAACGGGAGTTCAATAACAAGAACAAATATTATTAAGCTAAAATTTAAATATTCCCAAAATTTAAATGAATTTACGCCTGTCGTAGATCTCTGTCATTACAAATACTATCCATTACTCTATACAATTATCTCCCGCGTCCTATCATTGAAAAATTCTTCTCTTGGAAGTAATAAAACACTCTATTTAAATATTAATCATAAATGAAAAATAATAATGCGCGTAAATATAATTATAAAGCTATCTTTAATTTTCTAATACAACATTATGTACAACCTAAATTATTGGCGTCGTAGTTCAACAATTACTCTATAAAAATGAAATAGATACACAACTCTCCGTTTTTCTACTGACTTTAGAAATAAATCATTCACCTTACTATGTCTCATTCGTGTTACTGTGACAATCCGGGATTCTATAATCCATACAATTAAGTAGAAACATAGCTTAAATACCTCCTAAAACTTGTCTGTCAATAATAAAAATATTTAATAAAAATACATACTTTCTTTCACTGCGTTGAATAATTACCGTAAATTCAATATCTACTTCAGAACCATTTAATAGATCTCAGTTTACTCTCAGTTTCCACGAAGATCCATTAAACCCTATAATTGCTTTCAGATTTAACTTCATCTAGGATCCACTGTCCTGTGAATTTCAAGGAGTTTCAACTTTACGAGGCTATTGCAATAACTTCCAATAATAACAATAAACTTCAATAACACTGAATCTTCGTAAACGTCCTATTTCAACCTCAAATATGCGTAAATCTGTCACTACAGACATTTCTTAAACAATTGACTAATGGCTTCACAATCGCTCATTGTCTTACAATAAATGCCTCCGTCTACTACGTGAATAATAAATCTCACTCTCCGAGATGCTTCGCAGTTCCTTTCAAAAACATAATGCTTCTTGACTCACTTCTTATTAGCAAATTATTTCCATAATTGCAACAATCTTAATAAAAATCTTATATATACTGTACTAGCTGAAGTACCCGTGCTTCGCTACGCGTCATAAATAAATTAAAATGTGAAGGTGACAGTTAAAACAGGGGATAGGCGAGGTGCTGCGCAGAGGGAGATTAAGGATGGAACATTTTGTCCAACTACACCGCTCGGCGTTGACCGTGTTTTATAGCACAAATTTAGGTTTTACTCGCTATCAGTTGCAGATACCTTTCGGATAGAAAATGTAGTTTTAAACCTCGCATATGCCATCAAAAGTTTGCTATTTCTTAGCGTTCTCTTTTTATTTGAAATGGAAATATGAAAGTTTGAAACCAAAGGGTGTAGTGACGTCACTAAAATGGTCGCCATTTTAAATAGTGCAAAGTATTGAAATCAAAAGTAACCTATATGTTAACCAGGTAAATCAGCTACTTCCATGTAAAATTCACGTAAATCGGACCAGTGGTACTTGCGAGATTGAGTAATACACAGAGACACACCATGTCAATTTTAGCCTCGCTTCGCTCGCGTCATAGTCGTATCATATTGTTTTTCAATGAAATGCAGGTTTAACCCCAGTAACACCCCTTTAGAACCTGAATATCCAAAAATCCCTCCTTAGTAGACGTTTTCGACACACAACAAACATATCCCCAAAATATAATTCTTCTAACTTTAATAGTTTTGGTTGTTCGATGAGAGCAAACATCCAAAAATCCTTCCTTAGTGGAAGTTTGTCTTCCAGAAGTTCACCCCTCCCCATATGCCCATTAAATTGCATTTATGAAAACACGGTCGAACACCTATTTATTTTCTTTCTTTCTTTCTTTCTTTCTTTCTTTCTTTCTTTCTTTCTTTCTTTCTTCGTTTTGCCCACTTAGGGAGCGCGCTTGAACTTGTTGACTCGGGTTGATGGAGCTTTCCTCTTCTTCTCCTCCCAAAATCTCCTCATGAACTCACTATGCCCCTTCTTACGTTCCTCCGTCCATTTTTTTCCAGTGGTCTTTTTATCTTTTTCGGTGAAAGTGTGATTTGTAACTCGAGTTCCAAAAGTCTTGCGATTCATGATGCTATCTTCTGTAATGTTTATTTCCTTTAAGTCCTGTTTGATTTCTTCTAACCAACTGATTTTGACCTTCTTTGAATTAATTATATCAAGCAGTTTTTTTGCATATCTGGTGTTGTCCATTCGGCAGATGTGACCATAAAATTTCAATCGTCTCTTACGCACGGTATCAGTGAACTTATTGATTACTGTGTACAAGTCTGTGGTTTTCCTTTTAATCCACATACCATTAACATAAACGGGGCCATATATTTTCCTGAGAATGTTACGTTCCTGGATTTCGATTTCACCAATTTGAGAGTGGCCTCCTAGAGATATAGTTTCGGAGGCGTACAATGCTTCCGGAAGAACAACTGTCTGGTAGTGCCGTAGTTTTGCATTTCGTGACATCACTCTTTTATTATAGTGATTCCATGTTATTCGGTATGCTTTCTGAAGTTTGGTAGCTCTTTCTAAATTAGCTTTCCTGTCCAATCCAGACGGTACAATAATTTCTCCTAAATATTTGAAGGAAGGTACGTGTCTAATTATTCCATAGTTGGTCTGTAGTAGAGATCTCGGGATATTCTGGTCTCCATTTACTATGAAATGCGTCTTCTCATACGATATTTGGAGTCCTGTCTTTGATGCTAACTCATGTAACTTCTCTATGGCATACTTGGTTTCTTCACTAGTCTTGGTAAAGATAGCTAGATCATCAGCAAAAGCTAGTCATTTTACTTTTATTTTCTGTTCCACAGTACCAATGCTTATGCCTTTGATGTTGTTTTCCCACTCCCTGATGACTTTGTCTAACACTAAGTTAAAAAGCAGTGGGGAGAGGCCATCACCTTGTCGAACTCCGGTATGTACTTCGAAAGGCTCTGATAGTTCACCTAGGAACTTCACTTGAGATGTTGTGTCAGTGAGAGTCTGGCGGATTAAGTCCCTGGTTTTCCTGTCAACTCTGAGCTCTTCTAGGGTGTTCAGAACAGTTTGTCTGTCAATAGAATCATACGCCTTCTTAAAATCCACGAAGGTGACAAATGTGTTGGTACTGCGGCGTATCCTTAATATCGTCTTTAGGCTCCAAATCTGCTCCGAACACGATCTACCTTTCCTAAAGCCTGCCTGGTATTCACCAATCAAATGATCAGTTTGTGGTTCTACTCTGTTTAAGAGTGCTTTAGATAATACCTTGTATATAATTGGTAAAAGTGATATACCTCTGTAGTTGTTGGGGTCCGCTCGGTCGCCCTTTTTATGCAACGGATGGATAATGGCATTCTTCCAGTCTTTCGGAATTATTTCGCTCTCCCATATTTCTGTTAGGAGTGTATGAATTCTCCTTATGAGGTCATCTCCTCCTATTTTCAACATCTCAGCAGTTATTCCATCGTTCCCAGGGGCTTTGTTATTTTTGAGCGATTGGATTATCTCTTTTATTTCTTGAGTTGTTGGGGGAAGTGAGTCTGGGTTTGGTACAGGTTTTTCAAACTGCAGTCTTTCCACTGGAGGATCACAGTTCAGTAGAGTTTGGAAATAATCAGCCAGTATCTTGCAGTTCTCCTTACTGTTTGTTTCTAGTCGTCCATTACGTCGACGGAAACTTAGAGTTGGTGGTTTGTACCCTGACAAGTCCTCACGGAATGTCTTGTAAAAATTTCGAGTGTTGTTTTTCTGGAAATCCTGTTCTAACCCTTCGAGTCTGATTTTGTTGTAGGCACGTTTTTCGCGCCGGATTGTTTTAGAGGTCAGTTTTTGAGTTTTTAGGAAGTTCTCCCATCTTTTCCACTGTCCGATGTCCATTCCACTGTTGCCATGCTTTGACTCGGTCATTGACGGCTTCATCGCACGTTGTGTTCCACCATCTGTGCTTTCTTTTCCTAGGTGGTTGTCCTAATTTCATGGCTGATGACTGTAATGTTTTGCGAAGGTCTGGCCACTCCCTAGGATTTTCTTCCTGTAAATCTCGTACGAAAACCTCGGCGTTCTTCCTCAAGCAGTCCGGATCAACTCTTGGAAACCGGTTGCCTTTAGGTTTGGATCTGTTTGGTTGAAACCGAACCTTGATTTGCGTGAGGTAGTGATCTGAATCTACCACTCCCTTTCGTACCTTAACATTCTGAATCTCCAGCATATTCTTTGCGGAAATAGCCACATGATCTATCTGAAATTCCCCTAATAACGGGTTAGGTGATCTCCAGGTTTTCTTTTTGTGTAATGGTCTCATAAAGTGCGTGGACATGAGTCTCAGCATGAATAATGTACAAAAGTTTATTAGACGCTCTCCATTCTTATTAGTCCGCCGATGTGCGGGATGGAGTCCTACTATTGATCTGTATATCTTCTCTCTGCCAACCTGTGCATTGAAATCCCCTAATAAGATTTTCACGTGATGTTTGGGGATTTTACTGGTAGTTTCCTCTAGTAATTCCCAAAAGTCTTCTTCATTCTGTGGATTTCTCTTATTGTCTATGTTAATGGGAGCATGGACATTTATCAAGGCATATGCCTTGTTGCTTGATTTTACTGTGAGCACTGAAATTTTTTCGCATGGCGATGTGAAGTCAATAACTGAATCTAAGATTGTTTTCCTCACTGCAAAAGCCGTCCCAAACATTAATAAATTGCCTGTGATATTAACGGCTGGTTTACCCTTGTATATCCTGAAGTTTTCAGAGTCGAAATGGTTCTCATCTTGGAATCGTGTTTCCTGAATTGCTAGGATTTGAATATCAAATTTGTCCAGGACGTCAGTCAGTTGTTTGAGTTTTCCTGTTTTCAACAGGGTATTGATGTTAATAGTACCCAAGAAGTTCTTTTTCTTGGGGCGAAGAGATTTTGAGAAGCTCCGATCCTTCTCTGAAGCATGATTTCGTTCCCGATCCCGCAGAATCCGATGATCGGGAAAGACCGGACGTGTGTCAGTTGCGTTAGTAGTGTGTGTTCCATCATGCCTTAGTTACAAGTTGAATATACAACTAGTGGTGATCTTAAGATAAGATCACGAAATTACTACTCGATTGTTGAGATCGAGAGGTGCCTCTAGGTGTTCTCTGGCTTTAGTGTGTTTGGTCCGCGAGAGCTATTTTATTTCGCTCAAGTCCGCCGGCAAGCCGGTGAGGACCCCCCTATCCGCCACCTGGGACGCGCCACGTCGGAGTATCACCTCTCCGCCTGCTACGACAGCGTAGTAGGTTCGTGGGATATTTATTTTATTTATTTATTCATTTATTTATTTATTTATTTATTTTAAAGCTGATAGATTTCCTCCGAGTTTCAGACTCCTCCCTATGTCGTTTAAGAGATACACGCTCAGTTAGGATTCTTTCAACCCCCACTTTTCATCCCTTTCACCTCATAATATACACTACATCGAAAAACCATTAGACATGTGTCAGCTTATTATTAATGATTAGTATATGTGCCAAGTATCACATCCCCAAATGAAACCACTCGTGAGATATTGTTATTCAATGGAAAGCACGTTTACCCCCTTAACACCTCTTCAGAACCGGAATATCCAAAACTCTTTCCTTAGTGGACGTTTTCGACATACAACGAACATATCCCCAAAATTTCATGTTTCTAACTTCAATAATTTTGGCTGGGCGATGATGAGTGAGTGAGTGAGTGAGTCAGGACATATTCTTTCATTTATTTTTGATAATTTCACCCGTCCCCATGATCCCCTTAAATTGGATTTATGAAACAAACGGTCAAACACCTATTTACTTATTTAAAGCTGTTTTCCCCCTGAGTTTGATGAGTGAGTAAGTGAGTCAATCAGTTAGGACACTTTCTTTCCTGTTTTTCTTCCCCAGAATTTCACCCCTCTCCAAGGGCCCCTTAAATTGGATTTATGAAAAAACGTTCGAACACCTATTTACTTGCATTTTAAGCTGTTTTTTCCCACCGAATTTCAAACTTCACGCCTATGTCGTTTCAGAGATACACGCTCCGTCAAGAATCCCTCAACCCCCAATTTTCACCCCTTTCACCTCATAATATACACCACATCGATAAACCCTTAGACATATGTCTGATTATTTTTAATGATTAGTTTATATACCGAATATCACATCCCCAAATGAAACCACTCGTGAGATATTGATATTCAATGAAATGCAGGTTTAACCCCCTTAAGACCCCTTTAGAACCCGAATATCCAATAAACCTCCCTTAGTGTACGGTTTTGACATACAACGAACATATCCCCGAAATGTCATGTTTCCAACTTCAATATTTTTGGCTGGGCGATGATGAGTGAGTGAATGAGTCAGGACATTTCCTTTCAATTTTTTTTCTTCAGAATTTCACCCCTCCCGATGAATCCCTTCAATTTGATTGAAAAACAAACTGTCGAAAAGCTATTTACTTACTTTAAAGCAGTTTTTCCCCCTGAGTTTGATGAGTGAGTCAGTCAGTCAATCAGTTAGGACACTTTCTTTCCTGCCCCCCCCCCGAATTTCACCCCTCCCCATGGGCCCCTTAAATTGGATTTATGGAAAAGCGGTCAAACACATATTTACTTATTTTTATGCTGATTTTTTCCGCTGAGTTTCAAACTCCTCGCCTATGTCGTTTAAGAGATACACGCTCCGTTAGGAATCTTTCAATCCCCACTTTTCACCCCTTTAACCTCATAAACACATCGAAAAACCCTCAGACACGTGTCTTGTTACTTTTTAATGATAAGTTTATATACCGTGTATCACATCCCCCAATGAAACCAATCGGGAGATATTGTTATTCAATGAAATGCAGGTTTAACCCACTTAAGACCCCTTTAGAACCTGAATATCCGAATATCCTCCCTTAGTAGACGGTTTTGACTTACAATGAACATATCCCCAAACTGTCATGTTTCTAACTTCAATAATTTTGGCTAGGCGATGATGAGTGAGTGAGTAAGTGAGTGAGTCTGGACATTTTCTTTTTTCGGAATTTCACCCCTCCCCATGAACCCCTTAAATTTGATTTATGAAAAAAAAACTGTCGAACAGCTATTTACTTACTTTAAAGCAGTTTTTCCCCCTGAGTTTGATGAGTGAGCCAGTCAGTCAATCAGTTAGGACACTTTCTTTCCTGTTCCCCCCCCCCCCAGAATTTCATCTCTCCCCGTGGGCCCCTTAAATTGGATTTATGAAAAAACTGTCAAACACATATTTACTTCTTTTTTATGTTGATTTTTTTTCGCTGTGTTTCAAACTCCTCGCCTATGTCGTTTAAGAGACACACGCTCCGTTAAGAATATTTTAATCCCCACTTTTCACCCCTTTCACCTCATAATATACACCACATCGAAAAACCCTCAGACACATGTCTTCTTATTTTTAATGATGAGTTTATATGCCGAGTATCACATCCCCCCATGAAACCAATCGGGAGATATTGCTATTCAATTAAATGCAGGTCTACCCCCTTAACACCCCTTTAGAACCTGAATAGCCAAAATTTCTCTCTTAGTGGGCATTTGCGGCCCTTGAGGAAGCTGCATACAGATTTCATTCCAATCCGTTCGGTGGTTTTTGAGATTTCGTGATGAATAAATGAATGAGTGAGTGAGTGAGTGAGTGGTATTCGACAAATATATAGTAGAAAGAAGATAGTGTCAAGTCTTTGTTATGCTAAACTCGGTTGACAGTGCTGTGTGAGCAGTTGAGTAACTAACGGGATTTCAAGTAAAGATGCTCATTTTCTATACCGGTAGTGCAGAGCGCAATTGGCATCAAGTTGGCCGTGTCTCGACTTGAGCTATGTTGCCATGGAAACTATCTGCCTTGCCATTCCTTCATGAGTATATTTTATGATTTGATTAGCCTGTTTTTGAGTGAAAAAGGGCCGAAATCAGAAGAATGAGAAAGACTATCGAAAATTCATGTAGCCAGCGGTTCCTTCTGGGTCCTAAACTGTGTGTGTGCAAAATATGGTTGAGATTGGTGGAACGGTGTAGATTTGTATACGGAACCAACATATATACATACATACATACATACAGACTTTCACTTTTATATATTAGACTAGCTGAAGTACCCGTGCTTCGCCACGCGTCATAAATAAATTAAAATGTGAAGGTGACAGTTAAAACAGGGGATAGTCGAGGTGTTGCGCAGAGGGAGATTAAGGATGGAACATTTTGTCCAACTACACCGCTCGGCGTTGACCGTGTTAATAGCACAAATTTAGGTTTTACTCGCTAACGGTTGGAGATACCTTTCGGATAGAAAATGTAATTTTAAACCTCGTATATGCCATCAAAAGTTTGCTATTTGCTATTTTATTTGAAATGGAAATATGAAAGTTTTAAACCAAGGGGTGTAGTGACGTCACTAAAATGGTCGCCATCTTTAAATAATGCAAAGTATTGAAATCAAAAGTAACCAATATGTTAACCAGGTAAATCAGCTACTTCCATGTAAAATTCATGTAAATCGGACCAGTGGTACTTGCTTGATTGAGTAATACACAGACACACACCATCTCATTTTAGCCTCGCTTCGCTCGCGTCATAGTCGTGTCATATTGTTATTCAATGAAATGCAGGTTTAACCCCGATAACACCCCTTTAGAACCTGAATATCCAAAAATCCCTCCTTAGTAGACGTTTTCGACACACAACAAACATATCCCCAAAATATCATTCTGCTAACATGTAATAGTTTGGGTTGGTCGATGAGAGTGAACATCCAAAAATCCTTCCTTAGTGGACGTTTTCTTCCAGATTTTCACCCCTCCCCATAGGCCCCTTAAATTGGATTTATGAAAAAACGGTCGAACACCTATTTATTTTATTTATTTATTTATTTATTTATTTATTTTTAAGCTGATTGATTTCCTCCGAGTTTCAAACTCCTCGCCTATGTCGTTTAAGAGATACACGCTCCGTTAAAAATCTTTCAATCCCCACTTTTCATCCCTTTCACCTCATAATATACACTACATCGAAAAACCATTAGACATGTGTCAGCTTATTTTTAATGATTAGTATATATGCCAAGTATCACATCCCCAAAAGTAACCACTCGTGAGATATTGTTATTCAATGAAATGCACGTTTACCCCCCCCCCCTTAACACCTATTTAGAACCTGAATATTCAGAACTCTTTCCTTAGTGGACGTTTTCGACATACAACGAACATATCCCCAAAATTTCATGTTTCTAACTTCAATAACTTTGGCTTGGCAATGATGAGTGAGTGAGTGAGTCAGGACACTTCCTGTCATTTATTTTTGATAATTTCTCCCCTCCCCATGAACCCCTTAAATTGGATTTATGAAACAAACGGTCGAACACCTATTTACTTATTTAAAGCTGTTTTCGCCCTGAGTTTGATGAGTGAGTAAGTGAGTCAGTTAGGATACTTCCTTTCCTGTTTTTTTTCGCCAGAATTTCACCCCTCTCTAAGGGCCCCTTAAATTGGATTTATGAAAAAAACGGTCGAATACCTATTTACTTGTATTTTAAGCTGTTTTTTCCCCGCCGAATTTCAAACTTCTCGCCTATGTCGTTTAAGAGATACACGCTCCGTTAAGAATCCCTCAACCTCCAATTCTCACCCATTTCACCTCATAATATACACCACATCGATAAACCCTTAGATATATGTCTGATTATTTTTAATGATTAGTTTTTATACCGAATATCACATCCCCAAAGAAACAACTCATGAGATATCGTTATTCAATGAAATGCACGTTTACCCCCTTAACATCTCTTTAAAACCCGAATAAACAAAAATCATTCCTTAGTTGACGTTATCGACATACAGAGAACATATTCCCAAATTTCATTTTTCCAACTTTAATAGTTTTCGCTGGGCGTGATGAGTGAGTGAGTCAGACAGGACATTTTCTTTCAATTATTTTTACCAGAATTTCACCCCTCGCCATTTGGGCCCCTTAAATTGGATTGATGAAAAAACTCTTGAACACCTATTACCTTATTTTTAAGCTGTCTTTTTCCTCCGAGTTTGATGAGTGAGTTAGTCAGTCAGTTAGGACACTTTCTCTCCTTTTTTCCCCAGAATTTCACCCCACCCCATTGGCCCCTTAAATTAATTTATGAAAAAACAGTCGAAAACCGATTTACTTACTTTTTAAGCTGATTTTTTTCGCTGAGTTTCAAATTTCTCGCCTATGTCGTTTAAGAGATAGGCCTACACGCTCCATTAGGAATCCTTCAACCCCCACTTTTCAGCCCTTTCACCTCATAATAATACACCACATCGAAAAACCCTTAGACACATGTCTGCTTATTTTTAATGATTAGTTTATATGACGAGTATCACATCCACAAATGAAACCACTCGTGAGATATTGTTATTCAATGAAATGCAGGTTTAACCCCTTAAGACACCTTTAGAGCCTGAATATCCAAAAATCCTCCCTAAGTGCACGGTTTTGACATACAACAAACATATCCCCAAAATGCCATGTTTCCAACTTCAATATTTTTGGCTGGGCGATGATGAGTGAGTGAATGAGTCGGGACATTTTCTTTCATTTGTTTTTCTTCAGAATTTCACCCCTCCCGATGAACCCCTTCAATTTGATTGATCAAAAAAAACTGTCGAATAGCTATTTACTTACTTTAAAGCAGTTTTCCCCCCTGAGGTTGACGAGTGAGTCAGTCAGTCAATCAGTTAGGACACTTTCTTTCCTGTTCTCCCCCCCCCCCCCCAGAATTTCACCCCACCCCATGGGCCCCTTAAATTGGATTTATGAAAAAACGGTCAAACATATATTTACTTATTTTCTATGCTGATTTTTTCCCGCTGAGTTTCAAATTCCTCGCCTATGTTGTTTAAGAGATACACGCTCCATTAGGAATCTTTCAATCCCTACTTTTCACCCCTTTCACCTCATAGTATACACCACATCGAAAAACCCTCAGAAACGTGTCTTCTTACTTTTTAATGATGAGTTTATATGCCGTGTATTACATCCCCCAATGAAACCAATCGGGAGATATTGTTATTCAATGAAATGCAGGTTTAACCCCCTTAAGACCCCTTTAGAACCTGAATATCCGAAAATCCTCCCTTAGTAGACGGTTTTGACATACAGTGAACATATCCCCTAACTGTCATGTTTCTAACTTCAATACTTTTGGCTGGGCGATGATGAGTGAGTGAGTGAGTTAGTCAGGGCATTTTCTTTCAATTTTCTTTTTTCAGAATTTCACCCCTCCCCATGAACCCCTTAAATTTGATTTATGAAAAAATCTGTCGAACAGCTATTTACTTACCTTAAAGCAGTTTTTCCCCCCTGAGTTTGATGAGTGAGTCAGTCAGTCAATCAGTTAGGACACTTTCTTTCCTGTCCCCCCCCCCTGAATTTCACCCCTCCCCATGGGCCCCTTAAATTGGATTTATGAAAAAAACGGTCAAACACATATTTACTTACTTTCATGCTGATTTTTTCCGCTGAGTTTCAAACTCCTCGCCTATGTCGTTTAAGAGATACACGCTCCGTTAGGAATCTTTCAATCCCCACTTTTCACCCCCTTTCACCTCATAATATACACCACATCGAAAAACCCTCAGACTCGTGTCTTCTTATGATGAGTTTATGTGCCGAGTATCACATCCACCAATGAAACCAATCGGGAGATATTGCTATTCAATGAAATGCAGGTCTACCCCCTTAACACCCCTTTAGAACCTGAATATACAAAAATCCTCTCTTAGTGGGCATTTGTGGCCCTTGTAGAAGCAGCATACCAAATTTTATTCCAATCCGTTCGGTGGTTTCTGAGGTTTCGTGATGAATGAATGAGTGAGTGAGTGAGTGGTATTTGACAAATATATAGTAGAAGATAGTGTCAAGTCTTTGTTATGCTAAACTCGGTTGACAGTGCTGTGTGAGTAGGTGAGTAACTAACGGGATTTCAAGTAAAGATGCTCATTTTCTATACCTGTAGTGCAGAGCGCAACTGGCATCCAGACGGCCGTGTCTCGACTTGAGCTATGTTGCCATGGAAACTATCTATCTTGCCATTCCTTCATGAGTAAATTTTATGATTTGATTAGCCTCTGCTTGAGTGCAAAAGGGCCGAAATCAGAAGAATGAGAAAGACTATCGAAAATTCATGTAGCCAGCGGTTCCTTCTGGGTCCTAAACTATGTGTATGCAAAATTTGGTTGAGATTGGTTGAACGGTGTAGATTTGTATACGGAACCAACCCACCCACATACATACATACAGACTTTCACTTTTATATATAAGATATAAAAAGGAATGTCTGTGTGTTCGTCTTTTATGCGTTCATAAACCAATCATCCGATTGCGATCAAATTTTGGTGAGTTGTTGCAAACACTTCCGGGAGGTTGATAGGCATAGTTAATCCATATCAAAATAGATAGCGCGCGAGTAGTTTAAACAAATGCGTAATGGCGATGCGTTCAAATACAATTCATCCGATTGCGATAAAATTTTGGTGAGTTGTTGTGCTCAGTCCCGGAAAAGTTATAGGCGTATTAAATCCAAATTGCAATAGATGGCGCGCGAGTAGCTTCAACAAAATTGCGTGCGTTTGTTTCAGGAAAGTCCCACATGCGTTCATATGCCATTCATCCCATTGCGTTAAAACTTGGGTGGGATGTTCTGTACACTTCAGGTAAGGTTTCTGGCTTGGTAAATCCACTTAACAATAGGTAGCGCACGAGTAGATTCAACAAATGAGCGACGACGGGCGAAGCGTTTCAACAAAGTCCTGTATGCGTTCACATACCATTCGTCCGAAATCGATGAAACTTTGGAGAGAGGTTATGTACACTTCAGGGAAGGTTTCTGGCGTAGTAAACCCACTTAACAATAGGTAGCGCACAAGTAGATTCAACAAATGTGCGACGACGGGCGAAGCGTTTCAACAAAGTCCTGTATACGTTCACATACCATTCGTCTGATAGCGATGAAACTTGGGTGAGATGTTGTGTACACTTCACGGAAGCTTTCTGGTTTAGTAAATCCACTTAACAATAGGTATCGCGCAAGTAGCTTACACAAATGAGCGACGACGCGCGAAGTGTTTCAATATAGTCCCGTATGCGTTCATATACCATTCGTCCGATAGCGACTAAACTTAGGTGAGTTGTTGTGTACACATCAGGGAAGGTTTCTGGCTTAGTAAATCCACTTAACAATAGGTAGCGCACGAGTAGATTCAACAAATGAGCGACGACGGGCGAAGCGTTTCAACAAAGTCCTGTATGCGTTCAAATACCATTCGTCCGAAATCGATGAAACTTGGGAGAGAGGTTGGTACACATCAGGGAAGGTTTCTGGCGTAGTAAACCCACTTCACAATAGGTGGCGCACAAGTAGATTCAACAAATGAGCGACGACGGGCGAAGCGTTTCAACAAAGTCCTGAATGCGTTCACATATCATTCGTCCGATAGCGATGAAACTTGGGTGAGAGGTTGTGTACACTTCAGGCAAGGTTTCTGGCTTAGCAAATCTACTTTACGATATGTAGGCCGCGAGTAGATTCAACAAATGAGCGACGACGCGCGAAGCGTTTCAACAAAGTCCCGTATGCGTTCATATACTATTCGTCTGATAGCGATGAAACTTTGGTGAGATGTTGTGTACACTTCAGGGAATGTTTCTGGGTTAGTAAATGCACTTTACAATAGGTATCGCACAAGTAGATTAAACGAATGAGCGACGACGCGCGAAGTGTTTCAATATAGTCCCGTATGCGTTCACATACCATTCGTCCGATATCGATGAAACTTGGGAGAGAGGTTGTGTACACTACAGGCAAGGTTTCTGGCTTAGTAAATCCATGTTATAATAGGTAGCGCACGAGTAGATTCAACAAATGGGCGACGACTCGCGAAGCGTTTCAACAAAGTCCCGTATGCGTTCATATACTATTCGTCTGATAGCGATGAAACTTGGGTGAGATGTTGTAAACACTTCAGGGAAGCTTTCTGTGTTAGTAAATCTACTTAACAATAGGTATCGCACAAGTAGATTAAACAAATGAGTGACGACGCGCGAAGTGTTTCAATATAGTCCAATATGCGTTCATATACCATTCGTCCGATAGCGACTAAACTTTGGTGAGTTGTTGTGTACACATCAGGGAAAGTTTCTGCCTTAGTAAATCCTCTTAACAATAGGTAGCGCACGAGTAGATTCAACAAATGAGCGACGACGCGCGAAGCGTTTCAACAAAGTTCCGTATGCGTTCATATACTAATCGTCCGACAGCAATGTAACTTGGGTGAGATGTTGTGTACACTTCCGGGAAGCTTTCTGGCTTAGAAAATCCACTTTACAATAGGTATCGCGCAAAAAGATTAAATAAATGAGCGACGACGCGCGAAGTGTTTCAACAAAGTCCAGTATGCGTTCATATACCATTCGTCCGATAGCGACTAAACTTGGGTTAGTTATTGTGTGCATTCCAGGGGTAGTTTCAGGCTTAGTAAATCCATTTTACAATATTTAGCGCACGAGTAGATTCGACAAAAGAGCAAAGTCCAGTATGCGTTCATATACCATTCGTCCGATAGCGACTAAACTTGTGTGAGTTATTGAGTACACTCCAGGGAAAGTTTCAGGCTTAGTAAATCCATTTTACAATAGTTAGCGCACGAGTAGATTCGATAAAAGAGCAAGGACGCGCGAAGCGTTTCAACAAAGTCCATTATTCGTTCATATACCATTCGTCCGATAGGGATGAAACTTGTGAGATATTGCGTACAATTTAGGGGAGGTTTCTGGCTTAGTACATCCACTTTACAATAGGTATCGCACAAGTAGATTCAACAAATGATCGACGGCATGCGAATCGCTTAAACAAGGTCACCATTCATCCGATTGCTAAGAATCCTTGGTTGTATTCTTGTGCACACTCCATGAAAGGTTTCTGACTTAGTAAATCCTTTTTACAATAGGAGGCGCACGAGATGATTCAACAAATGTGTAACGGTGCGCGTATCGTTTTAAAAAAATCGTATGTGTTCATATACCATTCATGCGATTGCAATGAAATTTAGAGAAATGTTGTTTCCACTCCCGCAAAGATTTCTGATTTAGTTAATCCATTTTACAATTGGTAGCGCACTAGTACATTCAACTAATGAGCGACAGTGCGTGAATCGTTTCAACCAAGTCCCGTATGCATTCATATACCATTCATCCGATTGTGATATAACGTTGGTGAGTTGAGTACAGTTCTGCGAAGGTGTATGAATTAGTAAATCCGTTTTTCAATTGGTGGTGCACAAGAAGATTCAACAGATGAGTGAAGGCGCGTGAATCGTTCAAACAAAATCCCGTATGCGTTCATATGCCGTTCAGCCGATTGCGATGAAACATTCATGAGTTGTTGTGTACACGCCAGGGAAGGTTTTCGACTTAGTAAATCCATTTTACAATAGGTAGCATACGAGTATATTCAGAAAATGGGTGACGGCGCTCGAATCGTTTCAACAAAGTCCCATATGCGTTCATATACTATTTATTTCATTGGGATGAAACATTCATGAGTTGTTGTGTACACGCCAGGGAAGGTTTTCGACTTAGTAAATCCATTTTACAATAGGTAGCATACGAGTATATTCAAAAAATGGGTGACGACGCTCGAATCGTTTCAACAAAGTCCCATATGCGTTCATATACTATTTATTTCATTGGGATGAAACATTCATGAGTTGTTGTGTACACGCCAGGGAAGGTTTTCGACTTAGTAAATCCATTTTACAATAGGTAGCATACGAGTATATTCAAAAAATGGGTGACGACGCTCGAATCGTTTCAACAAAGTCCCATATGCGTTCATATACTATTTATTTCATTGCGATGAAACATTCATGAGTTGTTGTGTACACGCCAGGGAAGGTTTTCGACTTAGTAAATCCATTTTACAATAGGTAGCATACGAGTATATTCAAAAAATGGGTGACGACGCTCGAATCGTTTCAACAAAGTCCCATATGTGTTCATATACTATTTATTTCAATGCGATGAAACTTTGGTGATTGTTGACCACGCTCCCATGTTTTCTTTTGAGATAGTAAATTAATTTTACAATAGTTTAGAGGTGGTTAACGGAAAATAAATAAATTTTGGAAATCCAAAAGGACTCCAACAAACAAAGTTACAACGCCAACACTTTCTTTGATTGGCATCGCAACGCATGCCGGGTACAGCTACTGGTTCTATCAATGAATCAATTTAACAGGTAATACGATAAAATACTAGTCTTCAAATAACAATCTTATTTCTGTTCAACATTCACATTTCTATAAAAGCTTTCCATTAGCTGCAATATTTCTTTAAACTCTTTCTTCACATTCTTATTACTTCAAAATACGCTATACTTCATCTTTGTTAACTTCACATTGTATTCCTTTACATATTCTTTCTTTAAAATATTTTTACAAAACTTCAATACTTCATAAATGTCAGTTATCAAATATTTATCATTAAATCTGTCTAATAAGTTATCAGATTGTGACTTTACATGGATCACTACATAAGATCTTTAAGAATCGCATTCATTAAAAAAATTACTCAATATAACATTCTTGGAATAAATTTCCGTCATTATTATGGTTGACAAAAACGATATTTTACAATTCAAAAATACACAAAATGTGATCTGAACACATCTAAACTTTACCATAAATATATCCTGAACTAAACTGTAAAATCTCTCCATTCAAAGTTCGAAAGTCGCAAAATAAAAAAAAAATCTAAGTAAAAATTTCCAATATATTCAAAATGGACGCAAAACGTGAATACACATCCCCATGATATATAACGTCGCAAATTACAATACTATCATAAAAATGTAGGATAATGGCATCAATAAATAGTTTTTCGGATATTCTTAAAATGTCTACAAAACTACAAGTGGGATGAGTATATCGTTGGTCCAGAGACTACCTTGTGTTGCGTTAAAGATGTCTAGAAGTGGGCTTCCTTTGCTGTTCCTTAAAAACGGACTGTTTCCAATAGCGTTAGACTGCATGATGTGGTTTGGTCTGCTCCAGTCCCGTACAGAAGTTCCCGTGCGGTCAAGTCCGGGATTCGAACTCCGTCATCATCCTGTTGCCGTTCTCTCCGCCGGTGATTCTTCTTGTGCGAGATGGGATAACCCTTTCTCTCTTGAATGGTATCGGGTCTACCCTGATCGCCCTCGTTCTGGAAAATTCTTCTATCTTCTTCGCCGTAGTTCTGATATACATTGTCATTTTTGGCTGGTGAAATGACTTGTAGATTTAGTTGTAGAATTGTCTGCACGGGAGAGGTGAGATGTTAGTCTCCCCCGCGAGATCGATGCTATGTCATTCCGGATACTCTCGTTGTCGTCATAGTTCTGCTCCCGTAACTATTTAGTTGAACATCTTGTCTGCTGTAGATTCAGTGAGTAATACCTCCCTCAACTTCAGGAGTTTCGACATATTACATTCTGTAGATTTGCTTAAAAATACTTTCCAATATCGTTCTCGTTGAATGTCGACTTAATAGGTTGACTTGCACAATACTAAGTACCTTCGATGAAGATATCTGCTTGCTTGTATGACTGTCGAGTTACACGTCGAGACGTGTAATTATTAAAGGCCGTGATTCCTCGGTCCGATTTTCCTCATCAAATTTACAAGCTCGCGTCCTTTTCAAACCAAGGATCGGATTGGTCGCTGATGATTGATGCTCATAATATTCCTTAATTAAATAAATGATGAGTTGCATTTATAATAAATAGTTCTTATTTATTATTTAATATCTTCTCTGATGTTACGATGTTTTAAAATCATCCCGGTAATTAGCAAAGTTCATTACATTATTTGGTCTTGTTTAAGTAAGGCCGCTTCTCATTGGCTGGGTGTCGCGTGCCCCCCCCCCCCCCCCAAGGTTTTCTCCCTCCACGCTTCAGCCACGCGTATCACGCACGCCTGGGGTGGGGCCCCTTCTCGGGAATACTCGGTCCTCTTCGAGCATGCTCGTCCGGTCTTTGTCTTGCACGACGCAATTCGACTCTCTGCTACTGCACGTGGCTATGAACATTGTCATTGGCTAGCCGAATTAACTAAGTTAACTGGCGAACTAACAAACCGGTCTTCTGGTCGACTTCCAGCATGGGACAATTTAGAAAACTCCGCGGAGATGAATAATTTCTGGCTCGCATCACAAAAGAGCACAATCCTCACTCAACTTCCATTACAAAAGCGTATAACAATGCTTTTGGAATGCATTCTTCTTAACTAAATTGTACCATAAATTAGTTCTCTATTCAATCTCTCTAAATTAGCGTTTTAAGTTCTTTGCATTGTAATTGCCAATCACTTGATCGTCGTGAGTGTTCACAATTTCGTAGCAGTTATTATCATAACTCTGTGCTACTTTGAACGGACTGTATTACATCTTCGCAAATCGAGGGTATATTTGCTTAGTTTAGTTTAGTTTGGGCAAGGGCCCAAATCTGTTTATTTAAACCAAATCTACTTGTTAATTGTCACTTTAACTCAGAGAGTCATATCGTGACATACAGACAATAAACACTTAGATAACATAAATTGACAGTATGGCATTAGATAATTAAACCAAATGTTCAATCGGCATTTCATAGCTTCCTAGTTATTTCAAAACTTAATAATGCTTTGCAGTAGTTATCTTCATTCACAATATCACTGGGCAACTTTTCTGATGGAGACTGCACAAAGTTCTTTCTTAATTATAAATGTGGACACAGTGTTCTTCATTTTTGACAGTTCTCCATGGGAGACACGTGACAGAAAGAATTACTTTTATATCTCTATCGAGCCCTTACTGACTGTAAGAGTCTGATAAATTTTGTAGTAAGGAAAAAAATCATCAAACTCACAGGAAAAATCTACAGACAGCAATATGTGGATGTACTGTAGTAATCGTATACCTAGTTAATACAGATAGGCTCTCCTAGGCTTTAACAAGATTTATAGCTTAGGAAGCCATCTCCTGTACTTAAATGCTTAATTTACATGCATCTTTGTTCTGAATCTCATCCGACGCTTTCTTATTCCACATTGCCCTGATGGTATTAAAATATTTTGCTAATTGACCTGCTTTCCCCCATTCCCTTTTTAGTAATTTAATGAAAGTGTGATACTCATTTTCAGTTTCTATTCTGTTTAGATCTGCTTTGTCTACAAACTTTGCTCTTATCGTTTTAATTTCCTTGCAATCCCTGATCAGGTGCGCTGCACCCATAACCTTCCCACAAAACAGGCAAATGCCCTCTTTTCCTACTTCTCTCAACGCTTTGTTCTTACACACCCCCATTAACCACCAAATAATCCCTCTCATTTCTCTCTTCATTAGACATTGAGGCTTTATGCTCATAAAGTTCCTATTTCGCAGAACACCGTTAAGGTTCTCCTACTGGTGCAATCTTCTCTTAGCACCTGCAATTCTACGTCATTAACCCTTCTACACACTTTTTTACACACCCTACCTTCCTCTCTTTGTAAGTCCCTACCCCATAGATAACCCATTCCTAATCTTTCCAGTGCACTTCTTACCCCGTCCACCCAGTAGCCCTCTTGCTGATGCTTCATTTGGTGCAGGTAGGCTACCTTAAGCATTCCCCCCTCCCCTGCTTTTAAACGAATCCAAGTCTTTATGACCTTTTTTATGATATGTTGTCTAATGCTTACATCCTCACACAACATTCTCGCTCCACAATTCGCCGTGCAACTAGGTAGCCCCAAAATTACAATGCTGTCCAGGGTTTTCGTTCCTTCCTCTAAACCCCATACTTCCACTCCATAAAGTGCTCTTGAAACGATGAGTGCGTTAAACACATTCTTATACACTTGTAGTCAAGATTCGCTAACGTACGCTCTAACACTTTAACACTCGCCAGTGCCGCTAGCCCTTTCGATTTTGCCCTTTTAATTTGTTCGGTCCATTTTCCATTACTCGCCATTATCGTCCCTAGATACTCAAGTTTTTTCACCGTCTCTAACTGTGACCCATACATGACCCACTTTTCATTCTTTGCCAGTTTAACTCCCTTTTTGCAGACCATAACTTTGGTCTTACTCGGGTTAATTTTTAAGTTCCAGTCCTCACAATATTTCAAAATCTCGTCAATACTATATTGCATATTATAGGGTGTTAGAGCAAGCAGAAGGATGGCATCAGCAAAAGCTAGGCCCGGGATATCATAATTGTCCAAGCAAGGGTTTAACCGTTGCTCAAAGCCCTTTGAATCGAAAATATCGTTGATAAATAGCATAAAAGCACCGGGGATAATTTGCATCCCTGTTTTAATCCTATATTAGACGTTATCTCTCCTACAATTACATCATCTTTAGTTTTAATTGCACATTTCACTTCGGAATACACATTCTCAATTGCTCTTATCATTTTATGTGACACCCCGATTTTTCCCAGCTTAGCCATGACAGCTCCCCTGCTCACTGAATCAAACGCCTTCTCCAAATCAATAGCTGTGATATACAGCTTACCTCTTTTCCTTCTTATGTACTTGTCCATCACCGTTTTCACCACCATTATATTGTCACTGGTCCTCATCCCTTTTCTGAACCCTGTCTGGAGTCTCGAGAACACCGAACAGCCCTCTGCTCATGCTATTAAACGCTTGGATAAGACCCCGGTGTACATTTTGCTCAAATTATCAAGCAATGTTATGCCTCTATAGTTGCCTGGGTCTAGTTTGTCCCCACGCTTCTTATATATTGGACAAATTATCCCCTCCTGCCACGCCCTCGGAAATCTACCTCCTTCAAAAATCTCGTTAAAGATGTTTACCAAGCTGTCCATCATGAACCTATTGTTACTCAACTCTTGCCAAAATTCATTTGTTATCCCCGAAATAGCACCTGACTTCCCTCCTTTACTTTTTGCCATTACTTCCTTAATTTCCTCTATCGATATGACTTGGTCCAGCATAGGCAGAGCGGCCTCCGGCCCCCTCGGGACGCCAAACTCATCTCTCTTCCTCCAATTATCTTCAGCATTTAACAGATTCTCATTATATGCAATCCATACTTCATCACTAATAGAGCTCCCCCCACCACTTCTGCGCCCTCTACAGTAAGAATTTATCCTGCTCCACACTTTCCTACAGTCGTTAGCTTTAGAATCCTTATTTAGTGCTGTTGCTTCCTTACCCTGCCATTCATCTTTCATTTTGCTGAGCAGTTCCCTATATTCTTTCCTTAGACGACAAAATTGTACTCTCATCGTATCATCCCCTCCTCTCTTGTATAACTTCAGTGCCCTAATAACTTCGGTTTTCTTCCTTCTACAAGATTCATCGTACCATCCTTTAATTCTCCCTACTTTTCCCCTAGCCTTCACGCGCATTTTCCGCCCGACCATCATAATTGCATTCTCAATCATACGCATTACCCCTTCAATTTCATCATTACTGATCAATAAACTTATCCCTACCTTTATCAGCTCAAAATTTTCTCCCTGGAAGTAGTTCTGGAACTCTCTGCAGTTTTCCTCCCTCCATCTGAATCTATTCACTTTTCTCTCTTTAGCTTTAACATGTGGGTTCCCTTTTGATTTTGATTTTGTCACCGCTCCCTGCATGTTGACGACAATTGGTAGGTGGTGTGATTACCCCCATTCTTCAACAGTGAACCTCTTAATTAGGGCTAGTGCTCCTCTGGAACATATTGCTAAGTCTGTTACACTTCCTCCACTCTCTGTTATATATGTCAGGTTACCTCCTTCATCCCCCACACAGACACCATTTAATAGATATAGCTCTTCTGCACCACATAGTTCCAAAATCTTTTCTCCGTTCTTGTTACATTCCTTGTCTTTGCTGTGCCTATCCCCACATACGGCCTCGGCAACCCCCTTGCTGTAAAGGGGCTTTCTGTCTGCAACCCTCGCATTGAAGTCCCCTAAAAGCACAATCTCTGCCTCTTCATATATATTTTGAATTCTGTTTATTTCAATAGCTAACTCATCGAAAAAGCTTTCTCTTGCATACGGGGAATTCTCCGGAGGGTTGTTGACAAAGCCGAAACATACCGTTCCTTTCCCCCTCCCCCTAATATCTGCTTTTACCCACACTACTTCTTCCAGTTCTGAGCTAATAAATTCTGATAATTCCCTCACCTCTTCTTTAATTAAAACAACAATTCCCCCGGGAGCCTACCGGTACGAGCTTTCCTAATCTTAGGGTTTGTATATATATTGAAGCCATCAATTTTAACCTCGCAACCTACAGGGAGCCAACTCTCAACAAATACTACAATCTGCATATCTTCTATTAGGGTCAAAACTACATCGTTCCCTCTCTTATTTAAGAAACCCTCTATATTTACGCTAGCAATATTCCAGTTTAGTTATTTTTTCCCCTACCCTCTTCGCTGGCGGTGGCTTTACTCTAGTAACTCTAGCTTTCTCTAGCTCTAGTATACTGCCACCTGGAAAAGAAATGACCTCCTTCTCCACATTAAACTGCTCTGTCAAGGTTTTCTTGCCCCAAAGTTCTTTTAGACTAGTAACTCGTTGTTTGACAGTCTCACCTTTCTGCAAACCACGCACTTGTCCAGTGTTCCTGGTGCTGACGTTAGTCGTTCCTGCTCGCGCCACTTCCGTATTGGACTTGGAGGTCGATGCTCTCTGTTAAATCACCACCGCACTTCCCTCTGAACCGACAGCTGCTTCCACCTGGTTGCTAGTTCTAACTGTCTCCTGTTGCTGTTGCTTCTCCATATCCTGGAGTTGTGCCACTGTCCAAACCCGATCCCAGTTGTTGCCGCTAACCGCCAGTCTATTTCCTTTTACATAAGCCTTGAGACCCGAGTTTCTTGCCTTCCTTAAATGAAACTGCAAGGTCCGTTGCTCGCTTGCCTCTTCTTTACTCATTTCCCTCCTTACCCATATCCTCTCCCCTTTCAGGTTCTTTGTGTTCGCCAGAATTCTGTGAGCCATCATTGAAGAAACTAATGACACTTTCACGGGCCTCGTGCCCCTTCCCCGGCCTATCCTGGTCACATTGTCAATCTCTGAAACTCTAATGTTTATCCGCATGCCTTCACTAATCACTCGGAGCACTTTGGATATCAGATCCTCGGTGCTCTCCTTGGCATCTTCCTTTATTCCGTAAATGAAGACGTTTTTCTTTCTCTCATCCAGCTTGGTCATTCTTAATTCATTTACCTCCACCTCTAATATCTTCACCTTTTCTCTTAGGTCTTTTATCTCTCTACTATTCTCGGTCAGCCTTTCTGTCACTATTCCCATCTCTTCTCTTATACATGTCTTCATCTCCTTGAAATCCTTACATTGCTCTCGAAGAATGTCCCGGATCGGGTCATTTTGTGACACTTCCTTTACAATTTCCCTTATTTTTTCAATTTCTTGCCATCCCAGCTGACCAGGCCCTGGGTTTGACTCCACTCCTCCAATTAATAGTAGCGTCGCCACAACCAGCGCTACCATCCCCATCGCCAAAACCCCCATCTGTTCAGTGACGTAGCCCACTGTCACTTTCCCGACACCGAAATCGCACTTCACTCTAGCCTGCCAGCGGCCCATGACCGCCCGGTACTGCTGATATATTTGCTTAGAAGCATCAGCCTTCGTTGGTTTTTTACTGACTACTATGTCATCTCTTCTTAGCGGTGTGTCGTAACGTTTTCCTAGCGTGCGCTTTTCACGTCGCTCTGCCGCTGTGATTAGATTCTGGTGGGCTGCCTCTACTCTTCTTTCCCTCGTTGGTAGATTATCCTTAGGTATTCTTCTATCCTTATTGTAGTATTTTGGGAGAATTACTTCGTAATTTCCATAGTAGGTGAAGATTTCTTCCGTCTGTTGCTCCTGTCTTTCTGACTTATTTCTTCTCCCAGGGTCTCCTTATTACCCCAGTTTTCCGCTCTACTTGTTCCAAATTTTGTTTCCTCCTCTCTCTGTCTATCTTCTCTCGTTATCTGATTATCCTGCTGTTGGTTTCGAATGTAGTTTCGATTTTACTGGTTCCTTCTCTGTTGGAAATTCTGACGATTATAATTTTCATCGTTCCAGTTTTTGTATCGCGAATATCCTTGGTGATTACTGGTGTTGTTGTCGCTATTACCTCTCTGGTAATAGTTATTCTGGCGATAGTTGTTGTACTGATTACCCTGTCTTCTGTTTTGGGTATTGTTCCGAGAATATCGCTGGTATGGCCTGCTATCTTGCTGCCTACGGTTTTGATACTCATTTCGATGATTTTGCGCATACCCTTTTCTAATAGGTACTCCTATCCTATTTTCTCCTAAGCTTTATTCTGTCTGCTGCGTCTCGTCGATCTTAATCGTACTTATATCGCGGTTATCTGTCCTCGGGCTACGAAAACTTGGACTCGTTGTGCTGGATGTATAGTCTAATTGTCTCAACAAATCATCCATTTCCTGTAGACTAGACACTCGAGATGCGATAATATTTCTTCGCACATTGGCTGGAAATTGCCGTGATAACGTCTGAATCATTTATAGGTCTGACGGTGCTGGCTGCACGTACTGAAGACGTGCCAATTGTGTCGAGAAGTAGCTAGCGTAGCGTGTTGGATGCGAACTAGCATACTTGCGCGAGTATGCTTCTGCTCTGACGTTGTGTTGCTCGTCCACCGACCAAAATCGTTGTATGAGGGCACTAGCAAAGTCCTCAAAACATAGGAAAGTCCAACGGAAAGCCCTATACCACTGAAGAGCGGTAGTATTCAAATAGCGCTCTACCAGTCGTAATTTTCTTTCGTCGGGAACGTTATTTTCCAAAAAATATTCAGAGACGTCATTTATGAACTCGATTGGCGTTATACCATCGTTTCCTGGTTAAGTACGTGGTTTCTGGTCAATATTACGAATGATCATAACATTAGGAATACCTGATGACGTATTTCCTTGTGGCATGTTCTCGTTAGGTGTTGAGAATCGCACTTGACTATCTCTGCCTGGCGGTAAATTTAATCTTCTCACCCGGAATAGTTCCTCTTCTAATCTGTCTATTTGCTCTAGCAATCTATTTCGTTCTTCTCTGAAATGATTCCCTTCTACACAGTCTGGCATCGACGCGTCTTCCTTACTTAACTCAATAGTCTGGCCTTTCATTACACCCTCCACATTGTGAGAATTGCTTAATTTTAAGTCCTGCATTTTACTTTTAATTAACTCAATTTCGCAATTTAAATTGGAGAATTTACCTTCTAGTTCAAGATTTACATGTTCTTTAATTTTATCGCTCAGATTTGGTTCTAAATCTACGGACAATATAGATTGTAAACTCAGTATTTTTTTAATAAAGTCATTCCTGACTTCCTCAATATCTTAAGTGCTACGATATTTTGCTATAACAAGTTTCTTAGAAAAATCATCTTCTAATCTCTTTACAGTTATGCCTGAAGCTTCAATTAACTCATTTTTGAGTACACCAATACTTTCACTTACAACATACAGTACTTTATATCAATTTCAATATCAGCCCTTACAAGATCAGCTTTCTGATTCACCTGAATCTGTAACATTGCTACAGCTTTCTTCAACTCATCCAGGTTGGAGTTGATACCTAGATTCTCAGATTGGAGATTGCATAATAGGAGGGTAATATTATCCTGAAATTCTGTTAGCTTTTTGCTATTGTCTTCTGACTGAATTTCTAATGATGCCAAAGATGTTTGGGTCCTAGCTATAGTATTCTGTGTTTCAGTGGATTGGGTCTTCATTCATTCATTCATTCATTCATTCATTCGTTTATTTGCAATTGGGGGTGTGTCCACCGGTGGCAAATTAGATATACATAACAAATAAATAATTGTACATAACAATTCACTAACAATTAAACTGGAGTATTTACACAAATAGTCAGTCTTTTCTTAAACACACTTATATGTTTGGGAAAAGGCTCTAAGGCTGCGGCAGGTAGAGAGTTCCAATTATCAATGGCACGGTTTACGAAAGAATATTTACCATAATTTGTTCCCTGTGGTCGGCCCTTAACTTTGAAAGGGTGATCGTTCCTACCCATGTAAGTAGGCTTTTCCATACGTTTGCTAAGCTCACCCCATGCTGGTTGATTTGTATACGCGTTGTACATAGCGCAGAGTCTGATTTCATCCTCCTAGCCTCAAGTGATTCCCACCCAAGTTTCTTTAACATACGGCTCACACTGCTCCTGGGATTAAAGTCACTGAGCACAAATCTAGCGGCCTTTCTTTGTACCATTTCCAACTCATTTATGAGCCCTACTTGATATGGATCCCAAACAGCCGAGGCGTATTCCCTTACAAGTGACAAACATCCTAATTCTTTAGCAGAGGTACTACTTCCTTTTAATACCCTCATTACAAAGTGCAGGGATTTGTAAGCTTTAGAAACTACACATCCTATATGACTACTCCATTTCATATCATTTCTTACGTGAACGCCCAAATATTTGCAAGAATCTTCTTCTACAAGTATTTCCGAGCCAATGTTATATTGAAAATCCTGCCTTCTCACTTTCCCTATTATTATTAGACTACATTTTCTTGTGTTTATTTTCATTTTATTTCCAATCGCCCGCTTATAGACCAGGTTCAGGTCCTCTTGAAGCACTGCATTGTCTTGTGAGTCATGTATCTTTCGATATATTACACAATCATCCGCAAACAATCGACAGTCACTGCGAATCCCATTTGGTAAGTCATTTATAAACGCCAAAAATAACAAAGTTTCGATTACGCTGCCCTGAGGGATACCCGACGTTACGGTAATTTCATCCGAGAATCGGCCATCAACTTTCACTTTCTGGGAACGACCCGTCAAAAATTCTTGGATCCATAAAATTACTCTTCTATCAATCTTCGTCGAAGCTAATTTATGGAGTAGCATGTCATGCGGCACGACATCAAATGCCTTCGCAAAATCTATAACTACGGCGTCGACTGAAACTCCATCGTCTAACGATTCGCTAATATCTTGAAAAGTGATAGCATCTGACTCTCGCATGAGTAACCTTTCCGAAATCCATGTTGCGTATCATTAAACCATGATAATGTTTCCCACTGTTCCCTCAAGTAGTCGCAAATGAGATGCTCCATCTGTTTACAAATGATGGACGTAAGACTAACCGGCCTGTAGTTGCCCAATTCAAATCTGCTCCCTCCCTTAAATATTGGGACTACTGTAGCTCTTTTCTAGTCATCCGGGATTTGCGCATTGTTTATGGACACATTAAACATCACCTCCAAGTATCGTGCCACGGCCCTACCTCCTAGTTTAAGTACTTCACTAACAATATTATCAGGACCCTTCGATATATTGTAACGTAATTTTTGTATTAGCTTTAAAATTGCTGACAGGTTTATTTGGGGAAGTGGAGCTCCTGATTCACCGTTAAGGTCCAACACACAGCTATTGGATTAATTGAACACACTACCATAAAATACATTTAATTCATTAGCAATGGCTTGCTTCTCAGTAATTAATTTACCGTCACCGGGCATTATCATCGACAAATTATTTGAATTTCCCTTTCTTCTCCTAACATAACTGTATTTTTTTTCCACCCTTCGCTCCCGAACCAAGTAAACCTTGCATATAATTATCATGAGCAGCCCTCTTTTTTAAGACGAGCTCTCTTGATAAGGACTTAAATTTCAACATATACTTGTCACTATCATGTCTTTTATTGTATAATTTCCTAATTTTCCGTTTAAGACTCCTGATTTCCCGTGTGTAATACTCAGGATCTGGGTTTTGTTTCAGTAATTTAAATGGAACAAATTTATCAATAGCGCTATTTAAAATTTTCAAAAAATTAGTCCACAGGATATTCATGAGATATCCTTCCGATGCCCATCCTACAAATAGCTCATTCAAATACCCCTGAAACTTGCCCTGATCCGCCCTGTGATACTAGAATATGATCTTATTTGCTACATCAGAGTCTAATTTTGTAATGTCACCGTATCTAATATTTAATTCAACCCCAGAATGGTCACTAATTCCTGGTACTTTCAGACAGTTAATATACAGCTCTACAGGCCTCACGAGATAAACATCTAAGGTATTATTGCCTCTAGTTGGGAAGTCAACTACTTGGGAAAATCCCCCCTCCCTTAAGAATTTGTTTGCAGCGCTCTGAGCTTGACCACAGCTAGTTGACTCTCCAGACCAGTCTACTTTGGGGAGGTTTAAATCTCCGGCAATTATTATGCTCTTTTTCATAGCATTACCCGTACAAGTTTTATCATACAGTGTGTCGAGAAGGGAAAAGTTATCTTTCGGTGCTCTATACTCCCCTATCACCTGAAGAGGGAATGTATTCCCTTTATCCAAAATTTGTACACATAACATTTCATGATCCTTATCAGCCCACTTTAAGAAACTAGCTATATTTTTGCGCACACAAATAAATAGCCCACCACCTCGCTTCCCCCCGATCCTTTCTGTACATTTCGTAGGTCTCTTGAATTATTTAATTACTATTTATATCCTCATATAACCAAGATTCAGTAGCAATGACAATGTCCGGAGAATACGTCTCTACAAGATTCCAAAATTCAATTAATTTATTTCCTAAACTCTGACAATTAACCTGCAGTAATCTTAGAGCCTTACCTCCGCAGCAAATATCCCGAAGTAGCTCCTTCTGTTCCCATCAGCTGGCAACCTCTGGACCTGCTCCTCCTCACAATGGCCGGCACGAACCGATGACCCTGTCATGTAGGCTCCCTAGGTTAAAAGCGCCCCGTCGATTTAAATGCAGCCCGTTTTCAAGGTATTTAAAGTTGCTTGAGTGGTAGCTAATATAGTTTTAGTCTCTGTATTCTGTATTTGCAGAGTCGCTAATGTGTCTTTAGTTTCATTAGAGTTAGTTTGCAGGGTAGCTGGAAATTAACTACCGTAGCTTGTGTCTCAGCTAATTTTCTTTGGGTCTCAATTGCACTATTCTGGCATTCCCTAGTCAGCTTTAGCATCCTTTCTGTTTTCTTCTGAATTTCTCTTAATTTCTCGTTCTAACCTTTTATGGTTTTGGAGGGTAGCTTCTAAGTCCTTATCTAATTTACCCTGAGTCTCTTGCAATGTAGCAGACATTGCCTTAATATCATCCAGGTCTCCTGGCATCTTCTTTTCTTGAGAAAGAGGGATACGCTATGACAACAATCAAGAATATCCACAATAACTCTCTCAACAAAATCTGGATCAACAATAACCAATCATCTAGACATTGCCAATACCTTAGCCAAAAACTTTGCAAAAATATCAAGTGATTCCAATAATGAACAAGCACTCTAAAATTTCCGTGGACCTGACAATAACTCACTCTCAGACCTCTTTGATAATACCAATGTTAGTTACAATGATAAAATTAGCATAAACGAAATATCTCAAGAACTCAACGACTGCCGAAACTCTAGTCCTGGCCCTGATGATATAATATATGAATTCTTGAAAGAACTTCCCTGACGGATTAGAATATCTCACCGAAATTTTCAACTTCATTTGGACTCAGAAAGTATTTCCAGATGCTTGGAGGAAAGCCATAGTGATTCCCATACCCAAACCAGGAAAGGACCACATGATTCCTGATAATTATCGACCAATAGCTCTAACATGTACTATGTGCAAATTAATGGAAAGAATTATTAATAAAAGACTAAAATGGATACTAGAGTAGCAGAATTTCTTTACACAAGAGCAGTGTGGTTTCAGACAATTTCACTCAACAACTGATACCTTAATAACCTTAGAATCAGAAATTCTAGATGCTTTTCGACATGGATTCCATCTCCTAGCAGTCAGTTTAGACATACATAAGGCATATGATACGATACGCAAAACTCAAGTCATAGAAACCCTGAAACAACACAATATCAAGGGAAATATGATTGGATTCATTTACAATTTTCTACAGAACAGAAGCATCCAAGTCCGAGTTAATGGTGCCCTATCTCAAGAAATCAGATTAGAGAAAGGAGTCCCACAGGGTTCAGTCATTGGTGTAACCCTTTTCTTAGTAGCCATAAATGCCATAACTTCCTGCATCAACCTCCCAGTAAACTCTTGCCTCTTTGCGGATGACATCACCATTTTCTGCAAAGGCCGTAATCTATCAACAACCCAAGAAATAATAGAAAAATCCCTCGACAATCTTGCCAATTGGGAGAATCTTACAGGCTTCATTTTCTCTGCAACCAAAACCAAATGCATTCTATTTTCCAAACAAGGAAGACAGAATGAACAACCAGAATTATATCTCAAGGGAAATAAAATTGAAGTGGAAAATGAAATAAAAATACTGGGAATGACCTTTGACAGCAAACTAACATCGAACTCCCATCTTAAAACTTTAAGAAACGACTGCCTACATCGAATTAATGTTCTCAAATCATTAGCAGCTAACAACTGGGGAGCTAACGCTCATGTATTAATGTCCACGTACAAAGCAGTCATCCGTTCTAAGCTAGACTATGGCTCCATTATATACAAATCAGCCCCAGCATCAGCACTTAAATTACTTGACCCTATTCAAAACACATCTCTAAGGATCATCTTAGGAGCTTTTAGAACCAGTCCGATCTCCAGTCTACTAATGGAAGCTTATGAACCTCCGCTCCAATCTCGCAGAAAACTACTGACTATTAATTATGCAACAAAGGTCGCAGCGTCTCCGCACTCCAAAACTTACACCTATGTTTTCCCAAATAATCAATCTCTTCGCTACCCCACGCAGCAAAGAAGACATCTTCCTACCCACATTAGACTTTCACGACTCCTACATGATGTCCACTCTCATTTTCCCCCAATTGCTCCGAGAACTACAACAAGTATGTCAATTCCGCCATGGAGAATTAAAACTCCATTAGACTTATGTGAAATTAATAAAGAATCAACTTATAGATACTCTATTTATCTTTTATTTTTAATCACTTATTTTTAACAGAATAACAACAATCAGTCTTTCTCCATAGATTACATTATAGGCACTGCCAACTATATATTTGTTCTGTTTCTTTTTCAACTGTTTGTTTTCTTTCTTTACTCACAGCTATCTATATCATGTCCACAGCTACCTGTATCATGTCTCCTGCACCTACACCACTCCCCCACCAGTAACATAGTTACGCTTGTTAAAGCAGGAATAAAACTATCACCATACACTAACAATACATTTAAAATTACTGTAAGCACTATTGAAAACGAACTGGCAATCTCACAGTACGTCCAGAGTGTGATGTCTTGATGATGGTAGTGTCCCTTTTATTTTCTATGGCAGGAGGTGGTATTGCAGTGTCTTGTTGATGGTTGGCTGGGCTTGAAACAGGAGTCTCTTCATCTGGTGCCGAGATGTAGGCTGGTTTTATTCTGTCTATCGATACATTTACTTGTTTGCCTTTAATTAGTAGTGTGAAGAATTTCTCATATCTCTTCTCAACAGGGAAAGGACCATCATAAGGTGGTGTCAATGGCTTCTTTACTTTGTCATTCCTCAAGAAGACATGAGTACATGACTTCAGGTCTCTATGTACAAATACACTTCTGGTAGTTTTATGATAAGATGGAATAGGCTTAAGTGCTGTCATCTGTTTTTGTAATTGGGAGACGAAGGTGTCTGGGCCAGTTGTTGCTGATGGCATTTCAAAAAACTCTCCAGGTAGCTTAATAGTCTTACCATAGACCATCTGTGCAATAGAATAGTCAGAATTGCTCTTTATGGCTGCTCGCAACCCAAGAAGCACTGTAGGCAAAACCTCTGTCCATTTATGGGAATTATGTGCTCTGATGGCAGTTTTTAAGGTGCGGTGTAGTCGTTCAATCTTTCCATTACATTGTGGGTGGTAGGCTGTAGTGTGCTTCAGTTTAACACCACACAACACTGCTAATTTCTTGAAAAGTTCGGATTCAAATTGTGGTCCACGGTCTGTGATAATTACACTCGGGGCTCCAAATCTAGCAATCCAGTTGAAGTAGAATGATTTAGCAACTGTGTCTGCTGTGATATTTTGCATTGGGATGACTTCCATCTAAGAGGTATAGCGGTCGATGCATGTTAAACAATAAATGTTCCCATCTGATGGTGGCAGTGGGCCAACTAAGTCCATATGTACAACACTAAACCTTTCATCAGGTTCTGGAAATGAAATTGATTTAGACTGTGTGTGTCTTGTTACTTTGTTTTTCTGGCCGTGGATGCAAGCTTGGGCCCATTTTCGAACATCAGATTTTATATTCGGCCAAATGAGCCTAGTTGTCATCTGCTTCACTGACGATTTTACACCTGAGTGTGATAAGTTATGGATCTGTTGAAACATTTGTTTGCGGAATGACTCTGGGATATATGGTGTTGCATTATTCGTTGAGATGTCGCACCACAATGCCTTGCCCGCTGTTAATGCGCACTTCTTGAATATCATTGATTTACTCTCTTCCATCAGCCGTTTTAATTCTTCATCTTCCAGTTGCTCTCTTGCAATTTCATCGTAATCAATCACAGAGATTTCTTCCGTTCGAGATAGAGTGTCGGCTACAATGTTGTGTTTACCACTAATATGTTGAATGTTGGTAGTGAATTGAGAAATATAATGGAGGTGTCGCAATTGTCTTGGTGATGCTTTCTCGTTCTTTTGTATAAATGCATAGGTCAGCGGCTTGTGATCCGTGAAGATGGTGAAATCTCTTCCCTACAAAAGATGTTTGAACTGTTTCACTGATAGGTAAATGCCTAAAAGCTCTCTGTCATATGTGCTGTAAGATTTCTGTGTTTCGCTCAGTTTCTTTGAGTAGAAGGCAATTGGCCTCCAACTATCATTTTCATATTGTTGCAACACAGATCCAATGGCAATGTCAGAGGCGTCTGTAAACAGGCCTAATAGATTGTCTGAGTTAGGAATAGTTAAGAGTGTTGTAATTGATAACTCTTGTTTACATTTTTCAAACATCTGTTTCGCTTCTTCAGTCCATTGAATTTTTCTTCGGTCTCTCTTTCTTGCTCCTTTTAGGTATTCATGGAGCACTGCTTGTGTTTTGGCAGCATCTTTGAGGTAGCGGCGGTAAAAGTTAACCATGCCGAGAAACGTGCGGAGTTCATGCACTGTTTCTGGCAGTTTATAATTCAAGATTGTTTGAACCTTTTCGGGAAGAGGTCTAGTACCCTCAGCTGTAATGAGGTACCCTAGAAACTCTATTCTGTCTACGCCCATCACTGATTTGGAGGTATTTATTCGAAGGCCATACTTGTTTAGCCTGTCCATAACCAACTTAAGATGGTTCTTATGCTCCTCGAATGATACGGAGGCTACTAGAATGTCGTCCTAGTAAGGAAATGTGAAATCCAAGCCTCTGAAAACTTCATTTATGAATCTCTGGAAGGTGGATGGAGCATTTCTTAACCCAAAACTCATGACATTGAACACATATAATCCGAAAGGAGTTATTATTGCAGTTTTGCACTTATCTTCTTCGGCGATTGGGATTTGATAATATGCTTTAAATAAGTCGATTCTTGAGAAAGCTGTTTCTCCTTTCAAGATGTGTTGAAAATCTTCTATTCTTGGTACTGGGTAGCGGTCTGGAATTGTCCTCTCGTTCAACCTTCTATAGTCAGCACAAGGTCGTAACGACCCATCCTTCTTACTAGCCATGTGCAGTGGACTCGCCCATTGAGAGTTTGATGGTCGAACTATTTCGTTATCCACCAGGGACTGAAATTCTTGTTTGGCAATCTGGAGCCTCTTCGGATCTAACTGTCTGGCTTTTGAGAATACCGGTTGACCGTTGGTAACTATTTGATGTTTAATATCATGTGTTATCAGGGTAGGGGTTAAGTTTGGTGTTGTTAATCTTGGATATTGTGCAAGAATGTCACTGTATTTGAAATTTGTATTCATAGAGCTAATAACATCACATTCTGGAATGACTGTAACTTCGCCCTTAACACCAAGCTGAGTTACACCGTCAATTAATTGTTTATTATGCAGGTCCACAAGTAAATGAAACTGTTTAAGAAAATCTGCTCCAATTATACCTTTGTTTATTTTAGCTACCACAAATGGCCACTGGAATTTTCGCTTTAGTCCCAAGTTCACAGTCAATATTTTGATACCATAGGTTGGTATTTCTGTATTGTTGGCTGCATACAGTTTATAGGAACTATCTACTTTGTCATGCTTTGTTGCTGGCCAAATTGAAACATCCGCTCCACTGTCTACAAGGAACTGCACTCCCTTTTCTTTATCTCTCACAAATAACCGGGATCTGCGGCACAACTCGTGACCTTCAGCAGTGTAACTTGCCGCCAATTCTACTGCTGTTTCTCGTTTTTCGGATTCTTCAATCCGCACGATTGTTTACATTTATCTGGGTAGCATCTTGAGCCAAATTTAAAATGATAGTAACACAATTTCCCATCAGGATTGAATTTTCTGGTTGAGCGGCTGCGGCTGCTACTTCGCCTGGGGCTACGATGTGTTGCTCGTGAGTGATGTCTTCCGATTGGGATTGCTGCTATTTGTTGTTCCAATGCGGTAATTTTCACTACGATATCATCCAGTGTTGCACTGCTACTTGAAGAGCACTGACTTGGGGTTTTTGTGGCACTATACAGTTCAGTACGTGGATTCATTTCCAGTATTTTATCTGCCATTACTGCCATTTTCTCCAATTCCTCATCACTAACTAGCAATATATTTTTTACTGAGTTTGGAAGTTTGTCTAGCCATAGTGTCCTTAAGACTTTGTTTGAAATATCGGCGCCCGCCAGGGATTGCATTTTCCGCAGAAGCTGACTTGGTTTGAGATCCCCTAAGTCAATTCCTGTCTGTAATCGCTTTATTTTCTTATCGTCACTTTCTTTGAAGATGTTGAGGAATCTTTCTTTTGCCGCGGCATATTTACAGGAGTTATCACTACTAATGATGTCCCATATGTTTTCCACATATTTCGGTTCTAATTGCGAAACCAAGTAATTAAATTTAGTCTCTTCAGATGTTATCCTGTTAATCGAAAATTGTGCTTCGTTCTGGTAAAACCAAATTTCTGGTTTATATGCCCAGAACGGTGGAATTTTAACAGACACTGTACTAACCTCAACTTCACTGGTAGTGCCATTAGGCGTTCGCGCTTCATTATCACTATTTTCAGTCATTTCTCGAATCACGTCGGGAATCACCAATTTATAGATACTCTATTTATCTTTTATTTTTTATCACTTATTTTAACAGAATCACAACAATCAGTCTTTCTCCATAGATTACATTATAGGCACTGCCAACTATATATTTGTTCTGTTTCTTTGTCAACTGTTTGTTTTCTTTCTTTACTCACAGCTATCTATATCATGTCCACAGCTACCTGTATCATGTCTCCTGCACCTCCAAACTGACCGTAGCACCTTCAAGACACTCATTATAGAGAAAACCAAAAGATTTCCCACCTTTACCGCAATCTATACAGATGGATCAAAGACAGAATATGGTAGCGGCTGCGCTATTGTATATCCAGATCATACGATAAAGTATACATTACCAAAAATATGCTCTATATTCACTTGTGAACAATACGCCATTCTAAAAGCTATAGAATCCATCAAGAATTACACAAAAAGAGACATCTTTTTAATCTTCTGTGACTCCTTATCTACAATAAACTCCCTTCAAGATTCATCGCCTTCCAACTCCTTAGCCCAAAATATACTGGAGTCATATAACACGGAAACAAATAATGGTCAGCAAATTTACATTATGTGGATTCCCTCACACAGGGGGATAAAAGGCAACGAACAAGCAGACATAGCAGCCAAAGAAGCAACTCGTCTCTCCCCTCAAGATCCAAACTTTCTCACCCCCTACAATGATGTGGCCTCTTCTCTTAAACCAAAAATCCACAAACAATGGTTAACCGACTGGATCCGGTCCCCACACTCAAAGCTTCATGACGTCCGGAATGATTCTACAAATAAATTCGACATCCCGCTCCTTCCACGTCGAGAACAAGTCCTCATTACCAGAATACGAATAGGTCATACCAAATTGACCCACGCACACAATCTTCTGCAAGACATCTCCACCGGTATGCGAGAACTGTCAAGAACGGAAAACGGTTAACCACATACTACTAAAATGCCCTTTGTACGATCAACAAAGAACTCTATGCAACCTCCATCAGAGAAGAAGCCTAAGTGAGATCTTAAATGAACACATCCATTTCAAAAACATAATTAATTTTTTAAAACTGACGAATATGTACCGAGATATATAACCTCTGTAACAACTATTGTAATACCGCACCTTAAGTAAATGTTTGTACCCAACATTGTTATAGCTATGTACAAAATTCTGTATGTCGCGATATGACTCTACGAGTTAAAGCGACAATAAATAAATAGGAATAAAAAAAAGAATATCCGAAATAACTACCATTTATACCACTACAATTGAATGAAAGAGATTCTACCGTTTATCAGTTAATTTAACCTATTTTTAATATATATGACATCCTTTAAAATTCCAGATTCCAGATCTGTCTTCCTTCTGTGACAAATTATCATTTGTAGTCAACGGTCTCTTAAAATAAACTCTAACAACACTTCTACTTGACAATATAAAATTTACATAACTTATGGCGTCAAAAATCACCATACAACCGGTAACTTAAATAAATAAGATCTAGCCATTACCTTCCTAAGGTTCATCCTTGGACTAGCCTTCCTTTAATAGCAATGCATAGTTAATCATTCAGGTTAGATTGCTTTCATATCTCCATTCTTACCTCGATAAACGTTGGTCGACTTTTATTACAAATTTCAAGTCTTCCTCCGATGATCTTACACTCTCGTGTAACAATTAACAATGTCTTCTAAGGCGATCACATAATGTCGAGGTTCCACAATGCGTCTACCTTTCACCTAACTATCCAAACAAGTTGCTTGCCAACAGAACATTGGCTCACCAGTAACTAACATGTTGGTAGTTCTATAAAAATACTACGCTGACAACTGAAGTACCAAAATCACTAGCACTCATGATTGTAGCGTCATACAATACTAGACTGGCAACTGAGGGTCTAAATCACAAGCCGAACACGTTGCAGGCGCAATATAAATAATTCGAGGCACTTAACTAGTGGCCAAAATCACTAACCAACACATTGGCAGCGCCATAAAAATTCTGCACCCTTATATCTGAATGATCCACCAAAATCCCAGGTTGGAAATCCCAGTGGATTGTAGCATCTTTGAGTCCCGGCTAAAAACAGCATGGTGCTACTTGGTGAAAACACTCAGAATAAGGGACAGCATTTTTTCTAAGCGGAATGTGCTATAGTAACTAACTACAGAACAGTAGGGTTCTCTATCTACTCAGGAACAATGAGAATCTATGAAAATCTCGGGTGTAAGGATGCGGATTAGGTCCCTCGGAAACTTCCACCCTACAGCACATTCCTCTACCATTTAACTACAAAGATAATGCCAATTTCCTATAAAACAAATCAGGGAATCGTAACAACGTTCCGGTGGTATTTATTGTCTAAACAATACACGTCTCCTAACTCTTGAATAAAAATGCATGACCAAATGTCATTGCTTTATAAACAACAAACACTTATACGTTTCCTCTGGAAACCATTAAAAACATTATCCGACCCGCTTTAATAAGCTTAAACAAAACTTGACTTGAATAGCAGCAAACAACTGCTCTGCCCTAGGTAACGGGAGTTCAATATCAAGAAAAAATATTATACTATCCATTACTCTATACAATTATCTCCCGCGTCCTATCATTGAAAAATTCTTCTCTTGGAAGTAATAAAACACTCTATTTAAATATTAATCATAAATGAAAAAAATAAAAAGCGCGTAAATATAATTATAAAGCTATCTTTAATTTCCTAATACAACGTTATGTACAACCTAAATTAGTGGCGTCGTAGTTCAACAACTACTCTATAAAAATGAAATATATACACAACTCTCCGTTTTTCTACTGACTTTAGAAATAAATCATTCACCTTACTATGTCTCATTCGTGTTACTGTGACAATCCGGGATTCTATAATCCATACAATTAAGTAGAAACATAGCTTAAATACCTCCTAAAACTTGTCTGTCAATAATAAAAATACTTAATAAAAATACATACTTTCTTTCACGGCGTTGAATAATTACCGTAAATTCAATATCTACTTCAGAACCATTTAATAGATCTCAGTTTACTCTCAGTTTCAACGAAGATCCATTAAACTCTACAATTGCTTTCAGATTTAACTTCATCTAGGATCCACTGTTCTGTGAATTTCAAGGAGTTTCAACTTTATGAGACTAATGCAATAACTTCCAATAATAATAATAATAAACATCAATAACACTGCATCTTCGTAAACGTCCTATTTCAACCTCAAATATGCGTAAATCTGTCACTACAGACAATTCTTAAACAATTGACTAATGGCTTCTCAATCCAATCACTCATTGTCTTACAATAAATGCCTCCATCTACTACGTGAATAATAAATCTCACTCTCCGAGATGCTTCGCAGTTCCTTTCAAAAACATAATGCTTCTTGACTCACTTCTTATTAGCAAATTCTTTCCATAATTGCAACAATCTTAATAAAAATATTTAATAAAAATACTGGTTCTATCAATGAATTAATTGAACAGGTAATACGATAAAATACTAGTCTTCAAATAACAATGTTATTTCTGTTCATCATTCACATTTCTATAAAAGCTTTCCATTAGCTGCAATATTTCTTTAAACTCTTTCTTCACATTCTTATTACTTCAAAATACGCTATACTTCGCCTTTGTTAACTTCACGTTGTATTCCTTTACATATTCTTTCTTTAAAATATTTTTACAAAACTTCAGTACTTCATAAATGTCAGTCATAAAATATTTATCATTAAATCTGTCTAATAAGTTATCAGATTGTGACTTTACATGGATCACTATATAAGATCTTTAAGAATCGCATTCATTAAAAAAAACTCAATATAACGTTCTTGGAATAAATTTCCGTCATTATTATGGTTGACAAATACGATATTTTACAATTCAAAAATACAACTCCGCCATTGCCCGGTCCCAAGTCCGGGATGAGAAAGGAGGAGGGTTCGATGGCAGGCTTAACAACAAGCCGGTCGGTAAAACAAATTCTGTTGTATCTCAATGCACTGGCTAGAATAAATATTATGGATGAAACTGCTAGGACGTTCCCCGCTGTAGGCGACGCGCATCATCATCGCCCGAATGGTGTGAGAAATGTGCAAGGGCTCCCCACTCAAGGACGGGGTGGGCTAAAGAAGCGAGTCCAACAAATCAGAATGGCAACCATTAACATTGGTACTCTTACGAGTCGAAGCCGAGAACTTGCAGATACCTTGAAGAACCGACAAGTAGATATTGCCTGCATCCAGGAAACCAAATGGTCTGGCTCAAAATCCAAGGATATTGGTGAAGGATACAAATTATTCTACCATGGAAAGATATCAGGCAGGAATGGCGTAGCTATAGCTGTGAGTACAAAGTTCAGAGATCATGTGTCTGAAGTAAACCGTCTTTCTGACCGATTGATGTCTATTAAGATCGACACTGGTACGAAAACCTTACGTGTGGTTTCATGTTATGCTCCACAAACTGGGTGCACGGATGATGAGAAGGATGAATTTTGGAACAACCTCGAAACTTACCTACAGTTTGTTGAAGAAGAACTCCTGTTCATTGGTGGTGACTTAAATGGCCACGTTGGAGGGAATAGAAATGGTTTCGAGAGAGTACATGGTGGACAAGGCTTTGGAGAGCGAAATGAGGATGGAAACAGAATCCTGGAATTTGCTGAGGCCTTAGACTTAGCTGTGACTAACACCTTTTACAAAAAGCGACCATCGCACCTCATTACCTACAGTAGTGGTGGAAGAAATACGCAGATTGATTATTGGCTGGTACGAAGGAGTGATCTGAAGTTTGTCACTGATGTAAAAGTCATACCATCAGACATTATTGCACCCCAACATCATCTGCTTCTCCTCAATTTTATGATTCGCCTTGATCTCGGCAAGAAAAGTCTTAAATCTACATCGGAACGAATTAAATGGTGGAAATTAAAACAACATCACATCCAGCTGAAAACATCGATAGGTTCTTTATCTATGCCAGTACAAGGTCAACACGTTGATGAAATCTGGGCAAAGGCCTCCACACATATTACGACTTGTGCTAGTGACATCATGGGTAAATCAAAACCTGGACGCAGTTTTATCAATAAAGAGATATGGTGGTGGAATTCTCATGTCCAAGATGCCATCAGGATGAAGAAGTTAGCGTATAAGACCTGGCTCCAATCGGGACTGGATCTTGATCGTCAGCAATATAGAAGATTGAAGTCGGTGGCAAAACAGGAAGTGGCAAAGGCTAAAGCAGACCATTACAAGAGCATGTACGAAGAGCTCAACACACCAGAAGGAGCAAATAATATCTACAGACTAGCGAAGAATCGCCATCGTTCCACTCAAGATGTTGGACATGTTATGATCATTAAGAATGAAAATCAACAACCTCTACGGAAACCTAATGAGATCCTTAACCGATGGAAACAGCACTTCGAAAATATTAGCAACGAAGAATTTCCGCATCCGCCACTACCAGCTGTGGATCCTGTACTTGGTCCAGTACCAGCCATCACGGTTGCCGAAGTGGAGACCGCTATGAAGAAAATGAAAAATGGAAAGGTAACTGGACCAGATGATCTCCCATCGGAGGTGTGGAAGATGCTTGGATCACAAGCAGCTCAGTTTCTAGCAGGTCTCTTCAACAAGATCATCAATGAAAACGAAGCTCCTCTTACTTGGCTCAGCAGTGTAACAATACCAATATGGAAAGGTAAAGGAGATGTGCACAACTGCTCAAATTATCGACCGATTCGCCTGCTTTGCCACACTATGAAGATATTTGAGCGTATCGTGGATACACGCCTTCGTGACATAATCAAGATTGCCTCAAACCAGTGTGGTTTTATGAAAGGTACAGGGACAATCGATGCTATTCACGCCGCTCGTCTTTTGATAGAAAGGCACCTAGAAAAGCGGAAACCACTCCATATAGCCTTCTTGGATCTTGAAAAGGCCTTCGACAGGGTACCTCGTGATCTAATATGGTATGCACTACGACAGCATGGGGTACCAGAAGCATATGTTCAATGGGTTCAGCTTCTTTATCGGAATGTCACCAGCTATGTCCGATGTGCTTCAGGAAACTCCGCAACTTTTCCCATCCGAGTTGGTGTTCATCAGGGGTCAGCTTTGTCCCCGCTCCTGTTCATCATCTGTCTTGACACCATCGCAGCCGAACTACTGCAACCACATCCCTGGACCTTGCTCTATGCTGACGATATCATTGTAGCCTGCAAGTCTCGCCAAGAATTGGAACAACATGTTCAATGTTGGAAAACTGCACTAGACACCCATGGCCTACGACTTAATATTGGGAAGACAGAGTATATGGAGTGTGGAGTACCAAGTGAAGGATCTATTCACATTGATGGCACTGAACTCCGAAAATCATCTGCATTCAAATACTTGGGTACGCTAATCTGTTCAGATGGCCGAACACTCCCAGATGTCCGAAACAGAGTCAACGCTGCATGGCTGAAATGGCGCCAAGTTACTGGAGTACTTTTTGACCGGAATGTGCCACTATATATGAAGTCGAAAATTTACAGAACCATCGTTCGACCAGTAGCACTGTACGGTACTGAATGCTGGCCAGTAACGAAGAGACATGAACAACAACTACATGTCATGGAGATGAAGATGATTCGCTGGACACAGGGACTTACTAGACTGGACCACATCAGGAATGACAATGTTCGAGCTACATTTGGTGTGGCTCCAATCCATGAAAAAATGCTGGAGAGCCGTCTGCGTTGGTATGGCCATGTACTGCGTAGCAATCACTCTTCAGTCGCGAGAACTGCACTTGACATCAGTCCAGAAGGCCGACGACCACGAGGGCGACCGAGAAAGCGCTGGCTGGATACTATGCGGGAGGACATGCAACTAGTGAATGCCACAACTAGAGACGCTCAAGATCGAGCAGTATGGAAGAAAAAGTGCAGAAAAGCAGACCCTGCAATAAAGCGGGATTAATGCTAGGAAGATGATGACAATTCAAAAATACACAAAATGTGATCTGAACACATCTAAACTTTACCATAAATATATCCTGAACTGAACTGTAAAATCTCTCCATTCAAAGTTCGAAAGTCGCAAAATTCAAAAAAATTATAAGTAAAAAAATCCAATATATTCAAAATGGACGCAAAACGTGAATACACATCCCCATGATATATAACGTCGCAAATTACAATACTATCATAAAAATGTAGGATAATGGCATCAATAAATAGTTTTTCGGATATTCTTAAAATGTCTACAAAACTACAAGTGGGATGAGTATATCGTTGGTCTAGAGACTACCTTGTGTTGCGTTAAAGATGTCTAGAAGTGGGCTTCCTTTGCTGTTCCTTAGAAACGGACTGTTTCCAATAGCGCTAGACTGCATGATGTGGTTTGGTCTGCTCCAGACCCGTACAGAAGTTCCCGTGCGTTCAAGTCCGGGATTCGAACTCCGTCATCATCCTGTTGCCGTTCTCTCCGCCGGTGATTCTTCTTGTGCGAGATGGGATAACCCTTTCTCTCTTGAATGGCATCGGGTCTACCCTGATCGCCTCGTTCTGGAAAATTCTTCTATCTTCTTCGCCGTAGTTCTGATATACATTGTCATTTTTGGCTGGTGAAATGACTTGTAGATTTAGTTGTAGAATTGTCTGCACGGGAGAGGTGAGATGTTAGTCTCACCCGCGAGATCGATGCTATGTCATTCCGGATACTCTCGTTGTCGTCATAGTTCTGCTCCCGTAACTATTTAGTTGAACATCTTGTCTGCTGTAGATTCAGTGAGTAATACCTCCCTCAACTTCAGGAGTTTCGACATATTAAATTCTGTAGATTTGCTTAAAAATACTTTCCAATATCGTTCTCGTTGAATGTCGACTTAATAGGTTGGCTTGCACAATACTAAGTACCTTCGATGAAGATATCTGCTTGCTTTGTATGACTGTCGAGTTACACGTCGAGACGTCTATGTCCGCTGACGGTGTATGTATATATGTATTCTTTATCGTCAGACAGATAGATTCCACTAATGACAATATAATAATTAACAATAAAATTTACAATTATAAACAAAACAAAACAGCAAACACGTACAAACATAGAAATACACTAATCTATTATAAATCAGTAACCACAACCATACAGAGACGCTCTCAAACATCCTATCTCAAGCATTCATTCATGCAATCCATTTGTACAAGAAACATTACAATAATTATTACAGAAAAAAAACTGTCAGCAGTAAACGGAAAAAAGGGAAAAACATAAAATAAATGATAAGAAGAAAAAGTTCAGAAGCTGGGGAAAGTAATACAAGAACGACATTCAAGGATCTAGATAACAGCAAACAAAAAATACATTACTTCAGTCGCTCGTACATTCAATCAAAAAATCAATCAACCATTCATTCAACCTCGTGTTCAATCAATAAACGCAAATATAAATTAACACAATACGCATACACTATTTTACAGCCCACTTGAGATGTTTCTCATAACAGTTGATAGACAGTCGAAGTGAATATCAGTAGCACTTTTACTCTCCATCAAGCTGTATGTTGACTGCAACCGGGTCAGACATGAATTTTTGTGCACATTAATTCTCGATCTGACTCCATCGAACGTGTAATTCCGTCTGGTGGTTCTCTGAGGGACGTAAAAACCCAAGTCAGCTAGCAACTGATTAGAGTCAATTCCTCCATTTACCAGCTTCCAAAGGAATCTCACGTCTCCCACTGTGCGCCGACTGCTAAGTGGAGGAAGACCGTACACGTTGCAATAACTCTCAAACTCAGCTCTATGGTACGGTCGTCCACCCCTGTAACAGAGCCATTTAATAAATCTCTTTTGCACACGTTCGATGGCGTCAATTTTATTACTGTGAAAGGAATTCCAGATCACACTACAGTATTCTAATTTAGGCCGAATGAGTGACTTGAATTATTTGGATAGAGTTATTTCCGAAAAATAATTTAAACAATTTCTTTTTAAAAATCCCAGGATCCGGAAACTTTCACGACATATTTTTGAAAAAGGCCGTGATTCCTCTGTCCAATTTTCCTCATCAAATTTACAAGCCCACGTCCTTTTCAAACCAAGGATCTGATTGGTCGCTGATGTTTGATGCTCATAATATTCCTTAATTAAATAAATGATGAGTTGCATTTATAATAAATAGTTATTTATTATTTAATATCTTCTCTAGTGTTATGATGTTTTAAAATCATCCCGGTAATTAGCAAAGTTCATTACATTATTTGGTCTCGTTTAAGTAAGGCCGCTTCTCATTGGCTGGGTGTCGCGTGCCCCCCCCCCCCCCCCCTAAGGTTTTCTCCCTCCACGCTTCAGCCACGCGTATCACGCGCGCCTGGGGGTGGGACCCCTTCTCGGGAATACTCGGTCCTCTTCGAGCATGCTCGTCCAGTCTTTGTCTTGCACGACGCAATTTGACTCTCTGCTACTGCACGTGGCTATGAACATTGTCATTGGCTAGCCGAATTAACTAAGTTAACTGGCGATGTAACAAACCGGTCTTCTGGTCGACTTCCAGCATAGCTATATTTTAGCATGGGACAATTTAGAAAACTCTGCGGAGATGAATAATGTCTGGCTCGCATCACAAAAGAGCACAGTACGTAGTTTCTGCAATATTACTTATTGCGGATATGATAATTGATATCAAGTTTGATGTGTTTTTAGCATAATGTTTATATGTTTAAATATAGTATGAAGACGTTAAACGATAGGTGTTCAATATTTAGACAGGTTATTTAACTTTTACTATATAGAAGCCGATATTTATTTCCAATATTTAAACGCACTTTCTCACCTGCAAAGCGGAGGCAACAGGCTTTTCTCCGATTACTCCGGTTTTCCCTGTCACAATTTTATTCCAGCAACAATCTCCACTATAATTTCATTTCATGCGTCATTCATTTAATCATTGCCCCAGGGGAGTGCGACAGGCTTCGGCCGCCGACACAGTTCATATCCTCGCTGTTAGATGGGGATTTCATTCATTCCATTCCCTGACCCGGTCGGTCGACTGAAAGCAGGCTAAGGATTTTCACTTTCCCACCTCTGATTAATAATTTGGTGAGTGAAAATGCGTGTAGTATACACATGTAGTTGGTAACATGGAAATAACATATCAACATTAGGAATGTGTGATTATATAAATTAATGATTTAGGCCAGCAAGTACTAAAAGCTGTTCGAAGAACGGGTACTTCAGCTAGTATATATATGAAAAAGGATGTTCGTTTGTTCGTCTTTTATGCGTTCAAAAACCATTCATCCGATTGCGATCAAATTTTGGTGAGTTGTTGTGAACACTTCCGAAATCATTATAGGCATAGTTAATCTATTTACAATAGACAGCGCGCGAGAAGTTTGAACAAATTCGTGTTGGCGATGCGTTCATATACAATTCATCTGATTGCGATCAAATTTTGGAGGGTTGTTTATCACACTTCTGGGATGGTTATAGGAATAGTTAATCCAATTTACAAAGGATAGCGCGCGTGTAGTTTAAACAAATGAGTGTTGGCTATGCGTTCATACACAATTCATCCCATTGCGATCAATAAAATTTGGTGAGTTGTTGTGCACACTTCAGCAAAAGTTATAGGCATAGTAGATCCAATTTAAAATAGATGGCGCGCGAGTAGCTTCAACAAAATATCGTGGGACTCGTTTCAACAAAGACCACCTGCGTTCATATACCATTCATCCCATTGCTATTAAGCTTGGGTGAGATGTTGTGTACGCTCCAGGGAAGGTTTCTAGCTTAAGAAATCCATTTTACAATAGGTAGCGCACGAGCAGATTCAGCAAATGAGCGACGATGCATGAAACGTTTCAACAAAGTCCCATATGCGTTCATATACAATTCGTCCGATAGCGATGATATTTGGGTGAGATGTTGTGTACACTTCATGGAAGGTCTCTGACTTGGTAAATCCATTTTTCAATAGGAGGCAAACGAGTAGATTCAACAAGTGAGCGACGATGTGCGAAGCGTTTCAACAAAGTACCGTATGCGTTCATATACCATTCATCCGATAGAGATGAAACTTGGGTGAGATGTTGTGTATACATCAGGGAAGGTTTCTGGCTTAGATCATACATTTTTCAATAGGTAACGCACGAGTAGATACAACATATGAGTGACAACGCACGAAGTGTTTCAAAATGTCCCATATGCGTTCATATACCATTCTGACGAAAGCGATGAAACTTGTGTGAGTCTTTGTGTACACTCCAGGGAAGGTTTCTGGTTTCGTACATGCATTTTGCAATAGGTAGCGCACAATTTTATTCAACAAATGAGCGACGGCACGTGAATCGTTTCAACCAAGTACCGTATGCGTTCATATACCATTCATCCGATTGCGATGAATCTTTGGTGAATCGTTAAGTGCACTCCAGGAAAGTTTCCTGGCTGAGTAAATCCATTTTACAATAGGTAGCGCACGAGTAGATTCAACAAATGAGTGACGGCACGCGTATCGTTTAATCAAAATCCCGTATTCGTTCATATGTCATTCATCTGATTGCGATGAAACTTTAATGAGTTGTTGTGTACACGCCTGGGAAGGTTTTCGACTTAGTTAATCTATCTTACAATAAGTAGTGTACGAGTAGATGCAACAAATGAGTGACGACGCACGAAGCGTTTCAACAAAATCCCGTATGCGTTCATATACCATTCATCGATCGCGGTGAAACGTTGTTGAGTTGTTGTGTACACTTACGTGAAGGTTTTTAACTTAGTAAATCCATTTCACAGTAGGTAGCGCAAGAGTAAATTTAAAAAATGAGTGACAGCGCACGAATCGTTTAATCAAAATTCTGTATGCGTTCATATCCCATTCATCCGATTGCGATGAAACTTTGGAGAATTGTTGTGCACTCTCCTGCGAATGTTTCTTCTTCTTCTTCTTCTACCTTATCCGATACGGACGTTGGCTACCACCATGGCTAACACCTTCTTATCCTGTGCAATCCTGAAGAGTTCCGTGGAAGACAGCCCAAACCACGTTCTTAAATTATCCATCCAAGTTATTCGTCTCCTTCCCGGTCCACACTGACCTTCAATTTTACCCTGAAGTATAACTTGAAGCAGACGGTATTTTGGACTCCTCATCATGTGTCCCAAGTATTCCAATTTCCTCTTCTTAATTGTGTTTAACAGCTCAGGTTGGCTGCTCACACGCTGAAGAACCTCGGCATTACTCACATGTTCTGTCCACGAAATTTTAAGAATCCGCCGGTATATCCACATTTCAAAAGCTCGAATCTTCTTTTCTGTAGCTACGGACAAGGTCCAAGCTTCAACACCATAAAGAAGGGTGGAGACAACATAACACTTCACAATTCTTTTCTTAAGCGTCATACTGAGATCTCGACAGCATAGTAGTTGTTTCATTGTCATAAAGATGGATCTAGCCTTCTCTATACGGCATCTTATTTCAACAGAAGGATCCCAATTATCATTAATATTCTGTCCTACATAAACCAAACTCTTGACTCGCTCAATCTGATGTCCATCGACTAAAAGGACTTGTGACAATGCTGGTTTTCGCGATATTACCGTATATTTTGTTTTCTTAATGTTGAGGTCAAGGCCATATTGTTTACTCTTTTGATACACCATAGTAACAATCTCTTTAAGTCCTTCGAAACTATTTGCAATCAATACAGTATCATCTGCGTACCGTATATTATTAATAAAATTACCATTGACCTTAATACCTTGTTGAATGCCATCAAGTGCCTCAAAGAAAATCTGTTCTGCATAGATATTATAAAGAAGCGGTGAAAGAATGCATCCTTGTCTCACACCACGCATTATTTCCACTGATCTCGATATGTCCATCAATTCTGATACTAGCCTTTTGACCCCAGTATAAGTTAATGATGATCCGAATGTCTTTCTCATCTATTCCTGAGTTCTTGAGTGCATTATACAACTTATCATGCTGACAACGGTCAAAGGCTTTTGCATAGTCCAGTAAACATGCATATAAATCCTGATTTACCTCACGGCATCTCTGGAAAATAACCTGAAGCGCTAATAATGCCTCACGAGTTCCTAGACCGTTGCGGAACCCAAACTGCGTGTCACTGATATTCATCTCGCATTTCCTGTATATGCGATTATGGATAACTTTGAGAAATATCTTGAGCACATGACTCATAAGACTGATTGTCCTGAAGTCACTACATGACTTAGCCATCGGTTTCTTCGGAAGAGCAATAAATGTAGACAAGAGCCAGTCTTCTGGTAACATGCCCGTGTCGTATATCTTGTTATATAAATTAGTGAGCGTCACAATGCTATCATCATCCAAGATCTTCAATAATTCCACTGGAATGTCATCTTGACCAGGAGCCTTGCCATTTTTCGCTATCCTAATCGCATATTTCACTTCATCCATGATGATCATAGGTCCAACAACTCAAGGAATTTCGGGTCGGGAAGGACGATGATCATCATAAAAAAGCTCTTGTATATAGTTCTCCCAAACCTGTAATTTTTCTTAAATTTCAAATACCGTGTTACCTTGACTATCAACTAAGTTGACTGTGTTTCTTTTCCTGTGTCTACCTGAAACTTCTTTGATTTTCTTATGGACCTGGTAAGTATCATATTTACTATTAAGTTCTTCAATTTCTTTGCACCTATCTGACATTCAAGCTTCCTTGGCTTGTCTGATCTTATTCTTTATCAATCTATGAATAAACCAATATTCTTCATTATCTCTTCCTTTGACCTCTCTTCGTTTATCCTTTAGATTCAATATTTCATCCGTCATCCATGCCTTCCTTTTTTATGTTGTCTCTTGTTCTTAAGAAAATGATCTCCAACCCTCTTCAATGAGGTTTTAAAAGTGTCCCAAAGTTCCAAGGGCTGCATGTCATTTGAATTCAACGTCATAAGATCAGTGGCAAGAGCAGCAGCCACCTGTGACCTTGTATTTATTTCCCGAAGGGCATCAGTATCATATTTCTTTTGTGTTGTTTTTATCGGAATCTTGTTAAGCCGGACACAAATTTTGCTAATGAGAGGATTGTGGTCAGAAGGAACATCTGCTCCTGGATAGGTTTTTGCAAAATAACGCTGTTTCTAAATCTGTTTTTAATTAGAATGAAATCAATTTGATTTCTTATTATGTTGTCTGGACTATCAGCAGGTGCTTTCCACGTATAAAGTCTCCTGGCAGGAAGCTTAAACCAAGTATTAGCAATGACAAAGTTCTCCTCTCTACAAAACTGCACTAAACGATCCCCTCTGTTGTTTCTTTGTCCGAGACCCCACTGGCCCACAATGTGTTCTTCAGAACCTTTCCCAACCTTTGCATTAAAATCTCCCATAACAAGGGTTACATCATGTTCTTTGGTGTCTTTGAGGACGGTCTGAATTGGGCATAGAATTCCTCAACATCTTCATCGCTTTTGTCACTAGTAGGGCATACACTTGAATGAGATTAATGTGGAAAGGTTTACCACGTAACTTTAACATAATTATTCTACTGGAGAATGGTATACAACTGATAACAGCAGACTGCAAACTTTTGTCCACTATAAAACCCACTCCATGCAAATGCCTGGCATCATTATTACCACTGTAATATACCATGCAATCTTCCACATTACAATCTCCTGTCCCCGGCCATCTCATCTCACTTATACCCATTATGGACACATTCATCCTGTTCATCTCATGAATTGTATTGTGAATCTTTCCTGCTTCAAACATACTCCGTACATTCCACGTTCCTATCTGCAGGGCTGACCGGGAGATTCTTCGCACCCTCTGACCACTTAAGGTCTGCCCGGGACTAAGGGCCAATGTAATTGGGTTTTCAGCCATGAAGATTATCCTGGGGAAAAATAATTGAGGTGGTTTCCCGTTGCCTTCCTCAATGCGCAGTAACCACATCACATCCCAACATCCAAGGAAGCCAAGATATGATGCAGCTGTTTGCTGATGCAAGGTCGACAGATCGGTCTTGTGTCAACAATAATGATATAGCTGCTGCCACTATATCATGTCCTCAGTTGATCCGCGGGTGCAAGCACCACTCTCATCAAGAGCCCCTATCAGCCATTGGGACGCGCCGTGTCGGGGTTGAGGACTTCTCCGCCCAGATCCGTCTTCCACAGAGTGCAGAAAAGCCCTTACTCAGTTCAGAGCCCCTCCCCCATGGAAGCTGCACCTGGCACGGAATGTTTCTAAATTAGTTAATCCATTTTACGACAGTTTAGAGACAGTTAACGGAAATTGAAATAGATTGTTTCCAAAAGCACTTTAAGAAACAAAAATACAACGCCAAAACTTTGGTTGATTGGCATTGCAACGTGTGCCGGGTACAGCTAGAGTATATATAAAGGAAACTTAACTTACCGTAATATTTGTTGGTATTAAAATATTAAGTCCGATTTTTAGAATCGATCTGCCCTTTCATTTCGTTGGTATATTATAAACATTAATCAACCACAGTTTCATAAAAATAACTTAGCATAGTACAACTTAATTTTAGTTTACAAAATGACACTATAATACTTCTTCTTACACGCAAATACTGGCAAAATGGCAACTGACTAGTGGTGTATTTTATAAAGGAGATGAGGGAGGAATGTGCCGCGCCTGTCTCACTAACTCTTCTCTGGCTAAATGAACTGTTTACCGTTTTGCTCGCTCAATAAGTGGTTAGTTAACGTAACATTCCATCACCATCGCGGAGAGTAAATTTCAGCCCATAACCCTAGAAATTAAATATTATATTACGTTAAAATCGGGATGTGAACAACTCCCCACAAAACATGTATACCAGGTCATGCCATCAACCATTGGCATTCACTTAGAAACAAAAGCAGTACACCCACGACTCAAGGTTAAGAAGCAAGACTGACGAAGGTTAATTGTACTGACTACTTCATTTCTTTAAGAAAATGGTGACGCACACTTTAACTCCCATTTATAACACACATTAATTGCCAATGGAGGCCCGCAGCTGGTATTCCCATATTTTCATCACCAGGAATTATTTTGGACATACTCTGTACATTGTGTGAACTACTTTCATTGCAAGTACAGGTCGATAATGTTTAAATACTACTTCGGGGGAGAAGGATTAAGCCACTGTGTTGAGAAAAGTGAAAGTTCAGTATAAATCGTGCCAGTTAAAGTATGGAACGCTAGAAGGGAGGCATGCATTGGTATGCCGAGATTTGGATAAGTGTGCGCTGTGTTGTGTGGTTCTTAAAGGGTTGCCACCCTCTGCATATCATAACAGATCAAACTATATGTACTGTGTTCTTTTTTTAAAGTTCAAGTATATCATTCATCTCTCAACAATCGGTGTAGCCCCAAATAGCGCTATCCATTGATCCGTGATATTTTCAATAGTGATGTACGATAACCCATGAGTTTACATAACAAGATGTTCCGTGACGAACAAAAGAGCCTACTTTTCATGCCAATGATTAATATACAGTATATGAACCTATCTAGAATAATGACGAAATTAAGTTGGTAATATCCAAATGTCTAATTAGTTCGAAATATTCCTGGTATAATGTAGCCTAAGCACTACAGTTGGCAGCCCTGGTGACTGAATATATTCTTAGCTCCATCTCTTAAGGTACGGAATACAAAATTTGGTTGAAGTCCAATGGAAGTTACATGCAGTTAGACATTGGATCTATCAGCACGCGTAAAAGCATGTTGGCAACAATGTCATGCGTGTGCTGGTTAGAAATAATGGGAAATATTATATATTGTGCCAATTTTGGATGAAATTCATTTGTTAGTATCGAAGTTACAAGTATTTTAAAATTGGACCTATCAGCAAGCGTAGAATCATGATGGCAGCACTGACTTATATACCTATTAATTACTCCAAATAAATCTAGAATGTCAGGTGCTATACGTGTGCAAAGTATAGGGCTGTTGACTTGCATACTTTCTGATATATTTATATTAGGGTAAAAAATATACACAGCATTTATTAACAGTTGGCAGCCCTGATTGCTCTTAAGAATACTTATAGTCATATCTGTTATGTTACACATAGCACATACGAAATATGGATGAAATCCAACTGAGTGTATATTAATTACATGTATTTAAAAATTGGTCCTATCAGCAGGCTTAGAATCATGCTGGTAGAACTGAAGCATATAAGTTACTCCAAATTAATCTAAAATGTCAGGTACTATACGTGTGCATAGTTCAAAGCTGTCGGCTTGTATACTTTCAGATATGTTGGTATTTGGATAAATAGAATAGAAAGAGCAATTATTAACAGTTGGCAGCCCTGGTGGCTCTTAAGAATACACTCAGTGATATCTGTTTATGTACACATATTACTTACAAAATTTGGTTGAAATTCTATTGATAGTGTAGAAGTTATATGCATGTAAGAATTGGACCTATCAGAAGGCTTAAAATTATTTTGGCAACACTGTCATGTATGGCCTCCTGGAAATTACACTGAAATAGTATTATCTACATGTGTGCAAATTTTGGAATAGATCCCTTGTGTACCTTCCAAGGTATCCAACATGGAGCTCAAATTTCTAGTGCGTTTCTTCAGCAGTTGGTAGCACCGACATCATTTTCAAATATGGGCTTGAGATATTCCGGTATACATCTTTACTCATACTAAATTTGGTTTCGATTGCTGCAGCCGTTCAGGAGTTGATAGGGGGGGGGGGCACACACAGCCAGACAGACAGAAGGACAGACAGACACACATTTTCCCGGATCGATCTCATTAGTCTACTGTTTCCTCATTTTTGCAAAATGTGAAAAGTAGGCTAAAAATAATAATGTAATTGGTTTTACGCCCCTTTTAACTACTCTGGCTTTTAGAGACGCCCATATGTTTACACAGAATTGTGTGGGCTGTATTAGTTATTGATAGTTATAGTTGTTTTAGGGGCGGAACTACGAGGTCATCTGCCCCTGTGTGGGCTGTATTAGTTATTGTGAGTTATTGTTGTTTTTAGGGGCGGAACTACGAGGTCATCTGTCCCTATATGGGCTGTATATTCCAACTAGGCAATATGGCTGTTTAATAGCGAACAAAATACCATCTAATTTTTGTCACTTGAACGAATTAAACTATTGCTAATTACTTGGTGTTCAGTTGCCCGTTTGAATTAATTAGAAGTGATGTCCTCTAACAGTCCTTTCTTTTCAAACCTAATCCGTCAGTGCAACTCGTTACAGGAAAAGTATGTGAACGTCAACATTCCACTGCAATAAGTGATAATAATGAAAGCTGAATGGTCGTACTTAAGATATAAGGAACCGCCAAATTCTTATTTATCCTCTTAATGGAGGTGATGAGACACAATGTTCACTGTTAAAAGCACAGTCGTTTTTTTGGTGCTGTCGGAGGATTAACGTGTTCGTCCGGAAAACCTGTTAATTTAAAATCTCCGACATATAAAACATTATTATCTGTATAATACATATTGACTGCACCAACACCACATCATTGAAGAGTAAAATCGAGCTCAGTTCCACTTATTTGAGGAAATCCCTCATAGTAATGCAAGTGCAGAAATTGCCACTGGTTATCTATCGCCTCGTTAGAACTCTTGATTGCTGAGACATTAGACCGTTTCTCTTGATCATCGAGCAGCTTGCCACAGTGGGTGAGTGGATAGCGTGTCGGTCTACTAACCCCATGATTGCAGGTTCGCTCCTGGCCGTGGTAAGTGATTTCTTTAAGGCGGAAAAAATACGACACGCATGTCATACGATGTTTGCATGTCAAAGAACCCATTTGAATTCAGTAGGCCGTTTTCATGCCAAACTTAATCTCGGGAGTTTCCGCCAACACAAAAGTTCCTCATTTCTCACTAGGAAGTGCTATAGTGTTCAAGGATCTTAGATATCTAACCTCCTTGAGTTTCATAGTGATTCAAGGAACAACGAAATTCGACATGCAAGCTACCCTCTGGGTGTCAAATTACAATGCTTGCACCCGGCACCCGAGGCCATACGATATTATTATTATTATTATTATTATTATCGAGCATAGCGATATTAAATGCCTATCATTTGGTCAATACGATTGTTCCATGCCGTTCACCCTAAACCTGAAGCAAATTACATGGGTTAAGGAAATTCTCGTGGACAATTAGTTTCGAACATCATCATTTCCAATTCGTATAGGCTTTCTTCAAATAAGCGTTTGTAATGTTATATTTATTGAATATTTTAGATACTAGAGAATAGAATATTCGGGTCTGACGTTTGTTTTTGGCGGGTGCTTGCTTGTTGTGTAGAGGTCTCTGACCAGCCAGGAAGCATGTGCAGTAGCAACTGCAAGCACGCACGCACGATCAGAAGGGACGAAGGAAAGAAGGAAGGAGGTTGCACGGTTAGCACAGTGGATGCGTGGATTTCACGGCCACCGGCCAAAAACAAACGTCAGACCTTTACTTACCCGGAAATTATAGGCTGATTATTGGTATTATATTTATAGTGGGTTATTACCTACTCCTGGCATTAGAAACTCTCTACAGAAACAACCTATCTTCCACAGATCGGACAATGAACCAGGCAGAGTTTCTTTCGGAGCCTCACTCTATCAATATGGTAACATGAAGACACAAATGTCAACTCAAAGAGCTATATTGCCATATATATGCAAAACGTGCGGAGCTAACTTTAAGCGAGAAGATGGTTTGAAGATACACATGGGGAACCATAGTGGTTTTGAGCCACATTCATGTGGCACTTGCGGAGCCAAGTTTCATAGAAAGGGTGATTTGAATAGACACATGTTGGTCCATAGTGGTCTTAAGCCACATGCATGCAGTACTTGCGGAGCAACCTTTACTACAAAGGGTGCAATGAAAATACACATGTTGATTCATAGTGATCTTAAGCCATATTCATGTGGTACTTGCGGAGCCAAGTTTAATAATAGGAGTAATTTGATTCGACACATGTCGTTCCATAGTGGTCTTAAGCCACATGCATGCAGTACTTGCAGAGCAACCTTTACTACAAAGAGAAACATGAATACACACATGTTGATTCATAGTGATCCTAAACCACATTCATGTGGTACTTGCGCAGCCAAGTTTCGGAGAAGGGGTGATTTGAATAGACACATGTTGATCCATAGTGGTCTTAGGCCACATTCATGTGGTACTTGTGGTGCAAAATTTAATGATAGGGGTAATTTGAGTCGACACATGTTCGTCCATAGTGGTCTTAAGCTACATGCATGCGGGACTTGCGCAGCTACCTTTACGACAAAGAGTAAAATGAATACACACATGTTAATCCATAGTGGTCTTAAGTCACATTCATGTGGTACTTGTGGAGCCAAGTTTCGTACAAAAAGTGATTTGAATAACCACATGTTGATCCACAGTGGACTTAGGCCACATTCATGTGGTACTTGCGGCGCAAAGTTTAATAATAGGAGTAATTTCCGTCGACACATGTTGATCCATAGTGGTCTTAAGCCACATGCATGCAGTACTTGCGGAGCAACCTTTACTACAAAGAGATACATGAATACACACATGTTAATCCATAGTGGTCACAGGCCACATTCCTGTGGTAGTTGTGGAGCCAAGTTTCGTACAAAGAGTGATTTGAATACACACATGTTGATCCACAGTGGGCTTAGGCCACATTCCTGAGGTACTTGCGTGGCCAAGTTTCAAACAAAGGGTGCTTTGAATAAACCCATGATGATGCTGTGGTGGTGCTTGCGGAGTCAAGTTCCCTCATAGATTTCGTTTGAGTGAACACATGTTAATCCACAGTAGTCGAATGCCACATTCATGTGGTGCATGTGGAGCAAAGTTTATTAAAAAGGTTGATTTGTATAAACACATGCCGATCCATAGTGGAAATCCTTATTAATGTGGTACTTGCGGTGAAAGCTTTCCTTAGAGATGTGTTTTGAAGACACACGTGACGATCCATATTGGTCTAAGGCCATACTTCTGTGCTGTTTGCGGAGCAATGTTCGTTGAAAAATGAGGTTTGAATAGACCCATGTTGATCCATACTGGTCCTTAGCCACATTGTGGTGGTACTTACGGGCAAAACTATACATTAAAAAGCAGTTTAAAAATATTACATGTTGATCCATAGTGGCCTCAGCTACATTCGTGTGGTTCATGCGGAGCAATATTTACTGAGAAAGGCAGTTTGAAGAAACACATACTGACCCTTAGTGGCCTTACCTTGTAATACGTGCGGAGCAACTTTGTCTGCGAAAGATTCTTTGAAGAGCCACATCTTAATTAGAGTGACCTACAGCCCCGAACCCACAATCATGTAGTGCATGCGGACTTTATTTTATATAGGAATTGTTGTGAGAACTTTACTATGTAAAAAAGTTAAAGACGCAAAGGATGATCCATCGTTGCTAGAAGCCGCACAAATGTATTAATGCGCACTTGACATTACTTAGAAATTATTTTTTCACACATACGAATTTATTTGTAAGCTACGAAAAATGGAGGTTTTCCCTCCTGCATGTCATGCAGAGTGAGAACAACTACCACATTATGCCACCAAACCCATCGTGTCCAGTCACCGAATCACAAGAACACAACTGGACACTTGTGGCCAAGTGACATCTCGACGGCGTTTTCTGCGATAGAAATCCCACCACTTACGCCTTTAACGTCGATCGATTATTTGAGTTAGACTCGATAATGTTCTATAATAAAGGAATTCAGACATTTGTTTTCCTTGCGGAAAAAACGAAAATAATTATATTTATCGGTAGAGAAATTAACAATTGATTTTAGAGGACAAACGACAAAGGGGGGAGTAAAAGATGATAACGGGTGAAATAAAAGAAGAGACATAGGGAAATTCATTAAAGAGACATGGCTTCATTCTATGCATACAGTGTTCATTCAGTAGATAAAAGCATCTGCAAAAATAAATTATCGGGAATATTTCCTGAGAAACAACTCTTTATATCAACATTCGTGTATATCAATATCTCTCGATCCTAATGTTTTTAACCCTGGCCCGAATCATTAAATGGAGAGGATATCTGAAATGTGAATACTGAGTGATGATAGTCCAATCACATTCCCAAAGTGAAATTACCTTTACCGGGAGCAATCCTCGCACAGTCTTGGTGCTGTAACCAGATATATGTTATCTTAAAAATACTCCAGTGTGGCAATACCTCTAAGAGGAACCAATTGTTCGCAGTCAGGACGGGTAACTAGAAGCCCTAATCTGATTGATATTAGCTTAATGACTCTCCAGGTGTATCAATATCCTGAAGAACTCTCTGCTATCAGTCTAGTCAGATACACAGGAGTTCTAAACTAAGTCATGCTCCGAATGTGTCAGTACCCTAAGAGGGACTAGTCTGGGTGGATATCTAGAAGTTGTAAACTAAGTGATGTGTCAGTACCCTCAGAGTGACTAGTCTGGGAAAATACCTAGGAGTTCTAAACTAAGTGATGCTCCGAAAGTGTCAGTACCCTAACAGGGACCATTCTGGGAGGATACCTAGGAGTTCTAAACTAAGTGATGCTCCGAATGTGTCAGTACCCAAAGAGGGACCAGTCTGGGTGGGTATCTGTGAGTTCTAAACTAGGTGATGCTCCGAATGTGTCAGCACCCTAAGAGGGACCAGTCTGGGTGGGTACCTAGCAGGTCCTAACCAATTACACTAATTGTCTATTATTTTTGCGAACCAATATATCCAAGGTTTCGAGATATTCTGAGTGTTGTTACTCAGGACGCTCAAGCCCAATGTGGCTCCAGTATGAGAAGTGAGTACCTCTTTATAGTATGGCACCTGTTATTACTTATCATCATATGTTTTGTATCCATCATGCGAGGAAATGCAGCATTATTACAAAGCTTATAAATACATGCTTAGAAACTGTATATTATGAGTTACCAAAATATCCATTGAAATGAACATAAGAACGCTTTGCCGACAAATAAATTATCCTAAATAGTTGTACATTCATGACAATAAATATATAGTAAACGAGCATCCTTGCTACGATAATGTAGTTAAGACGTGTGTAATGAACTTATGGAATTTGTTGCTAAATTATAAATAAATACGTAAGCAAACACGGATTATTTTGCTGAGTACAAGAAACATCTTTTGACAACTGATATCGTAGTTTACTGAAAAGTTTAAAAATAAACCTTTAATATAGTGTTTATAGAACAGGAAGGAAGAAAGAAAGGCAAATTAAATGCTCCAAGACTCACACGAAGAGAGTTCCAGAACCATAGAATAATATCAGATAACCATGTGTGGAGCAATCAGTGACGTTTTAAGTTGTTAGTAATATTTTTTACGAGATATGTTACAATTATTACATCATGCAATACATATAGCGTGTTGTGCCCTTAGGCAGGTCTTCACACAGCAGCTCTCCATGGAGTCCTGTTTTCAGCCGTTCTCTTTGTTTGGTGGTAATTACCTGCAATCTTGACACTGCCCATCTGCTGGTAGCTTCTCCGTCCTCTTTCTCTCTTTCCGTTTACTGATCCTTCGAGAGCATCCCTCAGCAAACAGTGCCTCTTCCTTGTATGGATGGTATGTAACAGCCTCCACATTGCGGACTCTTTTCCGCCCGGGATATCTTTTACAACCTCCTCCAGGACCACATTTCAATCGCTTCTAGACTTCTTTCATCATCCTTCCTTAGCGTTCGGGTCTCGGCTCTGTATAGTGCCACACTCCAAGCAAAGCATCTATTCCTTAACCTCAAGTCCTAGCGTCCACACGATAGTCTCTTCTTTCTGTTGAAGGTTTCTTGAGCAACGGCAATGCGACTTCTTTACTGCTTCTCATATCATCCGTTAGTGTGCATCCTAGATATTAAAAACTGACATTTGTTCAATATCGTCCCAGCCTATCCTGATGTTTATTACTTTGTTCCCTCTTGCGCTTATCACCATACTCTTGGTCTTGCTCCTATTACTGCGCATTCCATATTGCTCACAGGTTGTATTCAGATCTGCTGTCATTCCATTCAGTATCCTTTCATTCTCTGCTAGCAACACCATGTCATCTGCAAATCGAATACACTCTATTCTCCTGCCACCAATATGCTCTCCTCTTTTTTTAACCATACATTTGCCAATGATACCTTCCAGGTAAATGTTGATTAGTGTGGGATATAGACAACATCCTTGTCGAACACCCCTTCCTAGTCTGCTTTCCTGTGTCATCTCATTGTATACTGACCTTCTGTTGTAAATGCATTCCCTTGATCAGTCTTCTGTCCTTCCAATCCACTCCTTTCCTCATTAGTATGTCCATCAGCTTCATCCATTGTAGATCAATAAAGAGAGCATAAACTTCTCTTCCTTTCTCTATGAATCGTTCACCTACAGGTCTTAAAACTCCAATTGCATCTCTTGTCCCTTTACCTCTTCGAAAACCATACTGCTCTTCAGCAATGTATGTGTCTAACTTCCCATACAGTCTTCTAGCCATTATTGTAAGTAATACTTTGGCAGCATTGGATATTAGGCTACTTGCCCTCTGTTGTTTGAGTCCTCAGTCTTTTGACTGGTTTGATGCAGCTTTTCATGCCTCCCTGTCGAAAACTAATCGTTTTATCTCTACATAGCTACCACACCCTACATCCGAGGCAATCTCTGTAACATAATCTAATCTTGGTCTACCCCTACAGTTCTTGTCCTCAACCCTTCCTTCCATAACTAGGCTTGCTATTCCTGGGTGTCTTAAGATGTGTCCTATCAACCTATCTCTTCTCACCGAAGCGACTTCATTCGAGGAGACCAACCAGTTTATTGGCCGACCAACTTCTGGCAAATCGATTCAACCTAAACCAACGCTGGCAGGACGAATGGTCAAACTCAACGTCTGGAACTAGTGCCCAGGAGATCAACCCAACGGTGAAAATGCAAGGATTTGACCTTCCTAGAAAATTATGGTGTCGCCTCAATAGACTGAGAACCAGGCAGGCCGTTGCAATTACCTATGCCATAAGTGGGGTTGGATAGATTCCCCATTGTGTCAATGCAATGAGGAGGAACAGACCATGGACCATATCATCCAGCGCTGCCCTCTACACGCCTACTCCGGGAGCCCTAGTGATATGTTTCATCTTCGAGAATGTACTGTGGAATGGCTCCAAAACTTGAACTTGGATTTGTGATTTGTTTTTATGTAATTCACCATACGATTAAATAAATAAATCTCTTCTCTTCTTTTGCAGTCGCCAGAAACATCTCTCGTCTCCCACTAGTCTTAATACCTATCTACCCATCTGAACTTCATCATTCTCATGTAACACCACATTTCAAGCGCTTTAATTCTCTTTTCTGCTGCACCAATAGTCCAAGTTTCACTTCCATAGAGCGCCACGCTCCAGACAAAAATGACTTCCTAATACCTAAATCTACGTATATTCGATGTCAACAGATTCCTTTTCGGTAGAAATGCTTTCCTTGCCTGAGCTAATCTACTTTTTATATCCTCTTTGCTTCGTCCATCACTTGTTATTTTGATTCCTAAGTTACAGAAGTCTCCTACTTCCTTTAGTTTTTCACCTGCCAATTTGATATCCGTAGAGGTTTCTGATTTATTTATTTATTTCGGCTGCATTCCAATATTAGGCTATTTTCATTTTATGAGATCACCTCTTGTCCGTTTGTATGCGCATGGTGGCTGTGCGAAATATTTCACCAGAATTCATTATCTCCGAAACTATTACGATATCGCCCTGAAATTGTGTACGGTGATAAAGGCAACTACAAGAAGTTCACCTATGAGACTTTCAAAAACCTGGTGACTAAAAAACCAACATGGCGGCCAAGCGAATTTGAGACTTTTAAATGAACTTTTCTCGCGATTTAAGTATCCAAACGTAATGAAACTTGGTACTGCAAATGTTAGTACACTTTGTAATGCACTGGCATGTAATTTAGTTCAATTGTTTACATAACCTCAAAATGGCAGTTGTGCGAAATATTTCACTGACATTCTATATCTCCGAAACTATTACAGATATCACCCTAAAATTTAGTACAGTGATAAAGGGTACTGTTACAAGTTTATCGATGTAACTTTCATAAACCTGTAAAGTATAAAACGAATATGGCGGCCAAGCAAATTTAAAATATTTTAATAGTTTTTTCTCGTGATTTAACTCTCTGAGCGCAGTGAAATGTGGTACAGTAAATGATTTTACATATTGTAATGCACTGAAATTTAATTTAGTTCAATTGTTTACATAACATCAAGATGGCGGCTTTGCGAAATTTTAAAATTAAGTTTTTATTTCTTGTGTCGTAATCATGCGATCGAAGTGAAAGTTTGAAAAATGAACCTATGCAATAATTGTCCTTGAATTGTACATAACTCTATGGCCTATACATATTACAATCCAAAATGGCGAGCATCCGAAATATTTAGACGGTTCTCAATATCTATGAATCTTTTACAGCAATCAAACTGATTTTTTTATGTTCATAGAGGCTATTAACTTATGTTCACCTATAGGACTTTCAGTAACCTGGTGAGCACAAATCCAACATGGTGGCGACGCGAAGTATAAATATTTAAATGGACGTTTATCGCGAATTAACTATCAGAATGCTGTGAAACGTTTCAGGAATTCAGGAATTTTTGAAAATCATGTTGCTGTTTGGAGATATAATGGGAGATTGTAGTTTTACGTGACCATTAATCGCGAGATCATAAGCCACGGGACCTCCATTTTACGTGGAATCTGAACCACAGGGCATGGCATTTCACTTTGAAAATGTTTGGAGATATAATAGACCTTCTGTACTATTTGTCGCACGTGAAAATTGCATGAAAAAAATCTAGGTTACCCCTTGACCCCCTTAATTGCATAGATGAATTATACAGTCTACGTTGGTTCCGTGATAACCGTATAGCCATTTGCAAACTTTCACAGAAATGTAATAAATGGAGTGACTTTACTTCTTACAGAAATAGATGGAAAGTTGGATGCCACCCCTTGAGATAATGTTGTCATGGTTACCGCTTTCCATTCCTTCATTAGTTTGTTAAATTAAATAAAATTAGTTTTCTGGGAATATTTCAGATACTTTTGGTTTTTGGTTGGCCTTATAATGTAGTTTTCGAGGACCCTTTAGGGCCCCCAAGTTTTGTTTCTGGCACCGAGGGGCTTTGTCTCCTCGTTGTAAGCCATAATATAATAATAATATAGGGATAGGAATATAATAGACCTGCCGTACAACACCTGGAGGTGTAAATCGCGTAAAAAAATTCTAGTGTACCCCTTGACCCCCTTAAGCACATTATACGTATTGATGAATTTTACAGCTTAATTTGGTTCCGTGATAACTTTCTAGCCGTTTGCAAACTTTCACACCAATGTAATTAATGGAATTGCATTGCGTCTTACAGCAATTGATGGACCTCTGAGAATCTGTTGCCATGGATACCGGCTTGTATTCGTTCATTAGTTTATTAAATGAAATTAGTTTTCTGGGAATATCTCAAAAACGGTTGGTTTTAGGGCCTTAAAATGTGGACCCGAGTTTTGTCTCTCACATCGAGGGGATGAAAATGATCTTTGTCTCGTCCTTCTACTCCTATTTCAGCATGCATTTTAATGGGGTAGGCCCCCTTTTATGAGAGGTACGGAGAAGGGTTACATCAATGATTAGTGTCGTGCCTCTGATGGATATCTGTACCAAATTTTACGTTGATACACCCAGCCGTTCTCGAGTTATAAGGGAACAAAGTTGTCCACAGACAATCAAACAAACAGACAGACAGACCAAAACATTATTTTCGCGCGCATCTATCACAAAACAGTCTGAAACGTGTAGATAACTCAAATTTCCGTAGAAATTCAGAAAAAACAGACAAATTTTCTTTCTTATATATGTAGAGATATACTGCACCGCTCGGTGTTGACCGTGTTTTATTGCACAAATTTAGGTTTTACTCGCTAACCGTCGGAGATACACGAAAAGTGATAAGGACCTTTTGGATAGAAAATTAAATGCTGAAGCTCGTGTATAGCATCAAAAGTTTGCTATTTCTTAGCGTTCTCTTTTTATTTGAAATGGATATATGAAATTTTGAAACCAAAGGGTGTAGTGACGTCACAAATGTAGGTTTTACTCGCTAACCGTTGGAGATACACGAAAAGTGACAAGGACCCTTCGGATAGGAAATTAAATTTTAAAGCTCATCAAATTTTTGCCATTTCCTATCGTTCTCTCTTTATTTGATATGGAAATATGAAATTTTGAAACCAAAGGGTGTAGTGACGTCACAAAAATGGTCGCCATTTCTTAATAGTGCAAAATATCGAAATTAAAAGGATCCTATATGTAAACCTGGTATTTCTGCTACATCCATGCAAAATTTTATTTAAATCGGACCAGTGGTTCTTGCGTTATTAGGTAACACACAGACAGACAGACCGAAAGAAAGACAGACACACACCATCTCATTTTTATATATTAGTATGATGATAAAGGACATAAAACCCATTGGTTTGAGCCTTGGCACAACGTTCTATCATGTTTGGTTTTCAAACTATCACCTACTTTCAAAAACAAAGTTTTTTTTTTTAATATAACGAGTGGTCCGTAGGAAAGCCCCCGTCAGCTTGAGTCCAATGACACCTCATTCGTGAATCTCCGACCACGGGTTCGGGAGTTATCGGCTCGCATTGGGAGTATTGGTAGGGGGAAGGGGGTAGAACCCCTCGCCCTCCCCTACTGACTTTCAGTAACCTGGTGAGCACAAATCAAACACGGCGGCGACGCGATGTATAAATATCTAATGGACGTTTCTCGCGATTTAACCATCCGAGTGCAGTGAAACTTTGCACGTTATTTGCTTATACAAATGTTAAACCACTGACATCTATTTTATTTCAATTGTTTCCATAACCACAAGATGGCAGCTGTGTGATTTTTTTAAATCTCGTTTTTACTTCTGGTGTTCTAATCATGCGATTGAAGTTTGAATATCACATGTACACAATAATCTTCATGTAACAGTACATAAAATCCAACCTGGCGACCATCTGAAATATTTAGAGGTCACAATATCTACGAATCTATCACAACCTTCAAACTTACATTTTGTATGTTGAGAGAGGCAATTAACATGAGTAGGATATATGAAAATAGGCTGTATAGTTCTTCACGGAACTACTTGTTCATTTTGCAGTATACTCGGTTTCCTTCAAGTTTCGTTATTTTGCCTTCATTATATTGGTTTCTGGATTTCCTATTTCTGGTTAGAGGGTCTAGGACATATACAGTTTCACCTATTTGATAGGAGTGCTCGAAAAGGGAATATTTTGTGTCGGGTTTGTTCTCTTTTAAGATTTTCAATGGGTTTCCTTGTCTCTCGATATATTCATTTATTTTTGGAGATGGGGAGAAGATATGGTCTAACGCCTTATAATATGGGCCATATAGAGCATTGAATGGTGGCTGCTTGGTTGTGGAGTGTATTGAAGAATTGTAGGTTGTGATTGCGGTAATTATGAATTGGGAGTGTGGAGTGAATTTATCATGATCTCTCGAGATTCTTAGTTTTTCGAGGAAAGTTGAATTCAGTCTCTCTACTGGAGAGTTAGACGAGGAATTCAGTGGTGTGGTAACATGATATTCAATATTGGTTGCTATACAGTATTCCGTAATTTGACTGTTCTCAAATTCTCCTCCGTAGTCAAGGGTATCCTTTTTGGAAAACCATGGTGTGAGAAATACACTCGCAGTTGATTCAGAACGGCCATGGCTGTGCAATTAGGTAGTATATAGGCTTGCCCATATTTTGAGAATATATCTAGTATGGTAAAATGTGGTTTTGTTCGAAGTGAAATGTGTCAATATGAATCTGAGCAAATGCGTGATCGGCTGTTATAGAACCTTGGTTTGATACCTCGTTAGGGTGCCTTTCATATTTATTCCTCTGACATACTGTAAGTTACACTGATTTATTACATTTGTAATTATTCTTTTTAGTGTGGCCAATAGTACTTGGCTCGAAGGTGTTCAAACGTTTCTACAATACCATTGTGATATATTGCCCTCACGATGGTATCCTCATCTTGACGTGATGTGGGGTCTTGAGAGTTCAAATGATCCTGCGAGCTATGCCGGCGGGAGCGTAAGTTCCTGGTAGGGCCACCCATGCCGGACAGCTCAAAGGTGATGAGCCAGACTAAGAGGGATACCCTGGTCCTCCAGGTTGGCGGTTGGGCGTAGGGTTAAAACCCTACCCTGTAAAAATCTCATGTTACGGATACCTTACAAGTGCCTCGGAATGCTGATCACTCGATGACGAACCGGCAAAGGAAACGCTGAATTAGAAGAAAAGCGGATATTATGTTAGCGACATGGAATGTTAAAACCCTAAGGAGACCTGGGAAATTGAGAGAGATTAGAGAAAAAATGGGAAAATACCGAGTGGAAATAGCTGCACTACAGGAAATACGATGGAAAGGCCAAGGAATTATACTGATGTACAGTGGAGGAAACACGGGTTATGGTGGTACAGGCTTTCTTATACAAAAGTCTGATAAGTCAAGTGTAATAAACTTTAATGCTATTAATGAAAGGATGTGTTCAGTGCGACTACGAGCAAAGTTTTTGAACATCACCATCCTATGTCTGGTGTATCCACCATCAGAGGGAATGTAAATGCGCTCGCAGAAGAAGCCAATGATTGTGACTATGTACCACCAGAATACTTTCAGGAGGCACAATCGTCAGAATATTTTGGATAAACACAACCGCACGAACACGAGTTCGAATACGACACAGTCCACCCATCTCATACTCCTTCAATGAAGATCCTGGAGCTTCCTTCCTTCAAGCTAGCCTCCAGGGAGGTTGTCAGTTCCACTCCTAACTTGCTGGCAGGTTCAAAATAAAATAGATTACTTCAGTAGTTTGCGGGAAGATAACTCGCTTTGCCATTCTAGAGCACACCAGATAAGGTCATGTGTTCCTTCAACTTCTTTATTGCAATTCAATTTTTTATCCCAATGAAATGCCAACTTCTGAAATTGCTATAAATGACTACAGCGAATTGTATGACATGTTTGTTAAATTTCGTAATGTATATTATCAGATCGATGATTTTCGTTCAGAGACTCTAGTTTCACGAGATGACTTTAAGTCTCATTGTCCGATTATTGTAATTAATTGCCTTGAGCAAGTGGAGGCAGTGAAGACATCTTCAGTTGATGTGCGAATTGAAATCGAGGCAAGTGAGAATATACCTGAAGATACAACTCTTTATTGTGTTCTTATTCATGATCGTCAAATATCTTACAGACCATTAACTAATGAAGTAATTATCTAAACCAATATTTGCAAAGTTATAAGCTAGCAAGTAAACAAGTATTCTCACTTTAGTTGCAATCATGGAATTGACAACAACAAACTCTCCTTCTACTGATGCTGGCATGTGGAATAAGAAGCAGCCAATAGTTGCAGACATTCGCAAGCTACCAAACGGCAGTTTGGAACTTGCTTACTGTATGTTAAATAACATAAATATACCTTCATTCAGTCCTGTGTTCACATGGGTCGCAGCGTATTGTGAAAAAACTCTTTCTTCCTTTTTTGACTCTATTAAAAATAAATATGAATATTTAGTTGTGTATAATTTGCCACAAGAATTTTCTTTGTTTGCACTAAAAACACTTTCCCCTGGTTCATTAATCGAGCTTAATACGATTGATGGAATGTCAGATCTAATGTTGAAGCATAGCAAACGTTTACCTACAGATTGTCCAAAACATTTACCATCTCTTGCAATGGGAAGCAATAGTTGTGCTAAATTTAATGTCAATGCTGTTGAACATTGGTTAAATTCTTCTGATGGCATCATGAAAATCGTGTGTTCGATAATAAACAAGTTTAGAAACAATGGTCTTCAAGGTTTTAATAAGTTTGATTGGAACTACTTTCCTATGAACATACTGACTATATATGAGCCACAACGAATTCGTCTGGAGTGGGAACATCTACCAGATCATCTAAAAAGAAAATTTCAACTGTTTCATCTTTGCTGCAAATGTGATAACTGTAATCGCTATCTATAAAAGGTAATTCATTAAATCTACTAGTGTTGTTGACACCTATACATATTTTGTTTTTGTTTGCTTTTTTAACACAGTGTATATTTTTTGTCTACATAAAATAAACATCTGGACAACTAAAAGAACAAGATCATCTCAACACACACTCATCAGGACAACTAAAAGAATGAGATTACTTCGACACTCATACAAGAGAAATAAAATTGTATTAATTGTAATTCTAAATGAATAAAGAAGAAATGGTCTTTGTACCACTTCATATTAAAGTTTCTTTAATGATCAAACACCTCCTCACTCCACATGTATATAAAATAATATTGTCAGGTGAGGGATTCGAACCCTCGCTTTCAATTTCTGAAAATTAGATCTTAAGTCTAACGCCTTAGACCGCTCGGCCAACCCAACACACGCAAAGCTTGCATATTAGCCAGCGTGTTTTATTGATTCATATCAATTCACATTTAGCTTCGTGTGGGCCCCTTAAAACAACAATTATCATCATCATCATCATCTTTTTTTTGTGAAGTAAAGCATCATCATGAAGTATTTTAATTGTGTAAAGTATTCCAAGAAACAGTTAATGCAAATGATATTGAGTCAAAAAGGAATGAATTTAAAATCTGAAAGAGATCGGCTAAAAACAGTTTTACGAACACTGCATGGTTAGCAGCTGCAGGATTTTACTATTATGGATATAAGGATTGGTCAGGTGTGCTTTCTGTAATCTGCAACTTAGTTATTGGGAAGAAGATGATGATCCGTTTGAAGACCATAAGAAATGTGCTTTTTCTTGCCCTTACGTAAACAATATTTCTCCTAGCATTGAATTAAAATCTGAATATGAAAGGCTTAAAACTTTTCAAAATTGGCCTCTTCCCTGTCCAAACGAATTTTGTTTAGCATCAGCAGGATTTTATTATACCGGTCATGGTGATAAGGTGAAACGTATATTCTGTAAGATTGAAACTGAAAATTGGAGAGAAAACGATATTCCTTTAAATGATCATAAAAAATGGGCACCATATTGTCCATATTTAAGAGGGTTTTACGTCGGCAACGTTGATTTAAATCCTGAAAATCCTACTATTATTCCATATAATACAAGTTATGATACGTGTGGAAACAATATATGTTGATGTGATTTTTTTGTGAAGTGTGCATTCTCAGACGTAAACGTTGACATGCTGAAGTTTGTTAAGCATTCAAACACTCTACCAGTAATTTCATTTACTAATGGTGAAAACCAGAGTAAAAGCGAAAAAAGAAAGCATAGTGTTTTACTACCAAACACTATTCGATGTATCATTTGCGGTCCATCGAACTGTGGCAAAACAAACGTAATGATATATTTATTGTGTCATAAAAATGGAGTTCGTTTTGAAAACGTTTATATTTATTCTAAATCACTTGCTCAAAATAAATATGTTGAATTAAAAAAGTTTTTGGACTCCATAAAAGAAATAAAAAGTGATTTTTTCTGATAATGATGAAGTTATGCCCCTAGAAGTGGCTAGAAAAACTCTATATTTGGTTTTGATGATGTAGCCAGCAATAAACAACAACACATGAAAGATTATTTCAGTAGAGGTCGTCATCACGATGTTGACGTATTTTATCTTTGTCAAACATATTCTTGTATACCTAAACATCTAATTAGAGATAACGCTAATTTTTTAATTCTTTTTTAAAAAGACGGAACAAACTTGCGTCATGTATATAACGATCATGTAAATACAGATATGAGCTATGATCAGTTCTTCGATATTTGTTCTTATTGTTGGCAAAACTCTATGTTTGGCTTTTTGGTTATCGATAAAGATAGCGATTTACAAAATGGTCGATATCGCAATGGATTTTGATGTTTATTTTCAGTTATAAATAATAGTTCAAAAGAGCTAAATGCTCATTCGCGTTATACACTTTGTGTGGTTAACAACCTATGACATCGTTTAACAAAATCAATAACGTGTCTATCAGACCACCAGCTTCACGCCATAATATTGCAACTAAATCGTATGTTGATGATAAGCTACGGCAATATGGAAATCAAGTAACAACAACAGCAACAACAAGCGATGGGCATCTAAGTATTAACGGCAAACGGTTAAAAGATGTTGGAACGCCAATACATGTTGAAGATGCGTGCAACAAAGGTTATGTACTGAAGTTATTGAATGAGCTAAATAAAATTGAGTCTAAAGAAGACATACAACGAAACATTAACGACCTTAAATGTTTAATTTTTTCAATTTGTAAAATAGAGAAACAACAACTTGACTTTGAAAACAAACGTCTCGCAGGCTTAGCTTTACCATCATCTGCAAATGATGCAGTAAACCTTATTGCAATGCAGCAACATACATCGAATATAAAAAAAATATCTGGAAAACCGAATAACCGAAGTGTTACAACGAGTAGAATTCATTCATGGTTTAGTGAGCGAATTTTCAGAAGATCACTTTCCGTTTGATGATGATAGTCTCGACTTGGGTAACAAAACAATAAGAAATGTTAAAGATCCAATTCAAAATCAAGATGCGGTATCGTATTCTTTTCTTAAAACTCATGTAACAAAAGAACTCGATGACATTAAAAAATCTCTTTTGAATATAAACAAAGATGATGAAACTGTAGATATGTTAAATAGAAGAATAGCAAACATATCTCAACCAATCGATTCGTTAGATGCAATAAACAAATATTATTTAGAAAACTTTGCTGCTTCTCGAAAAGATCTAGAAGACTTAATCACTAAATTTAATAAACAAAACTTCTTAAACGTAGACGATGGTGGGACTTTAAATATTATGAGTAGACGAATTACTCACGTAAACAATCCCATATACGATAACGATGTTGCAAATAAGACGTTTGTTGAACAATATGCCGCTTCACGAGATGAATTTGAAAAAATGAAACAGACTGTAAACAATCTACAACATCAAAACCAAACAAATGTCGAGTTTCCTGTTAACGACCAAGATGTGACAAATAAACGGTTTGTAGAACACTATGCTGCTTCACGAACTGAAGTTAATCAACTAAAAGGAATTTTAAGCAATTTACAAACTCGTATTGAGGATGTTGCTAACAATCTAAATATTGTTAAAAAAGAAGAAATTGAAAGTTACGCTGCTGCATCCAAAGAGGAATATAACAAGTTAAAAACTAAAATAGAAAATATTGAGCAATTGGTTAACAAAGATTCGCTCGAAAGTTTTACCGCATCAAAAGAAGAATATGGTATATTACAAGATGAAGTAAAGAAAAAGAACTTATCGAAATTTATTCTGAAATTCTCCAACACACCATCAATCCATTCACCGGTATACACGCTTCATAATCATAATATACAATACCAACTTCCCCATAAAGGTATATTAATACCAATTTTTGTTTCACCAAGATCTCCAATTGTGTATGCAATTTTAAATATACGTCAAGAGATTGAACTGGATGCCAGTGACATTGTAGTTGAAGAACAAGATGAAATACAGTTTCGACTTAGAGACCCTGAGAAACATAAAACCAATGATCTTCCTCTTCAAATTGATTTTGAATATACTATAAATAAGTAAAACAACTACAATTTTAGTTTAGTCATGGAGAAGAGCTTGAAGATTAAAGCTGAAAGTCGAGTAGAGGATAAACTTCCTCGCTTAAAAAAAGATGTTAAGGACAAGTATCTTTCACTTCAAAATGATGTTAGACGTCAAGAATTAGATATAGAGAGTAAGTTGAAACCAGTAACGAATTCATTAAATCAGCTTGTAGCTATTGCTAATACAACGTCAACTAAAAAAAAGAAAATCAAAGAAGAAAAAAATATATGATGATTCCGAATCAACTGCTACTTCAGACGAAGACGATGGAGATAGCATCAAAATAATTACACTACTTAACCGCTACTTTGATCCGTTCATTAAACAAAACGTGGATAGAACATTTGGTATAACGATAAGAAATGATAAACAATACTTGGGACGTGAACGAGTTTTCTTTGATAATAAGTGGATAAAAGTTGGTGGTGAAAAAATTCCTATAACGGCAGGTCTACTTGAATTGATTCAAAGGAAAGTACCAGATCACTCTCTGTTCGATAGGAGTGATTTAATTTCTTATTTGAAATTATTAAATGTTTCAAACGTGCACAAAAGAAATTATGCAAGCAATGCAGCTCCGAGAGGAACACAATCTCATAAGTATAAAAATATAATCGAACCCCTTCTTACTGAAGACATAGATAGAATTATAAAAACAACAGATGAGAATGAAGAAGCAAATACTACGATGCATACTGGATATGGCCAAAAGAAACACATCACACCACAAGCCATTTGGAAATTCGAAGGAGGAAACAATATTGAATTTGTCCATTGGAATGAACCAAACAAATTTGTATCAAGACTTAAAAAATTAATTGCATCGAAAGCTGCAGGTCACACAGGACTCGACAGTGAAATCTTTGCAATTGAAGAAGAACTAAGAAATGCAGGATATATTGAATAAAAATTCAAACATTTGTAAAACAATGCACAGTATGTTATAAATCTTTGTTTAGAAATTAACGATGCACGAAATCAGACGAGAAATTGCAAAATAACTTCATGCACCTCTTAGAAAAAGTTTAAAAGATGACATATTATTAGCAAAGGAATCGATGACCTCCATGAAGCTGATCTTGTGGACATGTCAAAACTTGCAAAATGGAATAATGGATTTAAATATTTATTATCCATTATTGACGTTTACTCAAAATATGCATGGGCAATTCCTCTTAAAACCAAAAAAGGAAGTGAGATTGTAAAATGTTTTAAATTTGTTTATTCTCAAAGTAAAAGATTGCCCAATTATTTTCACACTGATCGTGGAACGGAATTTTTTAACAGTGAATTCAAAACATGGTCTCAGAAACAAAATCTAAAGCATTATTCCACTGGGAGCTCCATAAAAGCGAGTGTGGTAGAGAGATTTAATCGAACTCATAAGGAATCAATGTGGAAAGAGTTCACAACACGTGGTTCATACCGATGGGTAAATATTTTGCCAGAGTTATTAGTAAAGTATAATCACAAAATACATCGCAGCATTGGCATGAAACCTATTGATGGAAAAAGAAACAATCAACCCCGCTTGCCAACACAATATAATGAAACTTTAAGAAAACCAAAATATAAAATTGGCGACATTGTAAGAATATCAAAATTCAAAAAACATTTCAGCAAAGGGTACGAAGCTAATTGGACTACGGAATTATTTACAATTTATAAAGTTCAAAATACTAATCCACGAACATATCTTTTAAAAGATAATAAAAATTTGCCGATATTTAGGGCATTTTATGAAGCAGAGTTACAACGAACCGAACATCCTAATATTTACTTAGTTGACAAAGTACTACGTAGAAAAGGAAACCAAGCCTTCGTATCTTGGCTAGGATTCGATTTAACTCACAACTCTTGGATTTCGAACAAAAACATATTCTAATTAAAATAATGTAAGTTTTTTAATTCATCGCAAAAATATTATTATTATTATTATTAATAATAATAATGTGTCTCTATATATTTTCAGCTCACTAAAACCAACACACTCAAGAAAGAAAAGAATGATTGTACTTACCTTCCACACAAGATCACCAGCATATTCAACTCTGCAGACAGCATCTTCAATTCTCAGCATCTTGGCAGGAAAAAAGAACTACTTACCACTTTAGGAACGAAGATCATACCATTTTGTTTTCACTATTTCGTATTATATAATTAATGTAAACCACAATGATTAAAATAAATATATTTTAAAAAATATATACATTTCAATATGAAACACCACCGTTCACTGTCCATTTAGTAAAGTATTTGCACTTCTTCTTCTTCTTCTTCTTCTCCTTCCTCTTCCATATGCTCTCCATATTCTTCTCTTTCTTCTCTTTGCACAAGATCTTCAAGCCTCACTTGGTCTTGGTATACTCCATTGGGAGGGGGAGTCGCCCTAAATACTTCCACTCTGGCTAGGATAACATCCAGAATGGTTAACGTTAGCCCGTTAAGCACAAATTCTGTGCGGTAGCGTTCGTCTCTTAGTATGCCAAGAATCTCTACGTCGAAGAGCGCAGTGAACGATCTGACAATAATTTCCTCCTCCATTTTGGAGGAGGAAACCATAAAATTACAACCCAACATCCTGGCTTTCTCTGCTAGCGTCTTAACCTCTCTCAGATGTTGCATCTTCCCAATAAAGAGTAGCAGAGAGACATGTTGAATAGTAACTACTGCATCATAATAATCTTGCTCTTATATACTATGATGTTAAAGAAACAAAAAGCTCATTAAACATATCACATGAATGAAACTTTGTGAACTGATATCCAAATTTGTTCTCTCATTAAAATAATTTCCGAGTTCAATAATGATGGTTAAGAATTTAAAACAAACAAGCCAATATTCATTTCTTGCAGTCAATGATATATATTTGTCTTATAAAACAGTCTATGCAGAAAGAGACCACAGAGCATGCAAGCAGGCAAAAGAATGTTAACTAACAGCTGCACGTCCTATATGGAGTAGCAAGCCGGACCCCCGACGTTCAGCATTCTCGCGCTAGCCAAAGAACGATAACAGCCGCGAGCAAAGGTTATCTGCTTCAAGCAGTCAAAGGTCAATTTCTTCTTGCTGCTAACACATGCAGAGCAATTAGCAAACGCGTGTGAATAACCAACTGGCTCTCCACGGGGCCGTCGCGCCCAGACAGTATCATTCAAATGTTAGTACACCTAAAACTTTTTTGCTAACAAAGACCCCATTTGAACATTTTTTTTTTCATTTTTGTCCTATGGACCTGAGAGTTGGTTTACTGGTAGAGGAGATAGAGAGCTTTGATTTATGATAATCAAACTTTCTTGTAGAATTACTAGTTTCCAAAATAGTGAGCATTTTCAAAATTCATTTTCTTTTGTCCTAGACTGTTGAAACTTGGTATGGCGCTAGAGCAGCTCAAGGCCATTCATTTACGTCAAACAAACTTTTTTGTAACATTCCTAATTTTGGAAATATAGCCACGTGCTCGCTCTAAGGGCCCATGACGTCATCATGATGATGCAATATGTCCTCGCGATTACGCAATATCCAAATGTTAAAAATGTATACTACTTACCATGGGGTATATGTTACGCAGACCCTTTTCTCAGATCATGGGGAAACTAAGATTCTCACCAGGATAATACTCGTATTAGGGAATAGGTTCGACTTATAGCTATTTCTAAAAACTGAAAGGGAAACACCGTGCATGAATTTCAAGATAAAAAAGATGTTAATAGAACAAATGGCTAGACATCATAATAATTATTATAATGATATGCGGACGTTACTTTTAACGTGTTGGCCTAGAGAATGTGGATTGTTGTTGTTTGAGTCCTCAGTCTTTTGACTGGTTTGATGCAGCTCTCCATGGCTCCCTGTCCTGAGCTAATCGTTTCATCTCTACATAGCTACCACACCCTACATCCAAGGCAATCTGTTTAACATATTCTAACCTTGGTCTACCCCAACAGTTCTTGTCCTCGACCCTTCCTTCCATAACTAAGCTTGCTATTCCTGGGTGTCTTAGTATGTGTCCTACTAACCTATCTCTTCTCTTCATTAGCACTCGCCAGAAACATCTCTCCTCTCCCACTCGTCGTAATACCTCTTTGTTTGTAACCCTATCTACCCTTCTGATCTTCATCAATCTCCTGTAACACCACATTTCAAATGCTTCAATTCTCCTCTTTTCTACTGCACCAATAGTCCAAGTTTCCCTTCCATAGAGCGCCACGCTCCAGACAAAGGCTTTCAAAAATGACTTCCTAACACCTAAATCTATATTCGATGTCAACAGGTTCCTTTTCTGTAGAAATGCTTTCCTTGCCTGTGCCAACCTACTTTTTATATCCTCTTTGCTTCGTCCATCACTGGTTATTCTACTTCCTAAGTAACAGAAGTCTCTTACTTGCTTCAGCTTTTCACCTGCCAATTTGATCTCCATAAAGTTTTCTGATTTATTTCGGCTGCATTCCAGTATAGAATATGGATATGAAGTTTTAAAATTAAATTTATTACGAAAGCTAAGAATTGAAGTTAATTGCCCAAAACGGATCTACGTGAAAGAGAGACTTGTGTAATCTGGCCAATTCGCTCACCACAGTGAGGCCGCGTTGGTGTCGTTGATTTTAAATTTTAATTGGGTGTGATGAAGTGCTGACTTCGTAAATCACATTAATCACTGAGGCCAAGAACACGACCAAAGTAATTGTAGAATATGCATGATTGATTGGATTGGACCAAGCTCAAAGACGATGCTTATAGACGATGCTAATAGACGATACAAAAGGACCTCGAGTTCCGCCGTGTCAGCCTATTTAATACTCTTTGATTCCAAATCCAAGAAGTCTTCCCCAATAAATCTTCCAATCAGATCACTGCTTGCCATGACAACGCTTGTCTAGTTGAAATTAGCAGCCTTCAGGACCTCTGATACGACATTCTCTTCACGTGACATAAATTTCCAAGAATTACGACTTGCGAGTGTGCGCCAGTTTCCAACACCCTGTACGAGGCTACAAATTCATTGTCTGCGTGGACTTGACCGCTGCTGGCCTCGAGTAGCGTCCTTCTTGGTTAAGATTCCAGGAAAAGCTCCCGCGGTGCTCTCGACCAGAAATACTCTACAGTCGCCTAGAATTGTGAAACCTTACTGACTTTATGAAACGACTTCACCTACATGGTTTTCAAGTCCCCCATGTTAATAAATGAAATATGATTATAAACCTTTATACTTAACACGATAACTGATTATTTGAAATTGAAAGTGAACTTCATTTTGCATACGCATCCATATGACGAAAATTAATAGTTAAAATAATAATAATAATATGAATAAATAAAATGCGAGGCTACAATATTGCCCAAAGTTACACAAGATATAAATAATAAAAACTCCCACGGCGTATTATTATCATTATGATGCCGTCATTTTGAATATATTACAGTATGACACAAAGCTCCCTAACGGTATTTAGTTTCGTCCCCGGCGTGAATTTAAAATGCATGGAACATTTCATTTCGTGTCTGAAATTAAATCTGGGCTGGCATGCGAAACGAAATGCATTGCTATGGGCGCGTAAACATTTTTATTTTGCCGTGAGCGTGATATTACATTGATTGTCGGCGTGAAAATCTCTCTCTATATAAAACGCTAGTGTCTGTTTCATAAAACTCAAGGTCCTAAACCCGAGGGAGTTAGAAGGTGCGGTTTGTACCAAAATCTTCCAAATCATCTTGCATTTCTTGATAAGACAACGGAAATATTCTAAATTTCAAGATTAAATATTTATCTTGCGCTCATACACCTTTGACTGTTGCCATCCGCACATGGCTGAGCCACTACTCTATAAATAACTGTACGCACCTATTCATAAAGCTTCCGTGTATTGTTATAGCCCCTACCCTATTACAGAGGTTGTGACTATAAAACAAATAATTCATACAAGAAAGGACTACAGATGGACGGACATACAGCTGGAGTTGCAGCAATCACTACATGTTCAAAGCACTGTAATTGCAAGCTTGCAGTGTTATGTAACAATAACAATAGCAGGTGTACAGCTCCACATACTGCTGACATGCTATAACCCAATTAAGCCTTCAGATACAGAAGACACCTTCGCCCTGGCCCCATTCGAACATTCTATGTTTGGACATTAAGTCTAACAGTGCGACGTGACCAAAGGCCACCCTGCGGCGGCTCCAACGACACCTCAGCATGGACATCTACTAGACGCTTTAAGGTGAGTGTGTCGTCTAACCTTTATTCCTTCTCTACCCCCCTAATCCACACTTTCGCCCCCTCTTATTTATTGTAATAAACCCTTAGTCACAGTCAAGGGATCTCTCTTTTTATTTCACTTCGTTATAATTCCGACCCCCTAGTTTGTAATTAAGTTAGAATCTATTGTCCGCCACCACCACCTGCAGCCTGCCGGTGTTAAGAAGAACGCACGTGAACCCGCCTGTCACTGCGTCAGCAGGTGACAATCGTGCTAAACCCCCGGGTAAGTGCCCCTCATGAAGTCACTCCACATCCTCTTACAGTTACTCATCCCTAGACGCCCCCATAGAGCCCCTAAGACCCCCCCCCCTAAGATCCAGTTAAGGTCCTTCCAACTACAACAATACTGGTCGAGATGCCGGGTTGAGTCCTTCTAAAACGGCTCAGCTCAGCCCTCAGGCCAGACCTCAACAAACACATTGTTAAGGTCATTCAAACCATAACAAAAATGGTGGTGGTGCGGGTAGTCGCAATAAAGGGCTCACACAACGAGTCTAGCGACAACGACCCCTTACAAATTCAAACTAGCCAAGCGAGTGAGAAAATCAAATACTCTCCCGCCCGCCCGTAAAATCTAAACGCACATTGACAAGAGGGACCACAGTATAAACCTTAACAAATTATAGGGACACCGGCCCAACACAATTAAAATTGGCCCATACAAATGGTCAAGCGATGGGATGGATTAAGCTGAGATAGAGCAGTTGAATACGGTAACCTCCCTCTTGCAGCCAAGAACCCCAAACATTTAAGAACCTCTACTTAGCCAAGCAAATAGAAGAAATAAATACCCTCCCTCCCTACCCCTTAAAGGAAAGCAAGCTTCACACCCCACTAGCCAAGCGAAAATTAACCTATAGCAAGTATTAGAAACCCTCCCCACCCAACCGGTAAAAAGTACAGATTAACACCACACTCTATATAAAACAGCTCACATCCCCCTAAGATTAATACAAACGATAAAGGTGACCAACCCCTGCCACATTGAAGCAGTTAACAATTGTCGGTATCAAGAGTAATGCTGACCACGGGCACCCCTTCGCCAATGCAAATGTATACCCCCTAGAAGCTCAACAATTAGTATAATGGCAACAAGACTGTGACAACCCCTAGTATAAGATACAGTGCTCCAATTTATAATATAAGCAACTAACCATGTTATTTTTTCCAGCAGTGCAATCAAATTATGTATATTTTGTACCCCATACATTATTGTGGAAACATTTGCGCGTTCGAGTGAAAAGCAACAACGACAATTTGTGTAGACAAGATCCACAGGCAAACCTTACACTCACACATTGATACAGTCACCACTGTGACACTGGTTATCAGACAGGACACACAAGCTATACATGACCTCCACTACGCACGAAGACATATGTTCATACATCATTTGCAACTCAGTAAGGTGCCACAATTCATTCTTTATCTACACTCAGACGTCCGGGAACATTGTACTTCACTCAGCTCAACAAACCGACCTTAAGAATATGCTTATAAACAAATCCAGACACGTGCAAGCCAGCCGTCCAGCACGGAGGATATCCAACCCGCCGGCCGACAATAAGTTAGCACATATACCAACCCAGCAAAACATTAATACTAGCGGTAGTCAGCAAACGCAGGTTCGAAGCCTGACGCAGGCAGCTGACACTCCAGAATAGCCTACACAGATTTGCCATTCATAACACATCCCTCGACATATTAAGAAGCTTGAGATCCCAAGGGAATCCTTAAATACCACACTGAGAAGCCCCCTAAAGTGTACAGTTATCATAGCGTTCTTTTTCTTAGAAGTACATTTCATGTAATAACAATTTAGAATCTTGAGGAAGCGTTCCCTAACACTGTCATAAAAAAAACACGGGAACGAGCACTTAAAAGCTCATAAATCTGCCAATAAACGAATAGAGAGTGTAAACTATATCGCAATCACGGCATTTGCACAAGGCATTATATTATATTATATTTTCACTATTACGAATTATTATCGTTATTACGAATATTGTCATTATTACACACTAAGAGAAAAAGAGAGTACAAAAGGAGAAGCAGTTAGTAAGATATTATTGTTTTAAGGAAGGAACATAAGTTTGCCTATCCCTAAGAGAGGAAGAATGAGAGATGAAAGAAGAAACGCGTATACATGGAGTATTTCAGTATTATTAAGTTTTTACTATTATTATTATTATCGCCACTATGCCAAATGCCTATAAACAACGCAATTCAAACACTAATTAGCGGAATCGTGAGCAAGGGACACATGGGCAATATAATTCGCGCAAGGGAAGCGAGGAAAATTATCTCCTAACGCATCTTAACCAAAGCGTACACACGCTGCATAAAATAATTAATTCACAATTTTAGAGGGAAGAACAACATCAAAATGCAAAATTAAATAGGGAACTCTATCCAATCATACTTTGAGCTGTCCAAAAAGGAAAAATCAATTATGTGTCTTATAAGAGTGATGCTGACAATTTGTCAACTAATGGTACTTCAGATAGGGGAAAAGAGATACATTTAAGAGACAGGATTAAGCCTTACTGAACTATTTTGAACGTAGTCCAATAAACACATAACCACATTTGCCAACCCCATTAAAGAGATTTATTTATAGACCCTAAGAAACTTTTATCACCAACCGCCTCTATCATTATTGACTAACTATCCTCCCCCCGATACACGAGCCACACCTCCCTATGAGTATAGCACTCACTATTTGTTTAGCTCTTAAGCGTGGATATAAGAGGTAGGTTATAAATCCTTAGACCTAAGCATTGCAAACGGAATCAGGGTTAACTGCTGGACACTCCGATAATTGCATGCCATTAAAATTGGCATTGTGGGATTAGTATTAATATTCCTATTTATTTATGCCCCCAAGGGACGTCCAACCCTTACCAAAGTTTCCTTTCGGCCACATTTTATATTTAAAGTGCATATAACACGTTAGCGATAACTACATTTAAATCACCCCCGTTAAATTACAATTAACGAACCATGTCATTCAGTAATTAGTGTAAATAGCGTAGCTACTAAAGGGAAATTCAATTAAATTTAGATTTAATATAAGATGCTAGCACTAAGTATTAATAAACCCCCCAAACCCCACCCCAACCCCCTACTGTCGGCATTACCCCATTTTTTCCATTTACCACCAACAAGGGTAATAAATTTACATGTGAATAATCATGATATAATTTTTTTCAGCAGTATTCACGACGTACAAAGGCATATAAGACTTGCTACTAAGAAAACCACTTACGCTATACACACAATTGACAAAACAATACGAATTAAGCCCCTAGAGACAATAGAGTCGCCAAAACCTCACTATTTCTTTACGAGGGACTGTGGAAAATTTTCAAAAGACATATGTGAAGGGTCCACACTCCACAGTAGTGTGGGATTCTTACCCACTCAAAACCACCTCCCTTTTCCCACGAAGTGTTCATCACCCCGGAACCGCTCTCGCATTACTTCAGGGTGATGTCGTGCTTACTTAGTCATTCAGACTTCTTCTTTCTTCGTTCTTTCTTAAGGATGTTCGAATGCATCCATTTCCCTCTTCTTCTGGCGCAGGACACATTCTATGTAAATAGCTATCTGGTTCCATGTTTTATCATTTCGGAGCATCATCTGTAGGATGTTGTCCGGCGTGATTGCCCCTATATAAGCTTGCAGATCTCTTCTATGTGTTGACCAGCGTTCACACGCAAAGAATGTGTGGAGTGCATCATCCTCTTCATTACAATAATGACACAAAGGACTATTAGCCACGCCTATGCGATGCAGGAATCTCCGAAAATATCCATGGCCTGTTAGGAACTGTGTCAAATAATAATTGACTTCTCCGTGGTTTCGATCAACCCAGTCAGCCAGACGCGGAATAAGTTTCTTTGTCCATCGACCTCGTGTCTCATCATCCCACTTCTGTTGCCATCGTTCCATACAATGGTTGTGTGCAGACGTCTTTGCCTGGTGTATGTCCAGTTCTTCTTTTGTGCGCCAAACTTCCTGACGCTCTAAGGCAAGTACATCAATTGGTGCTACTCCCGTTACTTCTAGAACAGCAGGCTCTGAAACAGTGCGATATGCTCATGAGATCCTCAGTGCTCCTCTTCGTTGTACTGCTGCTATCCTTTTACGATATTTCTCGAATCGTAAGGACTCAGCCCAGATCTCAGCTCCATAGAGTAATATGGACTGGACTGTTGTCATCAGGAGACGTCGTTTGCTAGGCTTCGGACCTTTAATATTACCCTTTAATCGGCTCAAAGCGGTCAAGATATTTGCTGCTTTATCCGTCACTCTTTGAATATGGGCCCAGAATGTGAGCTTCGTATCTAGCGTCACACCCAAGTACTTCGTACTCCTCGATGAATTAATCATCGTCTCTCCCACTTGCATTGGTACAAGAGTGTTGATTCTCCTTCTCGTCAGCACAACAATCTCCGTTTTATGGTCTGCTAATGACAGCTTATGTTCCGTCATCCAATCTGTGACACGTCGCATTACCTGATTGAGTTTCAGTTGCGCCAGCTCTATATCACGAGCCACAATCAGAGCAGCAACATCATCAGCATATCCTACCAATATTGCATCTTCGGGCATCTTCAGCCGAAGCAGGTCATCGTATGCAATATTCCAGAGACCTGGCCCAAGAATAGATCCTTGAGCTGCCCCAGCGGTTAATCTTTTAGTCCTATGTCCTTCCTCGGTATCGTACTGCAAATTACGGTCCTTTAGATAATCCCTCATTATCCGCATGAGGTATCTCGGTGGTCTAAATTTATCTTGAAGTGCCACCAAAATGTCACTCCACTGGGCAGAGTTAAAGGCATTCTTCACATCTAGAGTCACAAGTAGTGTAACTTGACGTGAGTAATGGTTACCCATCTGGGCTCTGTTTGCAGTCTCTACAACTACCCGCACAGCATCAATAGTCGAGTGCCCTTTCCGAAAGCCGTATTGTTGGGCAGATAGATCTCCAGCTGATTGAACTGCCATCAATATTCTAGGCTGTAATAGTTTTTCTTATCCTTTTCCAGCCGTATCCAGCATACATAATGGCCTGTAAGATGAAGGCAAATTTCCTCCCAATTTTCCTTTGCTAATAAGAACTAGTCTGGCCTTCTTCCAGCAGGCACTAAAAACGCCTGCCTTCAGACATGCGTTATACATGTTCAAAAGGAGTCGCGGGCAAGCTCTTGCTGCCTCCTTAAGTGCTTCTGCTGGAATCCCATCTGGTCCAGGAGCCTTCTTGTTCCTGATAGAATTTATCGCTTTCAATAATTCTTCCTCGGTGAATAATGGTATTTCTTCAATATCAATGCAATCATCAGCTTCATCAATCCTCTCCGGATGTTCCGGAAACAGCGTGCTGACTATTTCGTCCATAGTGTGTGCATCCATTATCGGATTAGAAAAAGTTCCAAGTTTCTTCAATACAATCTTATATCCTAGTCCCCACGGATCGTTGTCAACTTCTTTGACCTTTTCCCACCATTTGTCAGCTTTACTTCTTTTAATTGCATCGCGAAGCGCCTTTCTTGCTGATTTGTGGTCTTCGGAGAATAAGGCTGCCTCTTCTCTTCCTCTCGCTCTATGTGCCCTTCGTCTCATCCTCAGGCAGTGTCGCCTCATATCAGCAATTTCCTCCGTCCACCAGTATGCTGGCTGTTTGTGTTTTCGCGTTTTCTTCCTGCACATGGATTTATTGCAGGCTTGATGAATAAGCAACATAGTGTTCTCTACCCGTTTATCCCCCGCCTCTCTCCCCTCAAATGAAAAGCAACTCGTTTCGACTTTGACCATTCCTCTCTGTATTACCTCACAGAACTTTCCTTTATCCATATTTGTGGGATTCCAGTATGATGGTTTGCGTATGACAGTGCTTTGTTGTCGATTTTGCTGAAGTACACAGAAAGTAACATACTGATGATCGCTTCCTGTGTAGTACTCAATCACCCGCCATTCAGATATTCTTGGCAAAAGATCGTCTGACGCTAAAGTCACATCTGGTATGGTTCCATTGCAGCCAGGTCGTCGAAACGTAGGCGTATTTCCAACATTTACGGTCGACAATCCCAACCTTGCAGCCATTTCCAGTATACGACGTCCTCTGGAATCTACATCAGGCATACCCCATTCCAAGGCCTTGGCATTGAAATCTCCAGCTACAGTAAGGTTATTTCCCATACCACGCAATGTGTCCTCAAGGCTATTCAACTTGTTCTGGAAATCAGCAATGGGCTCGTTCGGAGTGAAGTAACAGCTCACGTACGTAAGCGTGCCATTCTTAACCCAGACGAAACCATCCTTAGAACCTTGATCTGTCACTGGATATTTTCCCAGATCAGGAATGAAAATTGCGGCTGTTCCAAGGTTGTCCGCAAACCGCCCATGATGGTCCCTGTTCTGATATTGCTCACTCAGGAGAAAAGTATCCACTTCCATTTCAAATGCCAATTGCGTCAAGAGATCATTGGCAGTCAAACTTCTGTGAACATTTCCTTGAAGAACTCTCACCATTTTTTGCCGATTTTAACCTTCTCGAGAGCATCCCTAAACACTATACAGGCGCCTGAACCAGGAACATGGTTCCGTTTGGTGTCATGAACCTCCTTCTCCGTGCATAGCACACATCGTGCTTCACCTTTACAGTCTGATGCTTTATGTCTGGCATCTCCACACTTGTAACAGTGTTTGCTCCTATCAGGGCCATTACAATTCCTTGCAAGATGCCCATATGACAAACAACGGAAACAGCGAGTTACCATTGCTCTCTCCCTTACCCTACCATATATCCATCCCACTTTCATTCTCCCCTCTTGCAGAAGTTTACCGGCATCTTGCTATGCTAAATGTATAATAGCCATTTTCTGACTTCTGCTATTGGGTTCCGTGACAAAGATTTTGACTTCTCCGCTAAGTGTTTTAATGTCCCGTCTGACCGCCTCCTCCACATCTGCAATAGTCGTGATGCAGTCTAAGTCCAGCACCTCCAGAGTTATTCGGGAGTTCAAAGTTCTGACATCTTCATCCTGACCAAGAGCCTCTCTCAACGATTTGTTGAGGTTCTCTCGACTCTCACACGTCGTAGATTTGTTCAATTCAAGAAGAACATCTCCAGACCTGGTCTTCCTAATTGACTTAATGTCCACGCCACTGTCCTCTGGTTTGACCTTGCTACGGATATCTTTAAGTACATCCGCAAAGGATCTGTCTTTTGCTGGCTGAATAAGAACAGCTTCAAGGCGCCTTCTTGGTTTAGGCCTCTTCCCTTCTTCCTTTCTTGCAGGGTTCATGACCACAGTTTGAACCTCTTCTACTCGCTGCTGAGTATTTTCAATTTCATTACTCTGTTGTTTCCTCTTCTTCTTGGGTTGAACTCTTGTCCATTCCTCCTTTTCAGTGTTCTCTGGAATTGTTCCCGAAGATATCGGAGACAATTCCTCCGCTCTTGAAGAAAGGTCCTTTTTTTTGAAGCAACAGCAACTCTCTGGCTTTCTTCCAGGATCTCCGACTAGTACTCCCTGCATCTAAAGCCTCCTGCAATTTTTTCAACCCAACTTGAATCTCCAGCTTCATATTCCTTTGGGGGATAGCCAAAATGCTCTCCAAAAGCGCCTTAGCAATGTCAAGATACTCCTGTTCTTTGTTTTCATTGTCCGATATCTGCTGTCTTAAGACGGCGAACTTATCGGCATCCAATGCTCCTTGACTCAGTATTTCCTCCATGGCAATGCTACGGGTTAAAAATGTCCGCCGAAACAGAGAGATCTAAACGCCCTTGCCGCCTCCTGGCGACAGAACCTTAACTACTACTAATACCAGACGGCTTTGGAAGTTACGGCAAGACCTTGTACTAACAATACCCTAACCTCTACTTGGACCAAAGTTGATATTTCGAGCTCGTTTGTTTGAGATGATACTACCACTTCTTAACCTCAAATTGGTTATGACATTACAATATACAAGCGATAAAATAACAAAAAAAGGAAATTGCACCAACAACAGAGATATTTATATTAACTGAAATGTACACTGACCTGTTCCCAATTATAACACAAAGCAATGATACCTTCTTCTCATGCAAATGCTCATTTTATACACACCAAATCATCAACACCACTATCGTAATCATGGCACCTAACAATAATCATAAAATAATAATAATAATAATAATAATAATAATAATTATAATAATAATAAAAACAATAAATATTCCGTTTAGCAACTAAATAGCCGACCTCTCCCTGGCTTCTTTTACATGCCAACATCGTATGACATGCGTGTCATAATTTTTGAAGCCTTTCAAAAATCACTTACCACGACCAAGAGCGAACCTGCAAGCTTGGGGTTGGTAGTCCGACATAATAACCACTCACCCATCGAGGCAAGCTATCAATCAATAATTATCTAATAAAATTATTATTGTTATTAATAATAATAATAATAATAATAAATATTCCATTTATTAACTACACGGCCGACCTCCCCCTGTGACAGCGTGGCGGCCATTTTGCCCATTAGCCACTGCGCTAGCTCTGACTGACCCCTTCATAAGATTAACATAGCGGTGGTTGCGCGCGGCGGCCATCTTGCCCATTAGCCCCTGCGCCAGAACCGCTCTTTATTTCCTACTCATCATTAGAGCAGGAAGGTGCAGTACTGCTCTAGCTCTGCATACTTCCAATCTTGGACATTATATCCTACTACCGTTATTACATCTTTAGAGCAAGAAGGTGCAGTACTGCTGTAGCTCTGCATACTTCCAATCTTGGACATTATATCCTACTACCGTTATTACATGTTTAGAACAGGAAGGTGCAGTACTGCTGTAGCTCTGCATACTTCCAATCTTGGACATTATATCCTACTACCGTTAATACATCTTTAGAGCAGGAAGGTGCAGTACTGCTGTAGCTCTGCATACTTCCAATCTTGGACATTATATCCTACTACCGTTAATACATCTTTAGAGCAGGAAGGTGCAGTACTGCTGTAGCTCTGCATACTTCCAATCTTGGACATTATATCCTACTACCGTTAATACATCTTTAGAGCAGGAAGGAGCAGTACTGCTGTAGCTCTGCATACTTCCAATCTTGGACATTATATCTTACTACCGTTATTACATCTTTAGAGCAGGAAGGGGCAGTACTGCTGTAGCCCTGCATACTTCCAATCATGAACATTATATCTTACTACCGTTATTACATCTTTAGAACAGGGATGTGCAGTACTGCTGTAGCTCTGCATACTTCCAATCTTGGACATTATATCCTACTACCGTTAATACATCTTTAGAGCAGGAAGGTGCAGTACTGCTGTAGCTCTGCATACTTCCAATCTTGGACATTATATCTTACTACCGTTATTACATCTTTAGAGCAGGAAGGTGCAGTACTGCTGTAGCCCTGCATACTTCCAATCTAGGACATTATATCTTACTACCGTTATTACATCTTTAGAGCAGGAAGGGGCAGTACTGCTGTAGCCCTGCATACTTCCAATCATGAACATTATATCCTACTACCTTACAACCGTTATTACATCTTTAGAGCAGGAAGTAGCAGTACTGCTGTAGCTCTGTATACTTGCAATCTTGGACATTATATCTTACTACCGTTATTACATCTTTGAAGCAGGAAGGTGCAGTACTGCTGTAACTCTGTATACTTCCAATCTTGGACATTATATCCTACTGCCGTTATTACATTATTAGAACAGGAAGGTGCAGTAGTGCTGTAGCTCTGCATACTTCCAATCTTGGACATTATATCATACTAAAGTTATTACATCTTTAGAGCAAGAAGGTGCAGTACAGCTCTAGCTCTGCAAACTTCCAATCATGAACATTATATCCTACTACCGTTATTACATCTTTAGAACAGGAAGGCGCAGTACTGCTGTAGCTCTGCATGCTTCCAATCATGAATATTATATCCTACTACCCTACTACCGTTATTACATCTTTAGAGCAGGAAGTAGCAGTACTGCTGTAGCTCTGTATACTTGCAATCTTGGACATTATACCTTACTACCGTTATTACATCTTTAGAGCAGGAAGGTGCAGTACTGCAGTAGCTCAGTATACTTGCAATCTTGGACATTATATCTTACTACCGTTATTACATGTTTAGAACAGGAAGGCCAGTAGTGCTGTAGCTCGGCATACTTCCAATATTGTAAATTATATCCTACTACCGTTATTACATCTTTAGAGCAGGAAGGTGCAGTACTGCTGTAGCTCTGTATACTTGCAATCTTAGACATTATATCTTACTACCGTTATTACATATTTAGAACAGGAAGGCCAGTACTGCTGTAGCTCTGCATACTTCCAATCTTGGACATGATATCTTACTACCGTTATTACATGTTTAGAACAGGAGTGTGCAGTACTGCTGTAGCTCTGCATACTTCCAATAATGAAATTTATATCCTACTACCGTTATTACATCTTTAGAACGGGAGTGCAGTATTGCTGTAAATCTGTATACTTCCAATCTTGGACATTATATCCTACTGCAGTTATTACATGTTTAGAGCAGGAAGGCGCAGTACTGCTGTAGCTCTGCATACTTCCAATCTTGTACATTATATCTTAATACCGTTATTACATCTTTAGAGCAGGAAGGTGCAGTACTGCTGCAGCTCTGCATATTTCCAATCTTGGACATTATATCCTACTACCGTTATTACATCTTTAGAACAGGAGGGTGCAGTACTGTTGTAGCTCAGCATGCTTCCAATCTAGGACATTATATCTTACTACAGTTATTACATCTTTAGAACAGGAAGGTGCAGGTCTGCTGTAGCTCTGCATACTTCCAATCTTGGACATTATATCTTACTACCGTTATTACATATTTGGAGCAGGAAGGTGCAGTACTGCTGCAGCTCTGCATATTTCCAATCTTGGACATTATATACTACTACCGTTATTACATCTTTAGAGCAGGAAGGTGCTGTACTGCTGCAGCTCTGCATATTTCCAATCTTGGATATTATATCCTACTACCGTTATTACATCTTTAGAACAGGACGGTGCAGTACTGCTGTAGCTCGGCATATTTCCAATCTTCGACATTATATCTTACTACCGTTATTACATCTTTAGAACAGGAAGGTGCAGTACTGCTGTAGCTCTGCATATTTCCAATCTTGGACATTACGTCCTACTACCGTTATTACATCTATCGAACAGGAAGGTGCAGTACGGCTGTAGCTCTGCATACTTCCAATCTTGGACATTATATCCTACTACCGTTATTACATTTTCATAGCAAGGAAGTGCAGTACTGCTGTAGCTCTGTATACTTCCAATCTTGGACATTATATCCTACTACCTTTATTACATCATTAGAGCAGGAAGGTGCTGTACTGCTGTAGCTCTATATACTTCCAAACTTGGACATTATATCCTACTACCGTTATTACATCATTAGAGCAGGAAGGTGCAGTACTGCTGCAGCTCTGCATATTTCCAATCTTGGACAATATATACTACTACCGTTATTACATCTTTAGAGCAGGAAGGTGCAGTACTGCTGCAGCTCTGCATATTTCCAATCTTGGATATTATATCCTACTACCGTTATTACATCTTTAGAACAGAAAGGTGCAGTACTGCTGTAGCTCTGCATATTTCCGATCTTCGACTTTATATCTTACTACCGTTATTACATCTTTAGAACAGGAAGGTGCAGTACTGCTGTAGCTCTGCATGTTTCCAATCTTGGACATTATATCCTACTACCGTTATTACATCGTTAGAACAGGAAGGTGCAGTACGGCTGTAGCTCTGCATACTTCCAATCTTGGACATTATATCCTACTACCGTTAATACACCTTTAGAGCAGGAAGGTGCAGTACTGCTGTAGCCCTGCATACTTCCAATCTAGGACATTATATCTTACTACCGTTATTACATCTTTAGAGCAGGAAGGGGCAGTACTGCTGTAGCCCTGCATACTTCCAATCATGAACATTATATCCTACTACCTTACAACCGTTATTACATCTTTAGAGCAGGAAGTAGCTGTACTGCTGTAGCTCTGTATACTTGCAATCTTGGACTTTATATCTTACTACCGTTATTACATCTTTGAAGCAGGAAGGTGCAGTACTGCTGTAACTCTGTATACTTCCAATCTTGGACATTATATCCTACTGCCGTTATTACATTATTAGAACAGGAAGGTGCAGTAGTGCTGTAGCTCTGCATACTTCCAATCTTGGACATTATATCATACTAAAGTTATTACATCTTTAGAGCAAGAAGGTGCAGTACAGCTCTAGCTCTGCAAACTTCCAATCATGAACATTATATCCTACTACCGTTATTACATCTTTAGAACAGGAAGGCGCAGTACTGCTGTAGCTCTGCATACTTCCAATCATGAATATTATATCCTACTACCCTACTACCGTTATTACATCTTTAGAGCAGGAAGTAGCAGTACTGCTGTAGCTCTGTATACTTGCAATCTTGGACATTATATCTTACTACCGTTATTACATCTTTAGAGCAGGAAGGTGCAGTACTGCAGTAGCTCAGTATACTTGCAATCTTGGACATTATATCTTACTACCGTTATTACATGTTTAGAACAGGAAGGCCAGTAGTGCTGTAGCTCGGCATACTTCCAATATTGTAAATTATATCCTACTACCGTTATTACATCTTTAGAGCAGGAAGGTGCAGTACTGCTGTAGCTCTGTATACTTGCAATCTTAGACATTATATCTTACTATCGTTATTACATATTTAGAACAGGAAGGCCAGTACTGCTGTAGCTCTGCATACTTCCAATCTTGGACATGATATCTTACTACCGTTATTACATGTTTAGAACAGGAATGTGCAGTACTGCTGTAGCTCTGCATACTTCCAATAATGAAATTTATATCCTACTACCGTTATTACATCTTTAGAACGGGAGTGCAGTATTGCTGTAAATCTGTATACTTCCAATCTTGGACATTATATCCTACTGCAGTTATTACATGTTTAGAGCAGGAAGGCGCAGTACTGCTGTAGCTCTGCATACTTCCAATCTTGTACATTATATCTTAATACCGTTATTACATCTTTAGAGCAGGAAGGTGCAGTACTGCTGCAGCTCTGCATATTTCCAATCTTGGACATTATATCCTACTACCGTTATTACATCTTTAGAACAGGAGGGTGCAGTACTGTTGTAGCTCAGCATGCTTCCAATCTAGGACATTATATCTTACTACAGTTATTACATCTTTAGAACAGGAAGGTGCAGGTCTGCTGTAGCTCTGCATACTTCCAATCTTGGACATTATATCTTACTACCGTTATTACATATTTGGAGCAGGAAGGTGCAGTACTGCTGCAGCTCTGCATATTTCCAATCTTGGACATTATATACTACTACCGTTATTACATCTTTAGAGCAGGAAGGTGCTGTACTGCTGCAGCTCTGCATATTTCCAATATTGGATATTATATCCTACTACCGTTATTACATCTTTAGAACAGGACGGTGCAGTACTGCTGTAGCTCGGCATATTTCCAATCTTCGACATTATATCTTACTACCGTTATTACATCTTTAGAACAGGAAGGTGCAGTACTGCTGTCGCTCTGCATATTTCCAATCTTGGACATTACGTCCTACTACCGTTATTACATCTTTCGAACAGGAAGGTGCAGTACGGCTGTAGCTCTGCATACTTCCAATCTTGGACATTATATCCTACTACCGTTATTACATTTTCATAGCAAGGAAGTGCAGTACTGCTGTAGCTCTGTATACTTCCAATCTTGGACATTATATCCTACTACCTTTATTACATCATTAGAGCAGGAAGGTGCTGTACTGCTGTAGCTCTATATACTTCCAAACTTGGACATTATATCCTACTACCGTTATTACATCATTAGAGCAGGAAGGTGCAGTACTGCTGCAGCTCTGCATATTTCCAATCTTGGACAATATATACTACTACCGTTATTACATCTTTAGAGCAGGAAGGTGCAGTACTGCTGCAGGTCTGCATATTTCCAATCTTGGATATTATATCCTACTACCGTTATTACATCTTTAGAACAGAAAGGTGCAGTACTGCTGTAGCTCTGCATATTTCCGATCTTCGACTTTATATCTTACTACCGTTATTACATCTTTAGAACAGGAAGGTGCAGTACTGCTGTAGCTCTGCATGTTTCCAATCTTGGACATTATATCCTACTACCGTTATTACATCATTAGAACAGGAAGGTGCAGTACAGCTGTAGCTCTGCATACTTCCAATCTTGGACATTATATCCTACTACCGTTAATACACCTTTAGAGCAGGAAGGTGCAGTACTGCTGTAGCCCTGCATACTTCCAATCTAGGACATTATATCTTACTACCGTTATTACATCTTTAGAGCAGGAAGGGGCAGTACTGCTGTAGCCCTGCATACTTCCAATCATGAACATTATATCCTACTACCTTACAACCGTTATTACATCTTTAGAGCAGGAAGTAGCAGTACTGCTGTAGCTCTGTATACTTGCAATCTTGGACATTATATCTTACTACCGTTATTACATCTTTGAAGCAGGAAGGTGCAGTACTGCTGTAACTCTGTATACTTCCAATCTTGGACATTATATCCTACTGCCGTTATTACATTATTAGAACAGGAAGGTGCAGTAGTGCTGTAGCTCTGCATACTTCCAATCTTGGACATTATATCATACTAAAGTTATTACATCTTTAGAGCAAGAAGGTGCAGTACAGCTCTAGCTCTGCAAACTTCCAATCATGAACATTATATCCTACTACCGTTATTACATCTTTAGAACAGGAAGGCGCAGTACTGCTGTAGCTCTGCATACTTCCAATCATGAATATTATATCCTACTACCCTACTACCGTTATTACATCTTTAGAGCAGGAAGTAGCAGTACTGCTGTAGCTCTGTATACTTGCAATCTTGGACATTATATCTTACTACCGTTATTACATCTTTAGAGCAGGAAGGTGCAGTACTGCAGTAGCTCAGTATACTTGCAATCTTGGACATTATATCTTACTACCGTTATTACATGTTTAGAACAGGAAGGCCAGTAGTGCTGTAGCTCGGCATACTTCCAATATTGTAAATTATATCCTACTACCGTTATTACATCTTTAGAGCAGGAAGGTGCAGTACTGCTGTAGCTCTGTATACTTGCAATCTTAGACATTATATCTTACTATCGTTATTACATATTTAGAACAGGAAGGCCAGTACTGCTGTAGCTCTGCATACTTCCAATCTTGGACATGATATCTTACTACCGTTATTACATGTTTAGAACAGGAATGTGCAGTACTGCTGTAGCTCTGCATACTTCCAATAATGAAATTTATATCCTACTACCGTTATTACATCTTTAGAACGGGAGTGCAGTATTGCTGTAAATCTGTATACTTCCAATCTTGGACATTATATCCTACTGCAGTTATTACATGTTTAGAGCAGGAAGGTGCAGTACTGCTGTAGCTCTGCATACTTCCAATCTTGTACATTATATCTTAATACCGTTATTACATCTTTAGAGCAGGAAGGTGCAGTACTGCTGCAGCTCTGCATATTTCCAATCTTGGACATTATATCCTACTACCGTTATTACATCTTTAGAACAGGAGGGTGCAGTACTGTTGTAGCTCAGCATGCTTCCAATCTAGGACATTATATCTTACTACAGTTATTACATCTTTAGAACAGGAAGGTGCAGGTCTGCTGTAGCTCTGCATACTTCCAATCTTGGACATTATATCTTACTACCGTTATTACATATTTGGAGCAGGAAGGTGCAGTACTGCTGCAGCTCTGCATATTTCCAATCTTGGACATTATATACTACTACCGTTATTACATCTTTAGAGCAGGAAGGTGCAGTACTGCTGCAGCTCTGCATATTTCCAATCTTGGATATTATATCCTACTACCGTTATTACATCTTTAGAACAGGACGGTGCAGTACTGCTGTAGCTCGGCATATTTCCAATCTTCGACATTATATCTTACTACCGTTATTACATCTTTAGAACAGGAAGGTGCAGTACTGCTGTAGCTCTGCATATTTCCAATCTTGGACATTACATCCTACTACCGTTATTACATCTTTCGAACAGGAAGGTGCAGTACGGCTGTAGCTCTGCATACTTCCAATCTTGGACATTATATCCTACTACCGTTATTACATTTTCATAGCAAGGAAGTGCAGTACTGCTGTAGCTCTGTATACTTCCAATCTTGGACATTATATCCTACTACCTTTATTACATCATTAGAGCAGGAAGGTGCTGTACTGCTGTAGCTCTGTATACTTCCAAACTTGGACATTATATCCTACTACCGTTATTACATCATTAGAGCAGGAAGGTGCAGTACTGCTGCAGCTCTGCATATTACCAATCTTGGACAATATATACTACTACCGTTATTACATCTTTAGAGCAGGAAGGTGCAGTACTGCTGCAGCTCTGCATATTTCCAATCTTGGATATTATATCCTACTACCGTTATTACATCTTTCGAACAGGAAGGGGCAGTACTGCTGTAGCTCTGCATATTTCCGATCTTCGACTTTATATCTTACTACCGTTATTACATCTTTAGAACAGGAAGGTGCAGTACTGCTGTAGCTCTGCATGTTTCCAATCTTGGACATTATATCCTACTACCGTTATTACATCTTTAGAACAGGAAGGTGCAGTACGGCTGTAGCTCTGCATACCTCCAATCTTGGACATTATATCCTACTACCGTTATTACATCTTTAGAACAGGAAGGTGCAGTACGGCTGTAGCTCTGCATACTTCCAATCTTGGACATTATATCCTACTACAGTTATTACATCATTAGAGCAGGAAGGTGCAGTACAGCTGTAGCTCTGCATACTTCCAATCTTGGACATTATATCCTACTACCATAATTACATTATTAGAGCATGAAGGTGCAGTACTGCTGTAGCTCTGCATACTTCCAATCTTGGACATTATATCCTACTACCGTTATTACATCATTAGAGCAGGAAGTTGCAGTACGGCTGTAGCTCTGTATACTTCCAATCTAGGACATTATATCCTACGACCGTTATTACATCTTTAGAGCAGGAAGGTGCAGTACTGCTGAAGTTCTCTGTACATGCAATCTTAGACATTATATCTTACTACTGTTATTACATGTTTAGAACAGGAAGGCCAGTACTGCTGTAGCTCTGCATACTTCCAATCTTGGACATTATATCTTACTACCGTTATTACATGTTTAGAACAGGAAGGTGCAGTACTGCTGTAGCTCTGCATACTTCCAATAATGAAATTTATATCCTACTACCGTTATTAAATCTTTAGAACGGGAGTGCAGTACTGCTGTAACTCTGTATACTTCCAATCTTGGATATTATATCCTACTGCCGTTATTACATGTTTAGAGCAGGAAGGCGCAGTACTGCTGTAGCTCTGCATACTTCCAATCTTGGACATTATATCTTACTACCGTTATTACATCTTTAGAGCAGGAAGGTGCAGTACTGCTGTAGCCCTGCATACTTCCAATCTAGGACATTATATCTTACTACCGTTATTACATCTTTAGAGCAGGAAGGGGCAGTACTGCTGTAGCCCTGCATACTTCCAATCATGAACATTATATCCTACTACCTTACAACCGTTATTACATCTTTAGAGCAGGAAGTAGCAGTACTGCTGTAGCTCTGTATACTTGCAATCTTGGACATTATATCTTACTACCGTTATTACATCTTTGAAGCAGGAAGGTGCAGTACTGCTGTAACTCTGTATACTTCCAATCTTGGACATTATATCCTACTGCCGTTATTACATTATTAGAACAGGAAGGTGCAGTAGTGCTGTAGCTCTGCATACTTCCAATCTTGGACATTATATCATACTAAAGTTATTACATCTTTAGAGCAAGAAGGTGCAGTACAGCTCTAGCTCTGCAAACTTCCAATCATGAACATTATATCCTACTACCGTTATTACATCTTTAGAACAGGAAGGCGCAGTACTGCTGTAGCTCTGCATACTTCCAATCATGAATATTATATCCTACTACCCTACTACCGTTATTACATCTTTAGAGCAGGAAGTAGCAGTACTGCTGTAGCTCTGTATACTTGCAATCTTGGACATTATACCTTACTACCGTTATTACATCTTTAGAGCAGGAAGGTGCAGTACTGCAGTAGCTCAGTATACTTGCAATCTTGGACATTATATCTTACTACCGTTATTACATGTTTAGAACAGGAAGGCCAGTAGTGCTGTAGCTCGGCATACTTCCAATATTGTAAATTATATCCTACTACCGTTATTACATCTTTAGAGCAGGAAGGTGCAGTACTGCTGTAGCTCTGTATACTTGCAATCTTAGACATTATATCTTACTACCGTTATTACATATTTAGAACAGGAAGGCCAGTACTGCTGTAGCTCTGCATACTTCCAATCTTGGACATGATATCTTACTACCGTTATTACATAACAAGAGTTTAGTGCTTTTCAGTCGGTCAACACGAATGTACCCAAAAGAGATGGGTTATGCCCTAATCCTGAAATAAATTACATGAGATTAATAAAACACTAGGATGACCAGTTTCGATCGTCAAGCGATCATCATCAGATCCAATACACTTAGGCTATAAAATCTATGTTTGAAATACAGGTGAAAATATTTACAATATGTACAATTATTTAGTTGCAGTATTGGTACTGCAACTGTCAGTGTATGCTAAATGCAGTATATATGTTAGGTGAAATGCTAAATGGTGATGGCTATCCGGAGATTGTACTTTAGAGAGATTATATGGTTGTAAACTATGGTTAAACTATAAAAATTTTTAGGCTAACTACTTATCTGATTGTCTTCCGTACTACAGCTATTCGCAGTTTCCGTGCTCACTTGAACTCGCTGTGCGGGACCAGTTTCGATCGTCAAGCGATCATCATCAGATCCAATACACTTAGGCTATAAAATCTATGTTTGAAATACAGGTGAAAATATTTACAATATGTACAATTATTTAGTTGCAGTATTGGTACTGCAACTGTCAGTGTATGCTAAATGCAGTATATATGTTAGGTGAAATGCTAAATGGTGATGGCTATCCGGAGATTGTACTTTAGAGAGATTATATGGTTGTAAACTATGGTTAAACTATAAAAATTTTTTTTTTTTTTCACCTGTATTTCAAACATAGATTTTATAGCCTAAGTGTATTGGATCTGATGATGATCGCTTGACGATCGAAACTGGTCCCGCACAGCGAGTTCAAGTGAGCACGGAAACTGCGAATAGCTGTAGTACGGAAGACAATCAGATAAGTAGTTAGCCTAAAATTTTTATAGTTTAACCATAGTTTACAACCATATAATCTCTCTAAAGTACAATCTCCGGATAGCCATCACCATTTAGCATTTCACCTAACATATATACTGCATTTAGCATACACTGACAGTTGCAGTACCAATACTGCAACTAAATAATTGTACATATTGTAAATATTTTCACCTGTATTTCAAACATAGATTTTATAGCCTAAGTGTATTGGATCTGATGATGATCGCTTGACGATCGAAACTGGTCATCCTAGTGTTTTATTAATCTCATGTAATTTATTTCAGGATTAGGGCATAACCCATCTCTTTTGGGTACATTCGTGTTGACCGACTGAAAAGCACTAAACTCTTGTTTACTAAGGCAACACTGAAAATATGGCTTCAAACACCACAACCGTTATTACATGTTTAGAACAGGAATGTGCAGTACTGCTGTAGCTCTGCATACTTCCAATAATGAAATTTATATCCTACTACCGTTATTACATCTTTAGAACGGGAGTGCAGTATTGCTGTAAATCTGTATACTTCCAATCTTGGACATTATATCCTACTGCAGTTATTACATGTTTAGAGCAGGAAGGCGCAGTACTGCTGTAGCTCTGCATACTTCCAATCTTGTACATTATATCTTAATACCGTTATTACATCTTTAGAGCAGGAAGGTGCAGTACTGCTGCAGCTCTGCATATTTCCAATCTTGGACATTATATCCTACTACCGTTATTACATCTTTAGAACAGGAGGGTGCAGTACTGTTGTAGCTCAGCATGCTTCCAATCTAGGACATTATATCTTACTACAGTTATTACATCTTTAGAACAGGAAGGTGCAGGTCTGCTGTAGCTCTGCATACTTCCAATCTTGGACATTATATCTTACTACCGTTATTACATATTTGGAGCAGGAAGGTGCAGTACTGCTGCAGCTCTGCATATTTCCAATCTTGGACATTATATACTACTACCGTTATTACATCTTTAGAGCAGGAAGGTGCTGTACTGCTGCAGCTCTGCATATTTCCAATCTTGGATATTATATCCTACTACCGTTATTACATCTTTAGAACAGGACGGTGCAGTACTGCTGTTGCTCGGCATATTTCCAATCTTCGACATTATATCTTACTACCGTTATTACATCTTTAGAACAGGAAGGTGCAGTACTGCTGTAGCTCTGCATATTTCCAATCTTGGACATTACGTCCTACTACCGTTATTACATCTTTCGAACAGGAAGGTGCAGTACGGCTGTAGCTCTGCATACTTCCAATCTTGGACATTATATCCTACTACCGTTATTACATTTTCATAGCAAGGAAGTGCAGTACTGCTGTAGCTCTGTATACTTCCAATCTTGGACATTATATCCTACTACCTTTATTACATCATTAGAGCAGGAAGGTGCTGTACTGCTGTAGCTCTATATACTTCCAAACTTGGACATTATATCCTACTACCGTTATTACATCATTAGAGCAGGAAGGTGCAGTACTGCTGCAGCTCTGCATATTTCCAATCTTGGACAATATATACTACTACCGTTATTACATCTTTAGAGCAGGAAGGTGCAGTACTGCTGCAGCTCTGCATATTTCCAATCTTGGATATTATATCCTACTACCGTTATTACATCTTTAGAACAGAAAGGTGCAGTACTGCTGTAGCTCTGCATATTTCCGATCTTCGACTTTATATCTTACTACCGTTATTACATCTTTAGAACAGGAAGGTGCAGTACTGCTGTAGCTCTGCATGTTTCCAATCTTGGACATTATATCCTACTACCGTTATTACATCTTTAGAACAGGAAGGTGCAGTACGGCTGTAGCTCTGCATACTTCCAATCTTGGACATTATATCCTACTACCGTTAATACACCTTTAGAGCAGGAAGGTGCAGTACTGCTGTAGCCCTGCATACTTCCAATCTAGGACATTATATCTTACTACCGTTATTACATCTTTAGAGCAGGAAGGGGCAGTACTGCTGTAGCCCTGCATACTTCCAATCATGAACATTATATCCTACTACCTTACAACCGTTATTACATCTTTAGAGCAGGAAGTAGCAGTACTGCTGTAGCTCTGTATACTTGCAATCTTGGACATTATATCTTACTACCGTTATTACATCTTTGAAGCAGGAAGGTGCAGTACTGCTGTAACTCTGTATACTTCCAATCTTGGACATTATATCCTACTGCCGTTATTACATTATTAGAACAGGAAGGTGCAGTAGTGCTGTAGCTCTGCATACTTCCAATCTTGGACATTATATCATACTAAAGTTATTACATCTTTAGAGCAAGAAGGTGCAGTACAGCTCTAGCTCTGCAAACTTCCAATCATGAACATTATATCCTACTACCTTAATTACATCTTTAGAACAGGAAGGCGCAGTACTGCTGTAGCTCTGCATACTTCCAATCATGAATATTATATCCTACTACCCTACTACCGTTATTACATCTTTAGAGCAGGAAGTAGCAGTACTGCTGTAGCTCTGTATACTTGCAATCTTGGACATTATATCTTACTACCGTTATTACATCTTTAGAGCAGGAAGGTGCAGTACTGCAGTAGCTCAGTATACTTCCAATCTTGGACATTATATCTTACTACCGTTATTACATGTTTAGAACAGGAAGGCCAGTAGTGCTGTAGCTCGGCATACTTCCAATATTGTAAATTATATCCTACTACCGTTATTACATCTTTAGAGCAGGAAGGTGCAGTACTGCTGTAGCTCTGTATACTTGCAATCTTAGACATTATATCTTACTATCGTTATTACATATTTAGAACAGGAAGGCCAGTACTGCTGTAGCTCTGCATACTTCCAATCTTGGACATGATATCTTACTACCGTTATTACATGTTTAGAACAGGAATGTGCAGTACTGCTGTAGCTCTGCATACTTCCAATAATGAAATTTATATCCTACTACCGTTATTACATCTTTAGAACGGGAGTGCAGTATTGCTGTAAATCTGTATACTTCCAATCTTGGACATTATATCCTACTGCAGTTATTACATGTTTAGAGCAGGAAGGCGCAGTACTGCTGTAGCTCTGCATACTTCCAATCTTGTACATTATATCTTAATACCGTTATTACATCTTTAGAGCAGGAAGGTGCAGTACTGCTGCAGCTCTGCATATATCCAATCTTGGACATTATATCCTACTACCGTTATTACATCTTTAGAACAGGAGGGTGCAGTACTGTTGTAGCTCAGCATGCTTCCAATCTAGGACATTATATCTTACTACAGTTATTACATCTTTAGAACAGGAAGGTGCAGGTCTGCTGTAGCTCTGCATACTTCCAATCTTGGACATTATATCTTACTACCGTTATTACATATTTGGAGCAGGAAGGTGCAGTACTGCTGCAGCTCTGCATATTTCCAATCTTGGACATTATATACTACTACCGTTATTACATCTTTAGAGCAGGAAGGTGCAGTACTGCTGCAGCTCTGCATATTTCCAATCTTGGATATTATATCCTACTACCGTTATTACATCTTTAGAACAGGACGGTGCGTACTGCTGTAGCTCGGCATATTTCCAATCTTCGACATTATATCTTACTACCGTTATTACATCTTTAGAACAGGAAGGTGCAGTACTGCTGTAGCTCTGCATATTTCCAATCTTGGACATTACATCCTACTACCGTTATTACATCTTTCGAACAGGAAGGTGCAGTACGGCTGTAGCTCTGCATACTTCCAATCTTGGACATTATATCCTACTACCGTTATTACATTTTCATAGCAAGGAAGTGCAGTACTGCTGTAGCTCTGTATACTTCCAATCTTGGACATTATATCCTACTACCTTTATTACATCATTAGAGCAGGAAGGTGCTGTACTGCTGTAGCTCTGTATACTTCCAAACTTGGACATTATATCCTACTACCGTTATTACATCATTAGAGCAGGAAGGTGCAGTACTGCTGCAGCTCTGCATATTACCAATCTTGGACAATATATACTACTACCGTTATTACATCTTTAGAGCAGGAAGGTGCAGTACTGCTGCAGCTCTGCATATTTCCAATCTTGGATATTATATCCTACTACCGTTATTACATCTTTAGAACAGGTAGGGGCAGTACTGCTGTAGCTCTGCATATTTCCGATCTTCGACTTTATATCTTACTACCGTTATTACATCTTTAGAACAGGAAGGTGCAGTACTGCTGTAGCTCTGCATGTTTCCAATCTTGGACATTATATCCTACTACCGTTATTACATCTTTAGAACAGGAAGGTGCAGTACGGCTGTAGCTCTGCATACCTCCAATCTTGGACATTATATCCTACTACCGTTATTACATCTTTAGAACAGGAAGGTGCAGTACGGCTGTAGCTCTGCATACTTCCAATCTTGGACATTATATCCTACTACAGTTATTACATCATTTGAGCAGGAAGGTGCAGTACTGCTGTAGCTCTGCATACTTCCAATCTTGGACATTATATCCTACTACCATAATTACATTATTAGAGCATGAAGGTGCAGTACTGCTGTAGCTCTGCATACTTCCAATCTTGGACATTATATCCTACTACCGTTATTACATCATTAGAGCAGGAAGTTGCAGTACGGCTGTAGCTCTGTATACTTCCAATCTAGGACATTATATCCTACGACCGTTATTACATCTTTAGAGCAGGAAGGTGCAGTACTGCTGAAGTTCTCTGTACATGCAATCTTAGACATTATATCTTACTACTGTTATTACATGTTTAGAACAGGAAGGCCAGTACTGCTGTAGCTCTGCATACTTCCAATCTTGGACATTATATCTTACTACCGTTATTACATGTTTAGAACAGGAAGGTGCAGTACTGCTGTAGCTCTGCATACTTCCAATAATGAAATTTATATCCTACTACCGTTATTAAATCTTTAGAACGGGAGTGCAGTACTGCTGTAACTCTGTATACTTCCAATCTTGGATATTATATCCTACTGCCGTTATTGCATGTTTAGAGCAGGAAGGCGCAGTACTGCTGTAGCTCTGCATACTTCCAATCTTGGACATTATATCTTACTACCGTTATTACATGTTTAGAACAGGAAGGTTGAGTACTGCTGTAGATCTGCCTACTTCCAATCTTGGACATTATATCTTACTACAGTTATTACATATTTAAAGCAGGAAAGGGCAGTGCTGCTGTAGCTCTCTATACTTCCAATTTTTGAGATTAGATCCTACTACCGTTATTACATCTTTAGAACAGGAAAGTGCAGTACTGCTGTAGATCTGCATACTTCCAATCATGAACAATATATCCTACTACCCTACTACGGTTATTACATCTTAAGAGCAGGAAGGTCCAGTACTGCTGTAGCTCTGCACATTTACAATCTCGGACATTATATCCTACTACCGTTATTACATCTTTAGAACAGGAGGGTGCAGTACTGCTGTAGCTCTGTTTACTTCCAATGCTGGACAATATATCCTACTACCGTTATTACATTATTAGAACAGGAAGGTGCAGTACTGCTGTAGCTCTGCATACTTCCAATCTTGGACATTATATCTTACTACAACTATTACATCTTTAGAGCAGGAAGGAGCAGTACTTCTGTAGTTCTGCATATTTCCAATCTTGGATATTATATCCTACTACGGTTATTACCTCTTTAGAACAGGAAGGTGCAGTACTGCTGTAGCTCTCTATACTTCCAATCTTGGACATTATATCCTACTACCGTTATTACATCTTTAGAGCAGGAAGGTGCAGTACTGCTGCAGCTCTGCATATTTCCAATCTTGGACATTATATCCTACTACCGTTATTACATCCTTAGTACAGGAAGGTGCAGTACTGCTGTAGCTCTGCATACTTCCAATCTTGGACATTATATCTTACTACCGTTATTACATCTTTAGATCAGGAAGGTGCAGTACTGCTGCAGCTCTGCATACTTCCAATCTTGGACATTATATCTTACTACCGTTATTACATCTTTAGAGCAGGAAAGTGCGCTACTGCTGCAGCTCTGCATATTTCCAATCTTGGACATTATATCCTACTACCGTTATTACATCTTTAGAACAGGACGGTGCTTATCTGCTGTAGCTCTGCATACTTCCAATCTTGGACATTATATCTTACTACCGTTATTACATCCTTAGAACAGGAAGGTGCAGTACTGCTGTAGCTCTGCATACTTCCAATCTTGGATATTATATCCTACTACCGTTATTACTTCTTTAGAACAGGAAGGTGCAGTACTGCTGTAGCTCTGCATATTTCCAATCTTCGACATTATATCTTACTACCGTTATTACATCTTTAGAACAGGAAGGTGCAGTACTGCTGTAGCTCTGCATATTTCCAATCTTGGACATTATATCCTACTACCGTTATTACATCTTTAGAACAGGAAGGTGCAGTACGGCTGCAGCTCTGCATACCTCCAATCATGGACATTATATCCTACTACCGTTATTACATCTTTAGAACAGGAAGGTGCAGTACGGCTTTAGCTCTGCATACTACCAATCTTGGACATTATATCCTACTACCGTTATTACATCATTGGAGCAGGAAGGTGCAGTACTGCTGTAGCTCTGCATACTTCCAATCTTGGACATTATATCCTACTACCGTTATTACATCATTAGAGCAGGAAGTTACAGTACGGCTGTAGCTCTGTATACTTCCAATCTTGGACATTATATCCTACTACCGTTATTACATCATTAGAGCAGGAAGGTGCAGTACTGCTGTAGCTCTGCATACTTCCATTCTTGGAAATTATATCCTACTACCGTTATTACATTATTAGAGCAGGAAGGTGCAGTAATGCTGTAGCTCTGTATACTTCCAATCTTGGACATTATATCCTACTACAGTTATTACATCCTTAGAACAGGAAGATGCAGCACTGCAGTAGCTCTGCATACTTCCAATCTTGGACATTATATCTTAGTACCGTTATTACATCCTTAGACCAGGAAGGTGCAGTACTGCTGTGGCTCTGTATACTTCCAATCTTGGACATTATATCCTACTACCGTTATTACATCATTAGAGCAGGAAGGTGCAGTACTGCTGCAGCTCTGCATATTTCCAATCTTGGATATTATATCCTACTACCGTTATTACATCTTTAGAACAGAAAGGTGCAGTACTGCTGTAGCTCTGCATATTTCCGATCTTCGACTTTATATCTTACTACCGTTATTACATCTTTAGAACAGGAAGGTGCAGTACTGCTGTAGCTCTGCATGTTTCCAATCTTGGACATTATATCCTACTACCGTTATTACATCTTTAGAACAGGAAGGTGCAGTACGGCTGTAGCTCTGCATACTTCCAATCTTGGACATTATATCCTACTACCGTTAATACACCTTTAGAGCAGGAAGGTGCAGTACTGCTGTAGCCCTGCATACTTCCAATCTAGGACATTATATCTTACTACCGTTATTACATCTTTAGAGCAGGAAGGGGCAGTACTGCTGTAGCCCTGCATACTTCCAATCATGAACATTATATCCTACTACCTTACAACCGTTATTACATCTTTAGAGCAGGAAGTAGCAGTACTGCTGTAGCTCTGTATACTTGCAATCTTGGACATTATATCTTACTACCGTTATTACATCTTTGAAGCAGGAAGGTGCAGTACTGCTGTAACTCTGTATACTTCCAATCTTGGACATTATATCCTACTGCCGTTATTACATTATTAGAACAGGAAGGTGCAGTAGTGCTGTAGCTCTGCATACTTCCAATCTTGGACATTATATCATACTAAAGTTATTACATCTTTAGAGCAAGAAGGTGCAGTACAGCTCTAGCTCTGCAAACTTCCAATCATGAACATTATATCCTACTACCGTTATTACATCTTTAGAACAGGAAGGCGCAGTACTGCTGTAGCTCTGCATACTTCCAATCATGAATATTATATCCTACTACCCTACTACCGTTATTACATCTTTAGAGCAGGAAGTAGCAGTACTGCTGTAGCTCTGTATACTTGCAATCTTGGACATTATATCTTACTACCGTTATTACATCTTTAGAGCAGGAAGGTGCAGTACTGCAGTAGCTCAGTATACTTGCAATCTTGGACATTATATCTTACTACCGTTATTACATGTTTAGAACAGGAAGGCCAGTAGTGCTGTAGCTCGGCATACTTCCAATATTGTAAATTATATCCTACTACCGTTATTACATCTTTAGAGCAGGAAGGTGCAGTACTGCTGTAGCTCTGTATACTTGCAATCTTAGACATTATATCTTACTATCGTTATTACATATTTAGAACAGGAAGGCCAGTACTGCTGTAGCTCTGCATACTTCCAATCTTGGACATGATATCTTACTACCGTTATTACATGTTTAGAACAGGAATGTGCAGTACTGCTGTAGCTCTGCATACTTCCAATAATGAAATTTATATCCTACTACCGTTATTACATCTTTAGAACGGGAGTGCAGTATTGCTGTAAATCTGTATACTTCCAATCTTGGACATTATATCCTACTGCAGTTATTACATGTTTAGAGCAGGAAGGCGCAGTACTGCTGTAGCTCTGCATACTTCCAATCTTGTACATTATATCTTAATACCGTTATTACATCTTTAGAGCAGGAAGGTGCAGTACTGCTGCAGCTCTGCATATTTCCAATCTTGGACATTATATCCTACTACCGTTATTACATCTTTAGAACAGGAGGGTGCAGTACTGTTGTAGCTCAGCATGCTTCCAATCTAGGACATTATATCTTACTACAGTTATTACATCTTTAGAACAGGAAGGTGCAGGTCTGCTGTAGCTCTGCATACTTCCAATCTTGGACATTATATCCTACTACCGTTATTACATTTTCATAGCAAGGAAGTGCAGTACTGCTGTAGCTCTGTATACTTCCAATCTTGGACATTATATCCTACTACCTTTATTACATCATTAGAGCAGGAAGGTGCTGTACTGCTGTAGCTCTGTATACTTCCAAACTTGGACATTATATCCTACTACCGTTATTACATCATTAGAGCAGGAAGGTGCAGTACTGCTGCAGCTCTGCATATTACCAATCTTGGACAATATATACTACTACCGTTATTACATCTTTAGAGCAGGAAGGTGCAGTACTGCTGCAGCTCTGCATATTTCCAATCTTGGATATTATATCCTACTACCGTTATTACATCTTTAGAACAGGAAGGGGCAGTACTGCTGTAGCTCTGCATATTTCCGATCTTCGACTTTATATCTTACTACCGTTATTACATCTTTAGAACAGGAAGGTGCAGTACTGCTGTAGCTCTGCATGTTTCCAATCTTGGACATTATATCCTACTACCGTTATTACATCTTTAGAACAGGAAGGTGCAGTACGGCTGTAGCTCTGCAAACCTCCAATCTTGGACATTATATCCTACTACCGTTATTACATCTTTAGAACAGGAAGGTGCAGTACGGCTGTAGCTCTGCATACTTCCAATCTTGGACATTATATCCTACTACAGTTATTACATCATTAGAGCAGGAAGGTGCAGTACTGCTGTAGCTCTGCATACTTCCAATCTTGGACATTATATCCTACTACCATAATTACATTATTAGAGCATGAAGGTGCAGTACTGCTGTAGCTCTGCATACTTCCAATCTTGGACATTATATCCTACTACCGTTATTACATCATTAGAGCAGGAAGTTGCAGTACGGCTGTAGCTCTGTATACTTCCAATCTAGGACATTATATCCTACGACCGTTATTACATCTTTAGAGCAGGAAGGTGCAGTACTGCTGAAGTTCTCTGTACATGCAATCTTAGACATTATATCTTACTACTGTTATTACATGTTTAGAACAGGAAGGCCAGTACTGCTGTAGCTCTGCATACTTCCAATCTTGGACATTATATCTTACTACCGTTATTACATGTTTAGAACAGGAAGGTGCAGTACTGCTGTAGCTCTGCATACTTCCAATAATGAAATTTATATCCTACTACCGTTATTAAATCTTTAGAACGGGAGTGCAGTACTGCTGTAACTCTGTATACTTCCAATCTTGGATATTATATCCTACTGCCGTTATTACATGTTTAGAGCAGGAAGGCGCAGTACTGCTGTAGCTCTGCATACTTCCAATCTTGGACATTATATCTTACTACCGTTATTACATCTTTAGAGCAGGAAGGTGCAGTACTGCTGTAGCCCTGCATACTTCCAATCTAGGACATTATATCTTACTACCGTTATTACATCTTTAGAGCAGGAAGGGGCAGTACTGCTGTAGCCCTGCATACTTCCAATCATGAACATTATATCCTACTACCTTACAACCGTTATTACATCTTTAGAGCAGGAAGTAGCAGTACTGCTGTAGCTCTGTATACTTGCAATCTTGGACATTATATCTTACTACCGTTATTACATCTTTGAAGCGGGAAGGTGCAGTACTGCTGTAACTCTGTATACTTCCAATCTTGGACATTATATCCTACTGCCGTTATTACATTATTAGAACAGGAAGGTGCAGTAGTGCTGTAGCTCTGCATACTTCCAATCTTGGACATTATATCATACTAAAGTTATTACATCTTTAGAGCAAGAAGGTGCAGTACAGCTCTAGCTCTGCAAACTTCCAATCATGAACATTATATCCTACTACCGTTATTACATCTTTAGAACAGGAAGGCGCAGTACTGCTGTAGCTCTGCATACTTCCAATCATGAATATTATATCCTACTACCCTACTACCGTTATTACATCTTTAGAGCAGGAAGTAGCAGTACTGCTGTAGCTCTGTATACTTGCAATCTTGGACATTATACCTTACTACCGTTATTACATCTTTAGAGCAGGAAGGTGCAGTACTGCAGTAGCTCAGTATACTTGCAATCTTGGACATTATATCTTACTACCGTTATTACATGTTTAGAACAGGAAGGCCAGTAGTGCTGTAGCTCGGCATACTTCCAATATTGTAAATTATATCCTACTACCGTTATTACATCTTTAGAGCAGGAAGGTGCAGTACTGCTGTAGCTCTGTATACTTGCAATCTTAGACATTATATCTTACTACCGTTATTACATATTTAGAACAGGAAGGCCAGTACTGCTCTAGCTCTGCATACTTCCAATCTTGGACATGATATCTTACTACCGTTATTACATGTTTAGAACAGGAATGTGCAGTACTGCTGTAGCTCTGCATACTTCCAATAATGAAATTTATATCCTACTACCGTTATTACATCTTTAGAACGGGAGTGCAGTATTGCTGTAAATCTGTATACTTCCAATCTTGGACATTATATCCTACTGCAGTTATTACATGTTTAGAGCAGGAAGGCGCAGTACTGCTGTAGCTCTGCATACTTCCAATCTTGTACATTATATCTTAATACCGTTATTACATCTTTAGAGCAGGAAGGTGCAGTACTGCTGCAGCTCTGCATATTTCCAATCTTGGACATTATATCCTACTACCGTTATTACATCTTTAGAACAGGAGGGTGCAGTACTGTTGTAGCTCAGCATGCTTCCAATCTAGGACATTATATCTTACTACAGTTATTACATCTTTAGAACAGGAAGGTGCAGGTCTGCTGTAGCTCTGCATACTTCCAATCTTGGACATTATATCTTACTACCGTTATTACATATTTGGAGCAGGAAGGTGCAGTACTGTTGCAGCTCTGCATATTTCCAATCTTGGACATTATATACTACTACCGTTATTACATCTTTAGAGCAGGAAGGTGCTGTACTGCTGCAGCTCTGCATATTTCCAATCTTGGATATTATATCCTATTACCGTTATTACATCTTTAGAACAGGACGGTGCAGTACTGCTGTTGCTCGGCATATTTCCAATCTTCGACATTATATCTTACTACCGTTATTACATCTTTAGAACAGGAAGGTGCAGTACTGCTGTAGCTCTGCATATTTCCAATCTTGGACATTACGTCCTACTACCGTTATTACATCTTTCGAACAGGAAGGTGCAGTACGGCTGTAGCTCTGCATACTTCCAATCTTGGACATTATATCCTACTACCGTTATTACATTTTCATAGCAAGGAAGTGCAGTACTGCTGTAGCTCTGTATACTTCCAATCTTGGACATTATATCCTACTACCTTTATTACATCATTAGAGCAGGAAGGTGCTGTACTGCTGTAGCTCTGCATGTTTCCAATCTTGGACATTATATCCTACTACCGTTATTACATCTTTAGAACAGGAAGGTGCAGTACGGCTGTAGCTCTGCATACTTCCAATCTTGGACATTATATCCTACTACCGTTAATACACCTTTAGAGCAGGAAGGTGCAGTACTGCTGTAGCCCTGCATACTTCCAATCTAGGACATTATATCTTACTACCGTTATTACATCTTTAGAGCAGGAAGGGGCAGTACTGCTGTAGCCCTGCATACTTCCAATCATGAACATTATATCCTACTACCTTACAACCGTTATTACATCTTTAGAGCAGGAAGTAGCAGTACTGCTGTAGCTCTGTATACTTGCAATCTTGGACATTATATCTTACTACCGTTATTACATCTTTGAAGCAGGAAGGTGCAGTACTGCTGTAACTCTGTATACTTCCAATCTTGGACATTATATCCTACTGCCGTTATTACATTATTAGAACAGGAAGGTGCAGTAGTGCTGTAGCTCTGCATACTTCCAATCTTGGACATTATATCATACTAAAGTTATTACATCTTTAGAGCAAGAAGATGCAGTACAGCTCTAGCTCTGCAAACTTCCAATCATGAACATTATATCCTACTACCTTTATTACATCTTTAGAACAGGAAGGCGCAGTACTGCTGTAGCTCTGCATACTTCCAATCATGAATATTAAATCCTACTACCCTACTACCGTTATTACATCTTTAGAGCAGGAAGTAGCAGTACTGCTGTAGCTCTGTATACTTGCAATCTTGGACATTATATCTTACTACCGTTATTACATCTTTAGAGCAGGAAGGTGCAGTACTGCAGTAGCTCAGTATACTTCCAATCTTGGACATTATATCTTACTACCGTTATTACATGTTTAGAACAGGAAGGCCAGTAGTGCTGTAGCTCGGCATACTTCCAATATTGTAAATTATATCCTACTACCGTTATTACATCTTTAGAGCAGGAAGGTGCAGTACTGCTGTAGCTCTGTATACTTGCAATCTTAGACATTATATCTTACTATCGTTATTACATATTTAGAACAGGAAGGCCAGTACTGCTGTAGCTCTGCATACTTCCAATCTTGGACATGATATCTTACTACCGTTATTACATGTTTAGAACAGGAATGTGCAGTACTGCTGTAGCTCTGCATACTTCCAATAATGAAATTTATATCCTACTACCGTTATTACATCTTTAGAACGGGAGTGCAGTATTGCTGTAAATCTGTATACTTCCAATCTTGGACATTATATCCTACTGCAGTTATTACATGTTTAGAGCAGGAAGGCGCAGTACTGCTGTAGCTCTGCATACTTCCAATCTTGTACATTATATCTTAATACCGTTATTACATCTTTAGAGCAGGAAGGTGCAGTACTGCTGCAGCTCTGCATATTTCCAATCTTGGACATTATATCCTACTACCGTTATTACATCTTTAGAACAGGAGGGTGCAGTACTGTTGTAGCTCAGCATGCTTCCAATCTAGGACATTATATCTTACTACAGTTATTACATCTTTAGAACAGGAAGGTGCAGGTCTGCTGTAGCTCTGCATACTTCCAATCTTGGACATTATATCTTACTACCGTTATTACATATTTGGAGCAGGAAGGTGCAGTACTGCTGCAGCTCTGCATATTTCCAATCTTGGACATTATATACTACTACCGTTATTACATCTTTAGAGCAGGAAGGTGCAGTACTGCTGCAGATCTGCATATTTCCAATCTTGGATATTATATCCTACTACCGTTATTACATCTTTAGAACAGGACGGTGCAGTACTGCTGTAGCTCGGCATATTTCCAATCTTCGACATTATATCTTACTACCGTTATTACATCTTTAGAACAGGAAGGTGCAGTACTGCTGTAGCTCTGCATATTTCCAATCTTGGACATTACATCCTACTACCGTTATTACATCTTTCGAACAGGAAGGTGCAGTACGGCTGTAGCTCTGCATACTTCCAATCTTGGACATTATATCCTACTACCGTTATTACATTTTCATAGCAAGGAAGTGCAGTACTGCTGTAGCTCTGTATACTTCCAATCTTGGACATTATATCCTACTACCTTTATTACATCATTAGAGCAGGAAGGTGCTGTACTGCTGTAGCTCTGTATACTTCCAAACTTGGACATTATATCCTACTACCGTTATTACATCATTAGAGCAGGAAGGTGCAGTACTGCTGCAGCTCTGCATATTACCAATCTTGGACAATATATACTACTACCGTTATTACATCTTTAGAGCAGGAAGGTGCAGTACTGCTGCAGCTCTGCATATTTCCAATCTTGGATATTATATCCTACTACCGTTATTACATCTTTAGAACAGGAAGGGGCAGTACTGCTGTAGCTCTGCATATTTCCGATCTTCGACTTTATATCTTACTACCGTTATTACATCTTTAGAACAGGAAGGTGCAGTACTGCTGTAGCTCTGCATGTTTCCAATCTTGGACATTATATCCTACTACCGTTATTACATCTTTAGAACAGGAAGGTGCAGTACGGCTGTAGCTCTGCATACCTCCAATCTTGGACATTATATCCTACTACCGTTATTACATCTTTAGAACAGGAAGGTGCAGTACGGCTGTAGCTCTGCATACTTCCAATCTTGGACATTATATCCTACTACAGTTATTACATCATTAGAGCAGGAAGGTGCAGTACTGCTGTAGCTCTGCATACTTCCAATCTTGGACATTATATCCTACTACCATAATTACATTATTAGAGCATGAAGGTGCAGTACTGCTGTAGCTCTGCATACTTCCAATCTTGGACATTATATCCTACTACCGTTATTACATCATTAGAGCAGGAAGTTGCAGTACGGCTGTAGCTCTGTATACTTCCAATCTAGGACATTATATCCTACGACCGTTATTACATCTTTAGAGCAGGAAGGTGCAGTACTGCTGAAGTTCTCTGTACATGCAATCTTAGACATTATATCTTACTACTGTTATTACATGTTTAGAACAGGAAGGCCAGTACTGCTGTAGCTCTGCATACTTCCAATCTTGGACATTATATCTTACTACCGTTATTACATGTTTAGAACAGGAAGGTGCAGTACTGCTGTAGCTCTGCATACTTCCAATAATGAAATTTATATCCTACTACCGTTATTAAATCTTTAGAACGGGAGTGCAGTACTGCTGTAACTCTGTATACTTCCAATCTTGGATATTATATCCTACTGCCGTTATTACATGTTTAGAGCAGGAAGGCGCAGTACTGCTGTAGCTCTGCATACTTCCAATCTTGGACATTATATCTTACTACCGTTATTACATGTTTAGAACAGGAAGGTTGAGTACTGCTGTAGATCTGCCTACTTCCAATCTTGGACATTATATCTTACTACAGTTATTACATATTTAAAGCAGGAAAGGGCAGTGCTGCTGTAGCTCTCTATACTTCCAATTTTTGAGATTAGATCCTACTACCGTTATTACATCTTTAGAACAGGAAAGTGCAGTACTGCTGTAGATCTGCATACTTCCAATCATGAACAATATATCCTACTACCCTACTACGGTTATTACATCTTAAGAGCAGGAAGGTCCAGTACTGCTGTAGCTCTGCACATTTACAATCTCGGACATTATATCCTACTACCGTTATTACATCTTTAGAACAGGAGGGTGCAGTACTGCTGTAGCTCTGTTTACTTCCAATGCTGGACAATATATCCTACTACCGTTATTACATTATTAGAACAGGAAGGTGCAGTACTGCTGTAGCTCTGCATACTTCCAATCTTGGACATTATATCTTACTACAACTATTACATCTTTAGAGCAGGAAGGAGCAGTACTTCTGTCGTTCTGCATATTTCCAATCTTGGATATTATATCCTACTACGGTTATTACCTCTTTAGAACAGGAAGGTGCAGTACTGCTGTAGCTCTCTATACTTCCAATCTTGGACATTATATCCTACTACCGTTATTACATCTTTAGAGCAGGAAGGTGCAGTACTGCTGCAGCTCTGCATATTTCCAATCTTGGACATTATATCCTACTACCGTTATTACATCCTTAGTACAGGAAGGTGCAGTACTGCTGTAGCTCTGCATACTTCCAATCTTGGACATTATATCTTACTACCGTTATTACATCTTTAGATCAGGAAGGTGCAGTACTGCTGCAGCTCTGCATACTTCCAATCTTGGACATTATATCTTACTACCGTTATTACATCTTTAGAGCAGGAAAGTGCGCTACTGCTGCAGCTCTGCATATTTCCAATCTTGGACATTATATCCTACTACCGTTATTACATCTTTAGAACAGGACGGTGCTTATCTGCTGTAGCTCTGCATACTTCCAATCTTGGACATTATATCTTACTACCGTTATTACATCCTTAGAACAGGAAGGTGCAGTACTGCTGTAGCTCTGCATACTTCCAATCTTGGATATTATATCCTACTACCGTTATTACTTCTTTAGAACAGGAAGGTGCAGTACTGCTGTAGCTCTGCATATTTCCAATCTTCGACATTATATCTTACTACCGTTATTACATCTTTAGAACAGGAAGGTGCAGTACTGCTGTAGCTCTGCATATTTCCAATCTTGGACATTATATCCTACTACCGTTATTACATCTTTAGAACAGGAAGGTGCAGTACGGCTGCAGCTCTGCATACCTCCAATCATGGACATTATATCCTACTACCGTTATTACATCTTTAGAACAGGAAGGTGCAGTACGGCTGTAGCTCTGCATACTACCAATCTTAGACATTATATCCTACTACCGTTATTACATCATTGGAGCAGGAAGGTGCAGTACTGCTGTAGCTCTGCATACTTCCAATCTTGGACATTATATCCTACTACCGTTATTACATCATTAGAGCAGGAAGTTACAGTACGGCTGTAGCTCTGTATACTTCCAATCTTGGACATTATATCCTACTACCGTTATTACATCATTAGAGCAGGAAGGTGCAGTACTGCTGTAGCTCTGCATACTTCCATTCTTGGAAATTATATCCTACTACCGTTATTACATTATTAGAGCAGGAAGGTGCAGTAATGCTGTAGCTCTGTATACTTCCAATCTTGGACATTATATCCTACTACAGTTATTACATCCTTAGAACAGGAAGATGCAGCACTGCAGTAGCTCTGCATACTTCCAATCTTGGACATTATATCTTAGTACCGTTATTACATCCTTAGACCAGGAAGGTGCAGTACTGCTGTGGCTCTGTATACTTCCAATCTTGGACATTATATCCTACTACCGTTATTACATCATTAGAGCAGGAAAGTGCAGTACTGCTGTAGCTCTGCATACTTCCAATCTTGGACATTATATCCTACTACCGTTATTACATTTTCATAGCAAGAAAGTGCAGTACTGCTGTAGCTCTGTATACTTCCAATCTTGGACATTATATCCTACTACCGTTATTACATCTTTAGAACAGGAAGGTGCAGTACTGCTGTAGCTCTGCATATTTCCAATCTTGGACATAATATCCTACTACCGTTATTTCATCTTTAGAACAGGAAGGTGCAGTACGGCTGTAGCTCTGCATACTTCCAATCTTCGACATTATATCCTACTACCGTTATTACATCATTAGAGCAGGAAGGTGCAGTACTGCTGTAGCTCTGCATACTTCCAATCTTCGACATTATATCCTACTACCGTAATTACATTATTAGAGCATGAAGGTGCAGTAATGCTGTATCTCTGCATACTTCCAATCTTGGACATTATATCCTACTACCGTTATTACATCATTAGAGCAGGAAGTTACAGTACAGCTGTAGCTCTGTATACTTCCAATCTTGCACATTATATCCTACTACCGTTATTACATCATTAGAGCAGGAAGGTGCAGTAGTGCTGTAGCTCTGCATACTTCAATTCTTGGACATTATATCCTACTACCGTTATTACATCATTAGAGCAGGAAGGTGCAGTAATGATGTAGCTCTGTATACTTCCAATCTTGGACATTATATCCTACTACCGTTATTACATCCTTAGAACAGGAAGATGCAGCACTGCTGTAGCTCTGCATACTTGCAATCTTGGACATTATATCTTACTACAATTATTACATCTTTAGACCAGGAAGGTGCAGTAATACTGTAGCTCTGTATACTTCCAATCTTGGACATTATATCCTACTACGGTTATTACATCCTTAGAGCAGGAAGATGTAGCACTGCTGTAGATCTGCATACTTCCAATCTTGGACATTATATCTTACTACCGTTATTACATCCTTAGACCAGGAAGGTGCAGTACTGCTGTACCTCTGCATACTTCCAATCTTGGACATTATACCCTACTACCGTTATTACATCATTAGAGCAGGAAAGTGCAGTACGGCTGTAGCTCTGCATATTTCCAATCTTGGATATTATATCCTACTACCGTTATTACATCATTAGAACAGGAAGGTGCAGTACTGCTGTAGCTCTGCATACTTCCAATCTTGGACATTATATCCTACTACCGTTATTACATCATTAGAGCAGGAAGGTGCAGTACTGCTGTAGCTCAGTATACTTCCAATCTTGGACATTATATCCTACTACCGTTATTACATCATTAGAGCAGGAAGGTTCAGTACTGCTGCAGCTCTGCATATTTCCAATCTTGGACATTATATACTACTACCGTTATTACATCTTTAGAGCAGGAAGGTGCAGTAATGCTGCAGCTCTGCATATTTCCAATCTTGGATATTATATCCTACTACCGTTATTACATCTTTAGAACAGGAAGGTGCAGTACGGCTGTAGCTCTGCATACTTCCAATCTTGGACGTTATATCATATTACCGTTATTACATCTTTAGAACAGGAAGGTGCAGTACTGCTGTAGCTCTGCATATTTCCAATCTTGGACATTATATCCTACTACCGTTATTACATCTTTAGAACAGGAAGGTGCAGTACGGCTGTAGCTCTGCATACCTCCAATCTTGGACATTATACCCTACTACCGTTATTACATCTTTAGAACAGGAAGGTGCAGTACGGCTGTAGCTCTGCATACTTCCAATCTTGGACATTATATCCTACTACCGTTATTATATCATTAGAGCAGGAAGGTGCAGTACTGCTGTAGCTCTGCATACTTCCAATCTTGGACATTATATCCTACTACCGTAATTACATTATTAGAGCATGAAGGTGCAGTACGACTGTAGCTCTGCAAACTTCCAATCTTGGACATTATATCCTACTACCGTTATTACATCATTAGAGCAGGAAGGTGCAGTACTGCTGTAGCTCTGTATACTTCCAATATTGGACATTATATCCTACTACCGTTAATACATGTTTAGAACAGGAAGGTGCATTACTGCTGTAGCTCTGTATACTTCCAAACATGGACATTATATCCTACTACCGTTATTACATCCTTAGAACAGGAAGATGCAGCACTGCTGTAGCTCTGCATACTTCCAATCTTGGACATTATATCTTACTACCGTTATTACATCCTTAGACCAGGAAGGGCTGTAAATCTGTATACTTCCAATCTTGGACATTATATCCTACTGCAGTTATTACATGTTTAGAGCAGGAAGGCGCAGTACTGCTGTAGCTCTGTATACTTCCAAACTTGGACATTATATCCTACTACCGTTATTACATCATTAGGGCAGGAAGATGCAGCACTGCTGTAGCTCTGCATACTTCCAATCTTGGACATTATATCTTACTACCGTTATTACATCCTTAGACCAGGAAGGGCTGTAAATCTGTATACTTCCAATCTTGGACATTATATCCTACTGCAGTTATTACATGTTTAGAGCAGGAAGGCGCAGTACTGCTGTAGCTCTGTATACTTCCAAACTTGGACATTATATCCTACTATCGTTATTACATCTTTAGAACAGGAAGGTGCAGTACTGCTGTAGCTCTGCATACTTCCAATCTTGGGCATTATATCCTACTACCGTTATTACATCATTAGAGCAGGAAAGTGCAGTACTGCTGTAGCTCTGCATACTTCCAATCTTGGACATTATATCCTACTACCGTTATTACATTTTCATAGCAAGAAAGTGCAGTACTGCTGTAGCTCTGTATACTTCCAATCTTGGACATTATATCCTACTACCGTTATTACATAATTAGAGCAGGAAGGTGCAGTACTGCTGGAGCTCTGTATACTTCCAATCTTGGACATTATATCTTACTACCGTTATTACATCCTTAGACCAGGAAGGTGCAGTACTGCTGCAGCTCTGCATATTTCCAATCTTGGACAATATATACTACTACCGTTATTACATCTTTAGAGCAGGAAGGTGCAGTACTGCTGCAGCTCTGCATATTTCCAATCTTGGATATTATATCCTACTACCGTTATTACATCTTTAGAACAGGATGGTGCAGTACTGCTGTAGCTCTGCATATTTCCGATCTTCGACTTTATATCTTACTACCGTTATTACATCTTTAGAACAGGAAGGTGCAGTACTGCTGTAGCTCTGCATATTTCCAATCTTGGACATTATATCCTACTACCGTTATTACATCTTTAGAACAGGAAGGTGCAGTATGGCTGTAGCTCTGCATACCTCCAATCTTGGACATTATATCCTACTACCGTTATTACATCTTTAGAACAGGAAGGTGCAGTACGGCTGTAGCTCTGCATACTTCCAATCTTGGACATTATATCCTACTACCGTTATTACATCATTAGAGCAGGAAGGTGCAGTAATGCTGTAGCTCTGCATACTTCCAATCTTGGACATTATATCCTACTACCATAATTACATTATTAGAGCATGAAGGTGCAGTACTGCTGTAGCTCTGCATACTTCCAATCTTGGACATTATATCCTACTACCGTTATTACATCATTAGAGCAGGAAGTTGCAGTACGGCTGTAGCTCTGTATACTTCCAATCTAGGACATTATATCCTACTACCGTTATTACATCATTAGAGCAGGAAGGTGCAGTACTGCTGTAGCTCTGCATACTTCCGATCTTGGACATTATATCCTACGACCGTTATTACATCTTTAGAGCAGGAAGGTGCAGTACTGCTGAAGTTCTCTATACATGCAATCTTAGACATTATATCTTACTACTGTTATTACATGTTTGGAACAGGAAGGCCAGTACTGCTGTAGCTCTGCATACTTCCAATCTTGGACATTATATCTTACTACCGTTATTACATGTTTAGAACAGGAAGGTGCAGTACTGCTGTAGCTCTGCATACTTCCAATAATGAAATTTATATCCTACTACCGTTATTAAATCTTTAGAACGGGAGTGCAGTACTGCTGTAACTCTGTATACTTCCAATCTTGGACATTATATCCTACTGCCGTTATTACATGTTTAGAGCAGGAAGGCGCAGTACTGCTGTAGCTCTGCATACTTCCAATCTTGGACATTATATCTTACTACCGTTATTACATGTTTAGAACAGGAAGGTTGAGTACCGCTGTAGATCTGCCTACTTCCAATCTTGGACATTATATCTTACTACAGTTATTACATATTTAAAGCAGGAAAGGGCAGTACTGCTGTAGCTCTCTATACTTCCAATTTTTGAGATTATATCCTACTACGGTTATTACATCTTTAGAACAGGAAAGTGCAGTACTGCTGTAGATCTGCATACTTCCAATCATGAACAATATATCCTACTACCCTACTACGGTTATTACATCTTAAGAGCAGGAAGGTCCAGTACTGCTGTAGCTCTGCACATTTACAATCTCGGACATTATATCCTACTACCGTTATTACATCCTTAGTACAGGAAGGTGCAGTACTGCTGTAGCTCTAAATACTTCCAATCTTGGACATTATATCTTACTACCGTTATTACATCTTTAGATCAGGAAGGTGCAGTACTGCTGCAGCTCTGCATACTTCCAATCTTGGACATTATATCTTACTAACGTTATTACATCTTTAGAGCAGGAAAGTGCAGTACTGCTGCAGCTCTGCATATTTCCAATCTTGGACATTATATCCTACTACCGTTATTACATCTTTAGAACAGGACGGTGCTGGTCTGCTGTATCTCTGCATACTTCCAATCTTGGACATTATATCTTACTACCGTTATTACATCTTTAGAACAGGAAGGTGCAGTACTGCTGTAGCTCTGCATACTTCCAATCTTGGATATTATATCCTACTACCGTTATTACTTCTTTAGAACAGGAAGGTGCAGTACTGCTGTAGCTCTGCATATTTCCAATCTTCGACATTATATCTTACTACCGTTATTACATCTTTAGAACAGGAAGGTGCAGTACTGCTGTAGCTCTGCATATTTCCAATCTTGGACATTATATCCTACTACCGTTATTACATCTTTAGAACAGGAAGGTGCAGTACGGCTGTAGCTCTGCATACTACCAATCTTGGACATTATATCCTACTACCGTTATTACATCATTAGAGCAGGAAGGTGCAGTACTGCTGTAGCTTTGCATACTTCCAATCATGGACATTATATCCTACTACCGTTATTACATCATTAGAGCAGGAAGTTACAGTACGGCTGTAGCTCTGTATACTTCCAATCTTGGACATTATATCCTACTACCGTTATTACATCATTAGAGCAGGAAGGTGCAGTACTGCTGTAGCTCTGCATACTTCCATTCTTGGACATTATATCCTACTACCGTTATTACATCATTAGAGCAGGAAGGTGCAGTAATGCTGTAGCTCTGTATACTTCCAATCTTGGACATTATATCCTACTACAGTTATTACATCCTTAGAACAGGAAGATGCAGCACTGCTGTAGCTCTGCATACTTCCAATCTTGGACATTATATCTTACTACCGTTATTACATCCTTAGACCAGGAAGTTGCAGTACTGCTGTAGCTCTGTATACTTCCAATCTTGGACATTATATCCTACTACCGTTATTACATCTTTAGAACAGGAAGGTGCAGTACTGCTGTAGCTCTGCATACTTCCAATCTTGGACATTATATCCTACTACCGTTATTACATCATTAGAGCAGGAAAGTGCAGTACTGCTGTAGCTCTGCATACTTCCAATCTTGGACATTATATCCTACTATCGTTATTACATTTTCATAGCAAGAAAGTGCAGTACTGCTGTAGCTCTGTATACTTCCAATCTTAGACATTATATCCTACAACCGTTATTACATCTTTAGAACAGGAAGGTGGAGTACTGCTGTAGCTCTGCATATTTCCAATCTTGGACATAATATCCTACTACCGTTATTACATCTTTAGAACAGGAAGGTGCAGTACGGCTGTAGCTCTGCATACTTCCAATCTTCGACATTATATCCTACTACCGTTATTACATCATTAGAGCAGGAAGGTGCAGTACTGCTGTAGCTCTGCATACTTCCAATCTTCGACATTATATCCTACTACCGTAATAACATTATTAGAGCATGAAGGTGCAGTACTGCTGTATCTCTGCATACTTCCAATCTTGGACATTATATCCTACTACCGTTATTACATCATTAGAGCAGGAAGTTACAGTACAGCTGTAGCTCTGTATACTTCCAATCTTGGACATTATATCCTACTACCGTTATTACATCATTAGAGCAGGAAGGTGCAGTAGTGCTGTAGCTCTGCATACTTCAATTCTTGGACATTATATCCTACTACCGTTATTACATCATTAGAGCAGGAAGGTGCAGTAATGCTGTAGCTCTGTATACTTCCAATCTTGGACATTATATCCTACGACCGTTATTGCATCCTTAGAACAGGAAGATGCAGCACTGCTGTAGCTCTGCATACTTCCAATCTTGGACATTATATCTTACTACAATTATTACATCCTTAGACCAGGAAGGTGCAGTAATGCTGTAGCTCTGTATACTTCCAATCTTGGACATTATATCCTACTACCGTTATTACATCCTTAGAGCAGGAAGATGTAGCACTGCTGTAGATCTGCATACTTCCAATCTTGGACATTATATCTTACTACAGTTATTACATCCTTAGACCAGGAAGGTGCAGTACTGCTGTACCTCTGCATACTTCCAATCTTGGACATTATATCCAACTACCGTTATTACATCATTAGAGCAGGAAAGTGCAGTACGGCTGTAGCTCTGCATACTTCCAATCTTGGACATTATATCCTACTACCGTTATTACATTTTCATAGCAAGAAAGTGCAGTACTGCTGCAGCTCTGCATATTTCCAATCTTGGATATTATATCCTACTACCGGTATTACATCTTTAGAACAGGAAGGTGCAGTACTGCTGTAGCTCTGCATACTTCCAATCTTGGACATTATATCATACTACAACTATTACATCATTAGAGCAGGAAGTTGCAGTACTGCTGTAGTTCTGCATATTTCCAAACTTGGATATTATATCCTACTACGGTTATTACCTCTTTAGAACAGGAAGGTGCAGTACTGCTGTAGCTCTCTATACTTCCAATCTTGGACATTATATCCTACTACCGTTATTACATCTTTAGAACAGGAAGGTGCAGTACGGCTGTAGCTCTGCATACCTCCAATCTTGGAAATTATTTCCTACTACCGTTATTACATCTTTAGAACAGGAAGGTGCAGTACGGCTGTAACTCTGCATACTTCCAATCTTGGACATTATATCCTACTACCGTAATTACATTATTAGAGCATGAAGGTGCAGTACTGCTGTAGCTCTGCATACTTCCAATCTTGGACATTATATCCTACTACCGTTATTACATCATTAGAGCAGGAAGGTGCAGTACTGCTGTAGCTCTGTATACTTCCAATCTTGGACATTATATCCTACTACCGTTATTACATCATTAGAGCAGGAAGGTTCAGTACTGCTGCAGCTCTGCATATTTCCAATCTTGGACATTATATACTACTACCGTTATTACGTCTTTAGAGCAGGAAGGTGCAGTAATGCTGCAGCTCTGCATATTTCCAATCTTGGATATTATATCCTACTACCGTTATTACATATTTAGAACAAGAAGGTGCAGTACGGCTGTAGCTCTGCATACTTCCAATCTTGGACGTTATATCATACTACCGTTATTACATCTTTAGAACAGGAAGGTGCAGTACTGCTGTAGCTCTGCATATTTCCAATCTTGGACATTATATCCTACTACCGTTATTACATCTTTAGAACAGGAAGGTGCAGTACGGCTGTAGCTCTGCATACCTCCAATCTTGGACATTATACCCTACTACCGTTATTACATCTTTAGAACAGGAAGGTGCAGTACGGCTGTAGCTCTGCATACTTCCAATCTTGGACATTATATCCTACTACCGTTATTATATCATTAGAGCAGGAAGGTGCAGTACTGCTGTAGCTCTTCATTCTTCCAATCTTGGACATTATATCCCACTACCGTAATTACATTATTAGAGCATGAAGGTGCAGTACGGCTGTAGCTCTGCAAACTTCCAATCTTGGACATTATATCCTACTACCGTTATTACATCATTAGAGCAGGAAGGTGCAGTACTGCTGTAGCTCTGTATACTTCCAATATTGGACATTATGTCCTACTACCGTTAATACATGTTTAGAACAGGAAGGTGCATTACTGCTGTAGCTCTGTATACTTCCAAACTTGGACATTATATCCTACTACCGTTATTACATCCTTAGAACAGGAAGATGCAGCACTGCTGTAGCTCTGCATACTTCCAATCTTGGACATTATATCTTACTACCGTTATTACATCCTTAGACCAGGAAGGGCTGTAAATCTGTATACTTCCAATCTTGGACATTATATCCTACTGCAGTTATTACATGTTTAGAGCAGGAAGGCGCAGTACTGCTGTAGCGCTGTATACTTCCAAACTTGGACATTATATCCTACTACCGTTATTACATCATTAGGGCAGGAAGATGCAGCACTGCTGTAGCTCTGCATACTTCCAATCTTGGACATTATATCTTACTACCGTAATTACATCCTTAGACCAGGAAGGGCTGTAAATCTGTATACTTCCAATCTTGGACATTATATCCTACTGCAGTTATTACATGTTTAGAGCAGGAAGGCGCAGTACTGCTGTAGCTCTGTATACTTCCAAACATGGACATTATATCCTACTATCGTTATTACATCTTTAGAACAGGAAGGTGCAGTACTGCTGTAGCTCTGCATACTTCCAATCTTGGGCATTATATCCTACTACCGTTATTACATCATTAGAGCAGGAAAGTGCAGTACTGCTGTAGCTCTGCATACTTCCAATCTTGGACATCATATCCTACTACCGTTATTACATTTTCATAGCAAGAAAGTGCAGTACTGCTGTAGCTCTGTATACTTCCAATCTTGGACATTATATCCTACTACCGTTATTACATAATTAGAGCAGGAAGGTGCAGTACTGCTGTAGCTCTGTATACTTCCAATCTTGGACATTATATCCTACTACCGTTATTACATCAATAGAGCAGGAAGGTGCAGTACTGCTGCAGCTCTGCATATTTCCAATCTTGGACATTATATACTACTACGGTTATTACATCTTTAGAGCAGGAAGGTGCAGTACTGCTGTAGCTCTGCATATTTCCAATTTTCGACATTATATCTTATAACCGTTATGACATCTTTAGAACAGGAATGTGCAGTACTGCTGTAGCTCTGCATATTTCCAATCTTGGACATTATATCCTACTACCGTTATTACATCTTTAGAACAGGAAGGTGCAGTACGGCTGTAGCTCTGCATACCTCCAATCTTGGACATTATACCCTACTACCGTTATTACATCTTTAGAACAGGAAGGTGTAGTACGGCTGTAGCTCTGCATACTTCCAATCTTGGACATTATATCCTACTACCGTTATTATATCATTAGAGCAGGAAGGTGCAGTACTGCTGTAGCTCTGCATACTTCCAATCTTGGACATTATATCCTACTACCGTAATTACATTATTAGAGCATGAAGGTGCAGTACGGCTGTAGCTCTGCAAACTTCCAATCTTGGACATTATATCCTACTACCGTTATTACATCATTAGAGCAGGAAGTTACAGTACGGCTGTAGCTCTGTATACTTCCAATCTTGGACATTATATCCTACTACCGTTATTACATCATTAGAGCAGGAAGATGCAGTACTGCTGTAGCTCTGTATACTTCCAATATTGGACATTATATCCTACTACCGTTAATACATGTTTAGAACAGGAAGGTGCATTACTGCTGTAGCTCTGTATACTTCCAAACTTGGACATTATATCCTACTACCGTTATTACATCCTTAGAACAGGAAGATGCAGCACTGCTGTAGCTCTGCATACTTCCAATCTTGGACATTATATCTTACTACCGTTATTACATCCTTAGACAAGGAAGGGCTGTAAATCTGTATACTTCCAATCTTGGACATTATATCCTACTGCAGTTATTACATGTTTAGAGCAGGAAGGCGCAGTACTGCTGTAGCTCTGTATACTTCCAAACTTGGACATTATATCCTACTACCGTTATTACATCATTAGGGCAGGAAGATGCAGCACTGCTGTAGCTCTGCATACTTCCAATCTTGGACATTATATCGTACTACCGTTATTACATCCTTAGACCAGGAAGGGCTGTAAATCTGTATACTTCCAATCTTGGACATTATATCCTACTGCAGTTATTACATGTTTAGAGCAGGAAGTCGCAGTACTGCTGTAGCTCTGTATACTTCCAAACTTGGACATTATATCCTACTATCGTTATTACATCTTTAGAACAGGAAGGTGCAGTACTGCTGTAGCTCTGCATACTTCCAATCTTGGGCATTATATCCTACTACCGTTATTACATCATTAGAGCAGGAAAGTGCAGTACTGCTGTAGCTCTGCATACTTCCAATCTTGGACATTATATCCTACTACCGTTATTACATTTTCATAGCAAGAAAGTGCAGTACTGCTGTAGCTCTGTATACTTCCAATCTTGGACATTATATCCTACTACCGTTATTACATAATTAGAGCAGGAAGGTGCAGTACTGCTGTAGCTCTGTATACTTCCAATCTTGGACATTGTATCCTACTACCGTTATTACATCATTAGAGCAGGAAGGTGCAGTACTGCTGCAGCTCTGCATATTTCCAATCTTGGACATTATATACTACTACCGTTATTACATCTTTAGAGCAGGAAGGTGCAGTACTGCTGCAGCTCTTCATATTTCCAATCTTGGATATTATATCCTACTACCGTTATTACATCTTTAGAACAGGAAGGTGCAGTACTGCTGTAGCTCTGCATATTTCCAATTTTCGACATTATATCTTATAACCGTTATTACATCTTTAGAACAGGAAGGTGCAGTACTGCTGTAGCTCTGCATATTTCCAATCTTGGACATTATATCCTACTACCGTTATTACATCTTTAGAACAGGAAGGTGCAGTACGGCTGTAGCTCTGCATACCTCCAATCTTGGACATTATATCCTACTACCGTTATTACATCTTTAGAACAGGAAGGTGCAGTACGGCTGTAGCTCCGCATACTTCCAATCTTGGACATTATATCCTATGACCGTTATTACATCATTAGAGCAGGAAGGTGCAGTACTGCTGTAGCTCTGCATACTTCCAATCTTGGACATTATATCCTACTACCGTAATTATATTATTAGAGCATGAAGGTGCAGTACTGCTGTAGCTCTGCATACTTCCAATCTTGGACATTATATACTACTACCGTTATTACATCATTAGAGCAGGAAGTTGCAGTACGGCTGTAGCTCTGTATACTTCCAATCTTGGACATTATATCCTACTACGGTTATTACATTTTCATGGCAAGAAAGTGCAGTACTGCTGTCGCTCTGTATACTTCCAATCTTGGACATTATATCCTACTACCGTTATTACATCATTAGAGCAGGAAGGTGCAGTACTGCTGTATACTTCCAATCTTGGACATTATATCCTACTACCGTTATTACATCATTAGAGCTGGAAGGTGCAGTACTGCTGCAGCTCTGCATATTTCCAATATTGGACATTATATACTTCTACCGTTATTACATCTTTACAGCAGGAAGGTGCAGTACTGCTGCAGCTCTGCATATTTCCAATCTTGGATATTATATCCTACTACCGTTATTACACCTTTAGAACAGGAAGGTGCAGTACTGCTGTAGCTCTGCATACTTCCAATCTTCGACATTATATCTTACTACCGTTATTACATCTTTAGAACAGGAAGGTGCAGTACTGCTGTATCTCTGCATATTCCCAATCTTGGACATTATATCCTACTACCGTTATTACATCTTTAGAACAGGAAGGTGCAGTACGGCTGTAGAGCTGCATACCTCCAATCATGGACATTATATCCTACTACCGTTTTTACATCTTTAGAACAGGAAGGTGCAGTACGGCTGTAGCTCTGCATACTTCCAATCTTGGACGTTATATCTTACTACCGTTATTACATCTTTAGAACAGGAAGGTGCAGTACTGCTGTAGCTCTGCATATTTCCAATCTTGGACATTATATCCTACTACCGTTATTACATTTTCATAGCAAGAAAGTGCAGTACTGCTGTAGCTCTGTATACTTCCAATCTTGGACATTATATCCTACTACCGTTATTACATCATTAGAGCAGGAAGGTGCAGTTCTGCTGTAGCTCTGTACACTTCCAATCTTGGACATTATATCCTACTACCGTAATTACATCATTAGAGCAGGAAGGTGCAGTATTGCTGCGGCTCTGCATACTTCCAATCTTGGACATTATATCCTACTACAGTTATTACATCATTAGAGCAGGAAGGTGCAGTACTGCTGTAGCTCTGTATACTTCCAATCTTGGACATTATATCCTACTACCGTTATTACATCATTAGAGCAGGAAGGTGCAGTACTGCTGTAGCTCTGCATACTTCCAATCTTGGACATTATATCCTACTACCGTAATTACATTATTAGAGCATGAAGGTGCAGTACTGCTGTAGCTCTGCATACTTCCAATCTTGGACATTATATCCTACTACCGTTATTACATCATTAGAGCAGGAAGTTACAGTACGGCTGCAGCTCTGTATACTTCCATTCTTGGACATTATATCCTACTACCGTTATTACATCATTAGAGCAGGAAGTTGCAGTAATGCTGTAGCTCTGTATACTTCAAATCTTGGACATTATATCCTACTACCGTTATTACATTCTTAGAACAGGAAGATGCAGCACTGCTGTAGCTCTGCATACTTCCAATCTTGGACATTATATCTTACTACCGTTATTACGTCCTTAGACCAGGAAGGTGCAGTACTGCTGTAGCTCTGTATACTTCCAATCTTGGACATTATATCCTACTACAGTCATTACATCTTTAGAACAGGAAGTTGCATTACTGCTGTAGCTCTGCATACTTCCAATCTTGGACATTGTATCCTACTACCGTTATTACATCATTAGAGCAGGAAAGTGCAGTACTGCTGTAGCTCTGCATACTTCCAATCTTGGACATTATATCCTACTACCCTTATTACATCATTAGAGCAGGAAGGTGCTGTACTGCTGTAGCTCTGTATACTTCCAATCTTGGACATTATATCCTACTACCGTTATTACATCATTAGAGCAGGAAGGTGCAGTACTGCTGCAGCTCTGCATACTTCCAATCTTGGACATTATATCCTACAACCGTTATTACATCATTAGAGCAGGAAGGTGCAGTACTGCTGTAGCTCTGTATATTTCCAATCATGGACATTATATCCTACTACCGTTATTACATCATTAGAGCAGGAAGGTGCAGTACTGCTGTAGCTCTGTATACTTCCAATCTTGGACATTATATCCTACTACCGTTATTACATCATTAGAGCAGGAAGGTGCAGTACTGCTGCAGCTCTGCATACTTCCTATCTTGGACATTATATCCTACTACCGTTATTACATCATTAGAGCAGGAAGGTACAGGTACTGCTGTAGCTCTGTATACTTCCAATCTTGGACATTATATCCTACTACCGTTATTACATCATTAGAGCAGGAAGGTGCAGTACTGCTTTAGCTCTGTATATTTCCAATCTTGGACATTATATACTACTACCGTTATTACATCTTTAGAGCAGGAAGCTGCAGTACTGCTGCAGCTCTGCATATTTCCAATCTTGGATATTATATCCTACTACCGTTATTACATCTTTAGAACAGGAAGGTGCAGTACTGCTGTAGCTCTGCATATTTCCAATCTTCGACATTATATCTTACTACCGTTATTACATCTTTAGAACGGGAAGGTGCAGTACTGCTGTAGCTATGCATATTTCCAATCTTGGACCTTATATCCTACTACCATTATTACATCTTTAGAACAGGAAGGTGCAGTACGGTTGTACCTCTGCATACCTCCAATCTTGGACATTATATCCTACTACCGTTATTTCATCTTTAGAACAGGAAGGTGCAGTACGGCTGTAGCTCTGCATACTTCCAATCTTGGACGTTATATCTTACTACCGTTATTACATCTTTAGAACAGGAAGGTGCAGTACTGCTGTAGCTCTGCATATTTCCAATCTTGGACATTATATCCTACTACCGTTATTACATCTTTAGAGCAGGAAGGTGCAGTACTGCTGTAGCTCTGTATACATCCAATCTTGGACATTATATCCTACTACCGTAATTACATTATTAGAGCATGAAGGTGCAGTACTGCTGTAGCTCTGCATACTTCCAATCTTGGACATTATATCCTACTACCGTTATTACATCATTAGAGCGGGAAGTTGCAGTATGGCTGTAGCTCTGTATACTTCCGATCTTGGACATTATATCCTACTACCGTTATTACATTTTCATAGCAAGAAAGTGCAGTACTGCTGTAGCTCTGTATACTTCCAATCATGGACATTATATCCTACTACCGTTATTACATAATTAGAGCAGGAAGGTGCAGTACTGCTGTAGCTCTGTATAGTTCCAATCTTGGACATTATATCCTACTACCGTTTTTACACCTTTAGAACAGGAAGGTGCAGTACTGCTGTAGCTCTGCATATTTCCCATCTTCGACATTATATCTTACTACCGTTATTACGTCTTTAGAACAGGAAGGTGCAGTACTGCTGTATCTCTGCATATTCCCAATCTTGGATATTATATCCTACTACCGTTATTACATCTTTAGAACAGGAAGGTGCAGTACGGCTGTAGCTCTGCATACCTCCAATCTTGGACATTATACCCTACTACCGTTATTACTTCTTTAGAACAGGAAGGTGCAGTACGCCTGTAGCTCTGCATAGTTCCAATCTTGGACGTTATATCTTACTACCGTTATTACATCTTTAGAACAGGAAGGTGCAGTACTGCTGTAGCTCTGTATATTTCCAATCTTGGCCATTATATCCTACTACCGTTATTACATCTTTAGAACAGGAAGGTGCAGTACGGCTGTAGCTCTGCATACCTACAATCTTGGACATTATATCCTACTACCGTTATTACATATTTAGAACAGGAAGGTGCAGTACGGCTGTAGCTCTGCATAGTTCCAATCTTGGACATTATATCCTACTACCGTTATTACATCATTAGAGCAGGAATGTGCAGTACTGCTGTAGCTCTGCTTACTTCCAATCTTGGACATTATATCCTACTACCGTTATTACATCATTAGAGCAGGAAGGTGCAGTACTGCTGTAGCTCTGTACACTTCCAATCATGGACATTATATCCTACTACCGTTATTACATAATTAGAGCAGGAAGGTGCAGTACTGCTGTAGCTCTGCATATTTCCAATCTTGGACATTATATCCTACTACCGTTATTACATCTTTAGAACAGGAAGGTGCCGTACGGCTGTAGCTCTGCATACCTCCAATCTTGGACATTATATCCTACTACCGTTATTACATCTTTAGAACAGGAAGGTGCAGTACGGCTGTAGCTCTGCATACTTCCAATCTTGGACATTATATCCTATGACCGTTATTACATCATTAGAGCAGGAAGGTGCAGTACTGCTGTAGCTCTGCATACTTCCAATCTTGGACATTATATCCTACTACCGTAATTATATTATTAGAGCATGAAGGTGCAGTACTGCTGCAGCTCTGCATATTTCCAATCCTGGACATTATATCCTACTACCGTTATTACATCTTTAGAACAGGAAGGTGCAGTACGGCTGTAGCTCTGCATACTTCCAATCTTGGACATTATATCCTATGACCGTTATTACATCATTAGAGCAGGAAGGTGCAGTACTGCTGTAGCTCTGTATACTTCCAATCTTGGACATTATATCCTACTACCGTTATTACATTTTCATAGCAAGAAAGTGCAGTACTGCTGTCGCTCTGTATACTCCCAATCTTGGACATTATATCCTACTACCGTTATTACATCATTAGAGCAGGAAGGTGCAGTACTGCTGTAGCTCTGTATACTTCCAATCTTGGACATTATATCCTACTACCGTTATTACATCATTAGAGCTGGAAGGTGCAGTACTGCTGCAGCTCTGCATATTTCCAATATTAGACATTATATACTTCTACCGTTATTACATCTTTAGAGCAGGAAGGTGCAGTACTGCTGCAGCTCTGCATATTTCCAATCTTGGATATTATATCCTACTACCGTTATTACACCTTTAGAACAGGAAGGTGCAGTACTGCTGTAGCTCTGCATATTTCCAATCTTCGACATTATATCTTACTACCGTTATTACATCTTTAGAACAGGAAGGTGCAGTACTGCTGTATCTCTGCATATTCCCAATCTTGGACATTATATCCTACTACCGTTATTACATCTTTAGAACAGGAAGGTGCAGTACGGCTGTAGATCTGCATACCTCCAATCTTGGACATTATATCCTACTACCGTTTTTACATCTTTAGAACAGGAAGGTGCAGTATGGCTGTAGCTCTGCATACTTCCAATCTTGGACGTTATATCTTACTACCGTTATTACATCTTTAGAACAGGAAGGTGCAGTACTGCTGTAGCTCTGCATATTTCCAATCTTGGACATTATATCCTACTACCGTTATTACATTTTCATAGCAAGAAAGTGCAGTACTGCTGTAGCTCTGTATACTTCCAATCTTGGACATTATATCCTACTACCGTTATTACATCATTAGAGCAGGAAGGTGCAGTTCTGCTGTAGCTCTGTACACTTCCAATCTTGCACATTGTATCATACTACCGTAATTACATCATTAGAGCAGGAAGGTGCAGTACTGCTGCGGCTCTGCATACTTCCAATCTTGGACATTATATCCTACTACCGTTATTACATCATTAGAGCAGGAAGGTGCAGTACTGCTGTAGCTCTGCATACTTCCAATCTTGGACATTATATCCTACTACCGTAATTACATTATTAGAGCATGAAGGTGCAGTAATGCTGTAGCTCTGCATACTTCCAATCTTAGACATTATATCCTACTACCGTTATTACATCATTAGAGCAGGAAGTTACAGTACGGCTGCAGCTCTGTATACTTCCATTCTTGGACATTATATCCTACTACCGTTATTACATCATTAGAGCAGGAAGGTGCAGTAATGCTGTAGCTCTGTATACTTCAAATCTTGGACATTATATCCTACTACCGTTATTACATTCTTAGAACAGGAAGATGCAGCACTGCTGTAGCTCTGCATACTTCCAATCTTGGACATTATATCTTACTACCGTTATTACGTCCTTAGACCAGGAAGGTGCAGTACTGCTGTAGCTCTGTATACTTCCAATCTTGGACATTATATCCTACTACAGTCATTACATCTTTAGAACTGGAAGTTGCATTACTGCTGTAGCTCTGCATTCTTCCAATCTTGGACATTGTATCCTACTACCGTTATTACATCATTAGAGCAGGAAAGTGCAGTACTGCTGTAGCTCTGCATACTTCCAATCTTGGACATTATATCCTACTACCGTTATTACATCATTAGAGCAGGAAGGTGCTGTACGGCTGTAGCTCTGTATACTTCCAATCTTGGACATTATATCCTACTACCGTTATTACATCATTAGAGCAGGAAGGTGCAGTACTGCTGCAGCTCTGCATACTTCCAATCTTGGACATTATATCCTACAACCGTTATTACATCATTAGAGCAGGAAGGTGCAGTACTACTGTAGCTCTGTATATTTCCAATCATGGACATTATATCCTACTACCGTTATTACATCATTAGAGCAGGAAGGTGCGGTACTGCTGTAGCTCTGTATACTTCCAATCTTGGACATTATATCCTACTACCGTTATTACATCGTTAGAGCAGGAAGGTGCAGTACTGCTGCAGCTCTGCATACTTCCAATCTTGGACATTATATCCTACTACCGTTATTACATCATTAGAGCAGGAAGGTGCAGTACTGCTGTAGCTCTGTATACTTCCAATCTTGGACATTATATCCTACTACCGTTATTACATCATTAGAGCAGGAAGGTGCAGTACTGCTGTAGCTCTGTATATTTCCAATCTTGGACATTATATACTACTACCGTTATTACATCTTTAGAGCAGGAAGCTGCAGTACTGCTGCAGCTCTGCATATTTCCAATCTTGGATATTATATCCTACTACCGTTATTACATCTTTAGAACAGGAAGGTGCAGTACTGCTGTAGCTCTGTATATTTCCAATCTTCGACATTATATCTTACTACCGTTATTACATCTTTAGAACAGGAAGGTGCAGTACTGCTGTAGCTCTGCATATTTCTAATCTTGGACCTTATATCCTACTACCGTTATTACATCTTTAGAACAGGAAGGTGCAGTACGGTTTTACCTCTGCATACCTCCAATCTTGGACATTATATCCTACTACCGTTATTTCATCTTTAGAACAGGAAGGTGCAGTACGGCTGTAGCTCTGCATACTTCCAATCTTGGACGTTATATCTTACTACCGTTATTACATCTTTAGAACAGGAAGGTGCAGTACTGCTGTAGCTCTGCATATTTCCAATCTTGGACATTATATCCTACTACCGTTATTACATCTTTAGAGCAGGAAGGTACAGTACTGCTCTAGCTCTGTATACATCCAATCTTGGACATTATATCTTACTACCGTTATTACATCATTAGAGCAGGAAGGTGCAGTACTGCTGTAGCTCTGTATATATCCAATCCTGGACATTATATACTACTACCGTTATTACATCTTTAGAGCAGGAAGGTGCAGTACTGCTGCAGGTCTGCATATTTCCAATCTTGGACATTATATCCTACTACCGTAATTACATTATTAGAGCATGAAGGTGCAGTACTGCTGTAGCTCTGCATACTTCCAATCTTGGACATTATATCCTACTACCGTTATTACATCATTAGAGCAGGAAGTTGCAGTATGGCTGTAGCTCTGTATACTTCCAATCTTGGACATTATATCCTACTACCGTTATTACATTTTCATAGCAAGAAAGTGCAGTACTGCTGTAGCTCTGTATACTTCCAATCATGGACATTATATCCTACTACCGTTATTACATAATTAGAGCAGGAAGTTGCAGTACTGCTGTAGCTCTGTATAGTTCCAATCTTGGACATTATATCCTACTACCGTTTTTACACCTTTAGAACAGGAAGGTGCAGTACTGCTGTAGCTCTGCATATTTCCCATCTTCGACATTATATCTTACTACCGTTATTACGTCTTTAGAACAGGAAGGTGCAGTACTGCTGTATCTCTGCATATTCCCAATCTTGGATATTATATCCTACTACCGTTATTACATCTTTAGAACAGGAAGGTGCAGTACGGCTGTAGCTCTGCATACCTCCAATCTTGGACATTATATCCTACTACCGTTATTACTTCTTTAGGACAGGAAGGTGCAGTACGCCTGTAGCTCTGCATAGTTCCAATCTTGGACGTTATATCCTACTACCGTTATTACATCTTTAGAACAGGAAGGTGCAGTACTGCTGTAGCTCTGTATATTTCCAATCTTGGCCATTATATCCTACTACCGTTATTACATCTTTAGAACAGGAAGGTGCAGTACGGCTGTAGCTCTGCATACCTACAATCTTGGACATTATATCCTTCTACCGTTATTACATATTTAGAACAGGAAGGTGCAGTACGGCTGTAGCTCTGCATAGTTCCAATCTTGGACATTATATCCTACTACCGTTATTACATCATTAGAGCAGGAAGGTGCAGTACTGCTGTAGCTCTGCTTACTTCCAATCTTGGACATTATATCCTACTACCGTAATTACATTATTAGAGCATGAAGGTGCAGTACTGCTGTAGCTCTGCATACTTCCAATCTTGGACATTATATCCTACTACCGTTATTACATCATTAGAGCAGGAAGGTGCAGTACTGCTGTAGCTCTGTATACTTCCAATCATGGACATTATATCCTACTACCGTTATTACATAATTAGAGCAGGAAGGTGCAGTACTGCTGTAGCTTTGTATACTTCCAATCATGGACATTATATCCTACTACCGTTATTACATAATTAGAGCAGGAAGGTGCAGTACTGCTGTAGCTCTGTATACTTCCAATCTTGGACATTATATCCTACTACCGTTTTTACACCTTTAGAACAGGAAGGTGCAGTACTGCTGTAGCTCTGCATATTTCCCATCTTCGACATTATATCTTACTACCGTTATTACGACTTTAGAACAGGAAGGTGCAGTACTGCTGTATCTCTTCATATTCCGAATCTTGGACATTATATCCTACTACCGTTATTACATCATTAGAGCAGGAAGGTGCTGTACGGCTGTAGCTCTGTATACTTCCAATCTTGGACATTATATCCTACTACCGTTATTACATCATTAGAGCAGGAAGGTGCAGTACTGCTGCAGCTCTGCATACTTCCAATCTTGGACATTATATCCTACAACCGTTATTACATCATTAGAGCAGGAAGGTGCAGTACTGCTGTAGCTCTGTATATTTCCAATCATGGACATTATATCCTACTACCGTTATTACATCATTAGAGCAGGAAGGTGCAGTACTGCTGTAGCTCTGTATACTTCCAATCTTGGACATTATATCCTACTACCGTTATTACATCGTTAGAGCAGGAAGGTGCAGTACTGCTGCAGCTCTGCATACTTCCAATCTTGGACATTATATCCTACTACCGTTATTACATCATTAGAGCAGGAAGGTGCAGTACTGCTGTAGCTCTGTATACTTCCAATCTTGGACATTATATCCTACTACCGTTATTACATCATTAGAGCAGGAAGGTGCAGTACTGCTGTAGCTCTGTATATTTCCAATCTTGGACATTATATACTACTACCGTTATTACATCTTTAGAGCAGGAAGCTGCAGTACTGCTGCAGCTCTGCATATTTCCAATCTTGGATATTATATCCTACTACCGTTATTACATCTTTAGAACAGGAAGTTGCAGTACTGCTGTAGCTCTGTATATTTCCAATCTTCGACATTATATCTTACTACCGTTATTACATCTTTAGAACAGGAAGGTGCAGTACTGCTGTAGCTCTGCATATTTCCAATCTTGGACCTTATATCCTACTACCGTTATTACATCTTTAGAACAGGAAGGTGCAGTACGGTTTTACCTCTGCATACCTCCAATCTTGGACATTATATCCTACTACCGTTATTTCATCTTTAGAACAGGAAGGTGCAGTACGGCTGTAGCTCTGCATACTTCCAATCTTGGACGTTATATCTTACTACCGTTATTACATCTTTAGAACAGGAAGGTGCAGTACTGCTGTAGCTCTGCATATTTCCAATCTTGGACATTATATCCTACTACCGTTATTACATCTTTAGAGCAGGAAGGTACAGTACTGCTCTAGCTCTGTATACATCCAATCTTGGACATTATATCTTACTACCGTTATTACATCATTAGAGCAGGAAGGTGCAGTACTGCTGTAGCTCTGTATATTTCCAATCCTGGACATTATATACTACTACCGTTATTACATCTTTAGAGCAGGAAGGTGCAGTACTGCTGCAGGTCTGCATATTTCCAATCTTGGACATTATATCCTACTACCGTAATTACATTATTAGAGCATGAAGGTGCAGTACTGCTGTAGCTCTGCATACTTCCAATCTTGGACATTATATCCTACTACCGTTATTACATCATTAGAGCAGGAAGTTGCAGTATGGCTGTAGCTCTGTATACTTCCAATCTTGGACATTATATCCTACTACCGTTATTACATTTTCATAGCAAGAAAGTGCAGTACTGCTGTAGCTCTGTATACTTCCAATCATGGACATTATATCCTACTACCGTTATTACATAATTAGAGCAGGAAGTTGCAGTACTGCTGTAGCTCTGTATAGTTCCAATCTTGGACATTATATCCTACTACCGTTTTTACACCTTTAGAACAGGAAGGTGCAGTACTGCTGTAGCTCTGCATATTTCCCATCTTCGACATTATATCTTACTACCGTTATTACGTCTTTAGAACAGGAAGGTGCAGTACTGCTGTATCTCTGCATATTCCCAATCTTGGATATTATATCCTACTACCTTTATTACATCTTTAGAACAGGAAGGTGCAGTACGCCTGTAGCTCTGCATAGTTCCAATCTTGAACGTTATATCCTACTACCGTTATTACATCTTTAGAATAGGAAGGTGCAGTACTGCTGTAGCTCTGTATTTTTCCAATCTTGGCCATTATATCCTACTACCGTTATTACATCTTTAGAACAGGAAGGTGCAGTACGGCTGTAGCTCTGCATACCTACAATCTTGGACATTATATCCTACTACCGTTATTACATATTTAGAACAGGAAGGTGCAGTACGGCTGTAGCTTTGCATAGTTCCAATCTTGGACATTATATCCTACTACCGTTATTACATCATTAGAGCAGGAAGGTGCAGTACTGCTGTAGCTCTGCTTACTTCCAATCTTGGACATTATATCCTACTACCGTAATTACATTATTAGAGCATGAAGGTGCAGTACTGCTGTAGCTCTGCATACTTCCAATCTTGGACATTATATCCTACTACCGTTATTACATCATTAGAGCAGGAAGGTGCAGTACTGCTGTAGCTCTGTATACTTCCAATCATGGACATTATATCCTACTACCGTTATTACATAATTAGAGCAGGAAGGTGCAGTACTGCTGTAGCTCTGTATACTTCCAATCATGGACATTATATCCTACTACCGTTATTACATAATTAGAGCAGGAAGGTGCAGTACTGCTGTAGCTCTGTATACTTCCAATCTTGGACATTATATCCTACTACCGTTTTTACACCTTTAGAACAGGAAGGTGCAGTACTGCTGTAGCTCTGCATATTTCCCATCTTCGACATTATATCTTACTACCGTTATTACGACTTTAGAACAGGAAGGTGCAGTACTGCTGTATCTCTTCATATTCCGAATCTTGGACATTATATCCTACTACCGTTATTACATCTTTAGAACAGGAAGGTGCAGTACGGCTGTAGCTCTGCATACCTCCAATCTTGGACATTATATCCTACTACCGTTATTACATCTTTAGAACAGGAAGGTGCAGTACGGCTGTAGCTCTGCATACTTCCAATCTTGGACATTATATCCTATGACCGTTATTACATCATTAGAGCAGGAAGGTGCAGTACTGCTGTAGCTCTGCATACTTCCAATCTTGGACATTATATCCTACTACCGTAATTATATTATTAGAGCATGAAGGTGCAGTACTGCTGTAGCTCTGCTTACTTCCAATCTTGGACATTATATCCTACTACCGTTATTACATCATTAGAGCAGGAAGTTGCAGTACGGCTGTAGCTCTGTATACTTCCAATCTTGGACATTATATCCTACTACCGTTATTACATTTTCATGGCAAGAAAGTGCAGTGCTGCTGTCGCTCTGTATACTTCCAATCTTGGACATTATATCCTACTACCGTTATTACATCATTAGAGCAGGAAGGTGCAGTACTGCTGTAGCTCTGTATACTTCCAATCTTGGACATTATATCCTACTACCGTTATTACATCATTAGAGCTGGAAGGTGCAGTACTGCTGCAACCCTGCATATTTCCAATCTGGGACATTATATACTACTACCGTTATTACATCTTTAGAGCAGGAAGGTGCTGTACTGCTGCAGCTCTGCATATTTCCAATCTTGGATATTATATCCTACTACCGTTATTACACCTTTAGAACAGGAAGGTGCAGTACTGCTGTAGCTCTGCATATTTCCAATCTTCGACATTATATCTTACTACCGTTATTACATCTTTAGAACAGGAAGGTGCAGTACTGCTGTATCTCAGCATATTCCCAATCTTGGACATTATATCCTACTACCGTTATTTCATCTTTAGAACAGGAAGGTGCAGTACGGCTGTAGCTCTGCATACTTCCAATCTTGGACGTTATATCTTACTACCGTTATTACATCTTTAGAACAGGAAGGTGCAGTACTGCTGTAGCTCTGCATATTTCCAATCTTGGACATTATATCCTACTACCGTTATTACATCTTTAGAGCAGGAAGGTACAGTACTGCTCTAGCTCTGTATACATCCAATCTTGGACATTATATCTTACTACCGTTATTACATCATTAGAGCAGGAAGGTGCAGTACTGCTGTAGCTCTGTATATATCCAATCCTGGACATTATATACTACTACCGTTATTACATCTTTAGAGCAGGAAGGTGCAGTACTGCTGCAGGTCTGCATATTTCCAATCTTGGACATTATATCCTACTACCGTAATTACATTATTAGAGCATGAAGGTGCAGTACTGCTGTAGCTCTGCATACTTCCAATCTTGGACATTATATCCTACTACCGTTATTACATCATTAGAGCAGGAAGTTGCAGTATGGCTGTAGCTCTGTATACTTCCAATCTTGGACATTATATCCTACTACCGTTATTACATTTTCATAGCAAGAAAGTGCAGTACTGCTGTAGCTCTGTATACTTCCAATCATGGACATTATATCCTACTACCGTTATTACATAATTAGAGCAGGAAGTTGCAGTACTGCTGTAGCTCTGTATAGTTCCAATCTTGGACATTATATCCTACTACCGTTTTTACACCTTTAGAACAGGAAGGTGCAGTACTGCTGTAGCTCTGCATATTTCCCATCTTCGACATTATATCTTACTACCGTTATTACGTCTTTAGAACAGGAAGGTGCAGTACTGCTGTATCTCTGCATATTCCCAATCTTGGATATTATATCCTACTACCGTTATTACATCTTTAGAACAGGAAGGTGCAGTACGGCTGTAGCTCTGCATACCTCCAATCTTGGACATTATATCCTACTACCGTTATTACTTCTTTAGGACAGGAAGGTGCAGTACGCCTGTAGCTCTGCATAGTTCCAATCTTGGACGTTATATCCTACTACCGTTATTACATCTTTAGAACAGGAAGGTGCAGTACTGCTGTAGCTCTGTATATTTCCAATCTTGGCCATTATATCCTACTACCGTTATTACATCTTTAGAACAGGAAGGTGCAGTACGGCTGTAGCTCTGCATACCTACAATCTTGGACATTATATCCTTCTACCGTTATTACATATTTAGAACAGGAAGGTGCAGTACGGCTGTAGCTCTGCATAGTTCCAATCTTGGACATTATATCCTACTACCGTTATTACATCATTAGAGCAGGAAGGTGCAGTACTGCTGTAGCTCTGCTTACTTCCAATCTTGGACATTATATCCTACTACCGTAATTACATTATTAGAGCATGAAGGTGCAGTACTGCTGTAGCTCTGCATACTTCCAATCTTGGACATTATATCCTACTACCGTTATTACATCATTAGAGCAGGAAGGTGCAGTACTGCTGTAGCTCTGTATACTTCCAATCATGGACATTATATCCTACTACCGTTATTACATAATTAGAGCAGGAAGGTGCAGTACTGCTGTAGCTTTGTATACTTCCAATCATGGACATTATATCCTACTACCGTTATTACATAATTAGAGCAGGAAGGTGCAGTACTGCTGTAGCTCTGTATACTTCCAATCTTGGACATTATATCCTACTACCGTTTTTACACCTTTAGAACAGGAAGGTGCAGTACTGCTGTAGCTCTGCATATTTCCCATCTTCGACATTATATCTTACTACCGTTATTACGACTTTAGAACAGGAAGGTGCAGTACTGCTGTATCTCTTCATATTCCGAATCTTGGACATTATATCCTACTACCGTTATTACATCATTAGAGCAGGAAGGTGCTGTACGGCTGTAGCTCTGTATACTTCCAATCTTGGACATTATATCCTACTACCGTTATTACATCATTAGAGCAGGAAGGTGCAGTACTGCTGCAGCTCTGCATACTTCCAATCTTGGACATTATATCCTACAACCGTTATTACATCATTAGAGCAGGAAGGTGCAGTACTGCTGTAGCTCTGTATATTTCCAATCATGGACATTATATCCTACTACCGTTATTACATCATTAGAGCAGGAAGGTGCAGTACTGCTGTAGCTCTGTATACTTCCAATCTTGGACATTATATCCTACTACCGTTATTACATCGTTAGAGCAGGAAGGTGCAGTACTGCTGCAGCTCTGCATACTTCCAATCTTGGACATTATATCCTACTACCGTTATTACATCATTAGAGCAGGAAGGTGCAGTACTGCTGTAGCTCTGTATACTTCCAATCTTGGACATTATATCCTACTACCGTTATTACATCATTAGAGCAGGAAGGTGCAGTACTGCTGTAGCTCTGTATATTTCCAATCTTGGACATTATATACTACTACCGTTATTACATCTTTAGAGCAGGAAGCTGCAGTACTGCTGCAGCTCTGCATATTTCCAATCTTGGATATTATATCCTACTACCGTTATTACATCTTTAGAACAGGAAGTTGCAGTACTGCTGTAGCTCTGTATATTTCCAATCTTCGACATTATATCTTACTACCGTTATTACATCTTTAGAACAGGAAGGTGCAGTACTGCTGTAGCTCTGCATATTTCCAATCTTGGACCTTATATCCTACTACCGTTATTACATCTTTAGAACAGGAAGGTGCAGTACGGTTTTACCTCTGCATACCTCCAATCTTGGACATTATATCCTACTACCGTTATTTCATCTTTAGAACAGGAAGGTGCAGTACGGCTGTAGCTCTGCATACTTCCAATCTTGGACGTTATATCTTACTACCGTTATTACATCTTTAGAACAGGAAGGTGCAGTACTGCTGTAGCTCTGCATATTTCCAATCTTGGACATTATATCCTACTACCGTTATTACATCTTTAGAGCAGGAAGGTACAGTACTGCTCTAGCTCTGTATACATCCAATCTTGGACATTATATCTTACTACCGTTATTACATCATTAGAGCAGGAAGGTGCAGTACTGCTGTAGCTCTGTATATTTCCAATCCTGGACATTATATACTACTACCGTTATTACATCTTTAGAGCAGGAAGGTGCAGTACTGCTGCAGGTCTGCATATTTCCAATCTTGGACATTATATCCTACTACCGTAATTACATTATTAGAGCATGAAGGTGCAGTACTGCTGTAGCTCTGCATACTTCCAATCTTGGACATTATATCCTACTACCGTTATTACATCATTAGAGCAGGAAGTTGCAGTATGGCTGTAGCTCTGTATACTTCCAATCTTGGACATTATATCCTACTACCGTTATTACATTTTCATAGCAAGAAAGTGCAGTACTGCTGTAGCTCTGTATACTTCCAATCATGGACATTATATCCTACTACCGTTATTACATAATTAGAGCAGGAAGTTGCAGTACTGCTGTAGCTCTGTATAGTTCCAATCTTGGACATTATATCCTACTACCGTTTTTACACCTTTAGAACAGGAAGGTGCAGTACTGCTGTAGCTCTGCATATTTCCCATCTTCGACATTATATCTTACTACCGTTATTACGTCTTTAGAACAGGAAGGTGCAGTACTGCTGTATCTCTGCATATTCCCAATCTTGGATATTATATCCTACTACCTTTATTACATCTTTAGAACAGGAAGGTGCAGTACGCCTGTAGCTCTGCATAGTTCCAATCTTGAACGTTATATCCTACTACCGTTATTACATCTTTAGAATAGGAAGGTGCAGTACTGCTGTAGCTCTGTATTTTTCCAATCTTGGCCATTATATCCTACTACCGTTATTACATCTTTAGAACAGGAAGGTGCAGTACGGCTGTAGCTCTGCATACCTACAATCTTGGACATTATATCCTACTACCGTTATTACATATTTAGAACAGGAAGGTGCAGTACGGCTGTAGCTTTGCATAGTTCCAATCTTGGACATTATATCCTACTACCGTTATTACATCATTAGAGCAGGAAGGTGCAGTACTGCTGTAGCTCTGCTTACTTCCAATCTTGGACATTATATCCTACTACCGTAATTACATTATTAGAGCATGAAGGTGCAGTACTGCTGTAGCTCTGCATACTTCCAATCTTGGACATTATATCCTACTACCGTTATTACATCATTAGAGCAGGAAGGTGCAGTACTGCTGTAGCTCTGTATACTTCCAATCATGGACATTATATCCTACTACCGTTATTACATAATTAGAGCAGGAAGGTGCAGTACTGCTGTAGCTCTGTATACTTCCAATCATGGACATTATATCCTACTACCGTTATTACATAATTAGAGCAGGAAGGTGCAGTACTGCTGTAGCTCTGTATACTTCCAATCTTGGACATTATATCCTACTACCGTTTTTACACCTTTAGAACAGGAAGGTGCAGTACTGCTGTAGCTCTGCATATTTCCCATCTTCGACATTATATCTTACTACCGTTATTACGACTTTAGAACAGGAAGGTGCAGTACTGCTGTATCTCTTCATATTCCGAATCTTGGACATTATATCCTACTACCGTTATTACATCTTTAGAACAGGAAGGTGCAGTACGGCTGTAGCTCTGCATACCTCCAATCTTGGACATTATATCCTACTACCGTTATTACATCTTTAGAACAGGAAGGTGCAGTACGGCTGTAGCTCTGCATACTTCCAATCTTGGACATTATATCCTATGACCGTTATTACATCATTAGAGCAGGAAGGTGCAGTACTGCTGTAGCTCTGCATACTTCCAATCTTGGACATTATATCCTACTACCGTAATTATATTATTAGAGCATGAAGGTGCAGTACTGCTGTAGCTCTGCTTACTTCCAATCTTGGACATTATATCCTACTACCGTTATTACATCATTAGAGCAGGAAGTTGCAGTACGGCTGTAGCTCTGTATACTTCCAATCTTGGACATTATATCCTACTACCGTTATTACATTTTCATGGCAAGAAAGTGCAGTGCTGCTGTCGCTCTGTATACTTCCAATCTTGGACATTATATCCTACTACCGTTATTACATCATTAGAGCAGGAAGGTGCAGTACTGCTGTAGCTCTGTATACTTCCAATCTTGGACATTATATCCTACTACCGTTATTACATCATTAGAGCTGGAAGGTGCAGTACTGCTGCAACCCTGCATATTTCCAATCTGGGACATTATATACTACTACCGTTATTACATCTTTAGAGCAGGAAGGTGCTGTACTGCTGCAGCTCTGCATATTTCCAATCTTGGATATTATATCCTACTACCGTTATTACACCTTTAGAACAGGAAGGTGCAGTACTGCTGTAGCTCTGCATATTTCCAATCTTCGACATTATATCTTACTACCGTTATTACATCTTTAGAACAGGAAGGTGCAGTACTGCTGTATCTCAGCATATTCCCAATCTTGGACATTATATCCTACTACCGTTATTACATCTTTAGAACAGGAAGGTGCAGTACGGCTGTAGCTCTGCATACCTCCAATCTTGGACATTATATCCTACTACCGTTTTTACATCTTCAGAACAGGAAGGTGCAGTACGGCTCTAGCTCTGCATACTTCCAATCTTGGACGTTATATCTTACTACCGTTATTACATCTTTAGAACTGGAAGGTGCAGTACTGCTGTAGCTCTGCATATTTCCAATCTTGGACATTATATCCTACTACCGTTATTATATCTTTAGAACAGGAAGGTGAAGTACGGCTGTAGCTCTGCATACCTCCAATCTTGGACATTATATCCTACTACCGTTGTTACATCTTTAGAACAGGAAGGTGCAGTACGGCTGTAGCTCTGCATTTTTCCAATCTTGAACATTATATCCTACTACCGTTATTACATCTTTAGAACAGGAAGGTGCAGTACTGCTGTAGCTCAGCATACTTCCAATCTAGGACATTATATCTTACTACCGTTATTACGTCTTTAGAACAGGAAGGTGCAGTACTGCTGTATCTCTGCATATTCCCAATCTTGGACATTATATCCTACTACCGTTATTACATCTTTAGAACAGGAAGGTGCAGTACTGCTGTAGCTCTGCATACTTCCAATCTTGGACATTATATCTTACTACCCTTATTACACCTTTAGAACAGGAAGGTGCAGTACTGCTGCAGCTCTGCATTTTTCCAATCTTGAACATTATATCCTACTACCGTTATTACATATTTAGAACAGGAAGGTGCAGTACTGCTGTAGCTCAGCATACTTCCAATCTAGGACATTATATCTTACTACCGTTATTACGTCTTTAGAACAGGAAGGTGCAGTACTGCTGTATCTCTGCATATTCCCAATCTTGGACATTATATCCTACTACCGTTATTACATCTTTAGAACAGGAAGGTGCAGTACGGCTGTAGTTCTGCATACCTCCAATCTTGGACATTATATCCTACTACCGTTGTTACATCTTTAGAACAGGAAGGTGCAGTACGGCTGTAGCTCTGCATACTTCCAATCTTGGACATTATATCCTATGACCGTTATTACATCATTAGAGCAGGAAGGTGCAGTACTGCTGTAGCTCTGCATACTTCCAATCTTGGACATTATATCCTACTACCGTAATTATATTATTACAGCATGAAGGTGCAGTACTGCTGTAGCTCTGCATACATCCAATCTTGGACATTATATCCTACTACCGTTATTATATCATTAGAGCAGGAAGTTGCAGTACGGCTGTAGCTCTGTATACTTCCAATCTTGGACATTATATCCTACTACCGTTATGACATTTTCATGGCAAGAAAGTGCAGTACTGCTGTCGCTCTGTATACTTCCAATCCTGGACATTATATCCTACTACCGTTATTACATCATTAGAGCAGGAAGGTGCAGTACTGCTGTAGCTCTGTATACTTCCAATCTTGGACATGATATCCTACTACCGTTATTACATCATTAGAGCAGGAAGGTGCAGTACTGCTGTAGTTCTGCATACCTCCAATCTTGGACATTATATCCTACTACCGTTGTTACATCTTTAGAACAGGAAGGTGCAGTACGGCTGTAGCTCTGCATACTTCCAATCTTGGACATTATATCCTATGACCGTTATTACATCATTAGAGCAGGAAGGTGCAGTACTGCTGTAGCTCTGCATACTTCCAATCTTGGACATTATATCCTACTACCGTAATTATATTATTACAGCATGAAGGTGCAGTACTGCTGTAGCTCTGCATACATCCAATCTTGGACATTATATCCTACTACCGTTATTACATCATTAGAGCAGGAAGTTGCAGTACGGCTGTAGCTCTGTATACTTCCAATCTTGGACATTATATCCTACTACCGTTATGACATTTTCATGGCAAGAAAGTGCAGTACTGCTGTCGCTCTGTATACTTCCAATCTTGGACATTATATCCTACTACCGTTATTACATCATTAGAGCAGGAAGGTGCAGTACTGCTGTAGCTCTGTATACTTCCAATCTTGGACATTATATCCTACTACCGTTATTACATCTTTGGAACAGGAAAGTGCAGTACTGCTGTAGATCTGCATACTTCCAATCTTGGACATTATATCTTACTACCGTTATTACATCTTTAGAGCAGGAAAGTGCAGTACTGCTACAGCTCTGCATATTTCAAATCTTGGACATTATATACTACTACCGTTATTACATCTTTAGAACAGGAAGGTGCAGTACTGCTGTAGCTCTGCATACTTCCAATCTTGGACATTATATCTTACTACCGTTATTACATCTTTAGAACAGGAGGGTGCAGTACTGCTGTAGCTCTGTTTACTTCCAATGCTGGATAATATATCCTACTACCGTTATTACATTATTAGAACAGGAAGGTGCAGTACTGCTGTAGCTCTGCATACTTCCAATCTTGGACATTATATCTTACTACAACTATTACATCTTTAGAGCAGGAAGGTGCAGTACTGCTGTAGTTCTTCATATTTCCAATCTTGGATATTATATCCTACTACGGTTATTACCTCTTTAGAACATGAAGGTGCATTACTGCTGTAGCTCTCTATACTTCCAATCTTGGACACTATATCCTACTACCGTTATTACATCTTTAGAGCAGGAAGGTGCAGTACTGCTGCAGCTCTGCATATTTACAATCTTGGACATTATATCCTACTACCGTTATTACATCTTTAGAACAGGAAGGTGCAGTACTGCTGTAGCTCTGCATACTTCCAATCTTGGACATTATATCTTACTACCCTTATTACACCTTTAGAGCAGGAAGGTGCAGTACTGCTGCAGCTCTGCATTTTTCCAATCTTGAACATTATATCCTACTACCGTTATTACATCTTTAGAACAGGAAGGTGCAGTACTGCTGTAGCTCAGCATACTTCCCATCTAGGACATTATATCTTACTACCGTTATTACGTCTTTAGAACAGGAAGGTGCAGTACTGCTGTATCTCTGCATATTCCCAATCTTGGACATTATATCCTACTACCGTTATTACATCTTTAGAACAGGAAGGTGCAGTACGGCTGTAGCTCTGCATACCTCCAATATTGGATATTATATCCTACTACCCTTATTACATCTTTAGGGCAGGAAGGCGCAGTATTGCTGTAGCTCTTCATACTTCCAATCATGAACATTATATCCTACTACCCTACTACCGTTATTACATCTTAAGAACAGGAAGGTCCAGTACTGCTGTAGCCCTGCACACTTACAATCTTGGACATTATATCCTACTACCGTTATTACATCTTTAGAACAGGAGGGTGCAGTACTGCTGTAGCTCTGTTTACTTCCAATGCTGGACAATATATCCTACTACAGTTATTACATTATTAGAACAGGAAGGTGCAGTACTGCTGTAGCTCTGCATACTTCCAATCTTGGACATTATATCTTACTACAACTATTACATCTTTAGAGCAGGAAGGTGCAGTACTGCTGTAATTCTGCATATTTCCAATCTTGGATATTATATCCTACTACGGTTATTACCTCTTTAGAACAGGAAGGTGCATTACTGCTGTAGCTCTCTATACTTCCAATCTTGGACACTATATCCTACTACCGTTATTACATCTTTAGAGCAGGAAGGTGCAGTACTGCTGCAGCTCTGCATATTTCCAATCTTGGACATTATATCCTACTACCGTTATTACATCTTTAGAACAGGAAGGTGCAGTACTGCTGTAGCTCTGCATACTTCCAATCTTGGACATTATATCTTACTACCGTTATTACACCTTTAGAGCAGGAAGGTGCAGTACTGCTGCAGGTCTGCATTTTTCCAATCTTGAACATTATATCCTACTACCGTTATTACATCTTTAGAACAGGAGGGTGCAGTACTGCTGTAGCTCAGCATACTTCCAATCTAGGACATTATATCTTACTACCGTTATTACATCTTTAGAACAGGAAGGTGCAGGTCTGCTGTAGCTCTGCATACTTCCAATCTTGGACATTATATCTTACTACCGTTATTACATCTTTAGAGCAGCAAAGTGCAGTACTGCTGCAGCTCTGCATATTTCCAATCTTGGACATTATATACTACTACCGTTATTACATCTTTAGAACAGGAAGGTGCAGTACTGCTGTAGCTCTGCATACTTCCAATCTTGGACATTATATCTTACTACCGTTATTACATCTTTAGAACAGGAGGGTGCAGTTCTGCTGTAGCTCTGTTTACTTTCAATGCTGGACAATATATCCTACTACCGTTATTACATTATTAGAACAGGAAGGTGCAGTACTGCTGTAGCTCTGCATACTTCCAATCTTGGACATTATATCTTACTACAACTATTACATCTTTAGAGCAGGAAGGTGCAGTACTGCTGTAGTTCTGCATATTTCCAATCTTGGATATTATATCCTACTACTGTTATTACCTATTTAGAACAGGAAGGTGCAGTACTGCTGTAGCTCTCTATACTTCCAATCTTGGACATTATATCCTACTACCGTTATTACATCTTTAGAGCAGGAAGGTGCAGTACTGCTGCAGCTCTGCATATTTCCAATCTTGGACATTATATCCTACTACCGTTATTACATCTTTAGAACAGGAAGGTGCAGTACTGCTGTAGCACTGCATACTTCCAATCTTGGACATTATATCTTACTACCGTTATTACATCTTTAGAGCAGGAAGGTGCAGTACTACTGCAGCTCTGCATTTTTCCAATCTTGGACTTTATATCCTACTACCGTTATTACATCTTTAGAACAGGAGGGTGCAGTACTGTTGTAGCTCAGCATACTTCCAATCTAGGACATTATATCTTACTACATTTATTACATCTTTAGAACAGGAAGGTGCAGGTCTGCTGTAGCTCTGCATACTTCCAATCTTGGACATTATATCTTACTACCGTTATTACATATTTGGAGCAGGAAGGTGCAGTACTGCTGCAGCTCTGCATATTTCCAATTTGGACATTATATACTACTACCGTTATTACATCTTTAGAGCAGGAAGTTGCAGTACAGCTTCAGCTCTGCATATTTCCAATCTTGGACATTATATACTACTACCATTATTACATCTTTAGAACAGGAAGTTGCATTACTGCTGTAGCTCTGCATACTTCCAATCTTCGACATTATATCCTACTACCGTTATTACATCATTAGAGCAGGAAAGTGCAGTACTGCTGTAGCTCTGCATACTTCCAATCTTGGACATTATATCTTACAACCGTTATTACATCTTTAGAGCAGGAAAGTGCAGTACTGCTGCAGCTCTGCATATTTCCAATCTTGGACCTTATATACTACTACCGTTTTTACATCTTTAGAACAGGAAGGTGCAGTACTGCTCTAGTTCGGCATATTTCCAATCTTCGACATTATATCTTACTACCGTTATTACATCTTTAGAACAGGAAGGTGCAGTACTGCTGTAGCTCTGCATATTTCCAATCTTGGACATTATATCCTACTACCGTTATTACATCTGTAAAACAGGAAGGTGCAGTACGGCTGTAGCTCTGCATACCTCCAATCTTGGACATTATATCCTACTGACGTTATTACATCTTTAGAACAGGAAGGTGCAGTACGTCTGTAGCTCTGCATACTTCCAATCTTGGACTTTATATCCTACTACCGGTATTACATCATTAGAACAGGAAGGTGCAGTACTGCTGTAGCTCTGCATACTTCCAATCTTGGACATTATATCCTACTACCGTAATTACATTATTAGAGCATGAAGGTGCAGTACTGCTGTAGATCTGCATACTTCCAATCTTGGACATTATATCCTACTACCGTTATTACATCATTAGAGAAGGAAGTTACAGTACGGCTGTAGCTCTGTATACTTCCAATCTTGGACATTATATCCTACTACCATAATTACATTATTAGAGCAGGAAGGTGCAGTAATGCCGTACATCTGTATACTTCCAATCTTGGACTTTATATCCTACTACCGTTATTACATCCTTAGAACAGGAAGGTGCAGCACTGCTGTAGCTCTGCATACTTCCAATCTTGGACATTATATCTTACTACCGTTATTACATCCTTAGACCAGGAAGGTGCAGTACTGCTGTAGCTCTGTATACTTCCAATCTTGGACATTATATCCTTCTACAGTTATTACATCTTTAGAACAGGAAGGTGCAGTACTGCTGCAGCTCTGCATACTTCCAATCTTGGACATTATATCCTACTCCCGTTATTACATCATTAGAGCAGGAAAGTGCTGTACTGCTGTAGCTCTGCATACTTCCAATCTTGGACATTATATCCTACTACCGTTATTACATTTTCATAGCAAGAAAGTGCAGTACTGCTGTAGCTCTGTATACTTCCAATCTTGGACATTATATCCTACTACCGTTATTACATCATTAGAGCAGGAAGGTGCAGTAATGCTGTAGCTCTGTATACTTACAATCTTGGACATTATATCCTACTACCGTTATTACATCATTAGAGCAGGAAAGTGCAGTACTGCTGCAGCCCTGCATATTTCCAATCTTGGACATTATATACTACTACCGTTATTAAATCTTTAGAGCAGGAAGGTGCAGTACTGCTGCAGCTCTGCATATTTCCAATCTTGGATATTATATCCTACTACCGTTATTACATCTTTAGAACAGGAAGGTGAAGTACTGCTGTAGCTCTGCATATTTCCAATCTTCGACATTATATCTTACTACCGTTATTACATCTTTAGAACAGGAAGGTGCAGTAATGCTGTATCTCTGCATATTTCCAATCTTGGACATTATATCCTACTACCGTTATTATATCTTTAGAACAGGAAGGTGCAGTACGGCTGTAGCTCTGCATACCTCCAATCTTGGACATTATATCCTACTACCGTTATTACATCTTTAGAACAGGAAGGTGCAGTACGGCTGTAGCTCTGCATACTTCCAATCTTGGACATTATATCCTACTACCGTTATTACATCTTTAGAACAGGAAGGCGCAGTACTGCTGTAGCTCTGCATACTTCCAATCTTGGACATTATATGCTACTACCGTTATTACATCTTTAGAACAGGAAGGTGCAGTACTGCTGCAGCACTGCATATTTCCAATCTTGGACAATATATCCTTCTACCGTTATTACATCTTTAGAACAGGAAGGTGCAGTACTGCTGCAGCTCTGCATATTTCCAATCTTGGACATTATATCCTACTACCGTTATTACATCTTTAGAACAGGAAGGTGCGGGACTGCTGTAGCTCTGCATACTTCCAATCTTGGACATTATATCCTTTACCGTTATTACATCATTAGAACAGGAAAGTGCAGTACTGTTGTAGCTGTGCATACTTCCAATCTTGGACATTATATCCTACTACCGTTATTACATCTTCAGAGCAAGAAGGTGCAGTACTGCTGTAGCTAGCCCTGCATACTTCCAATCTCGGACATTCTATCCTACTACCGTGATTACATCTATAGAACAGGAAGGCGCAGTACTGCTGTAGCTCTGCATACTTCCAATCTTGGACAGTATATCCTACTACCGTTATTACATCTTTGGAACAGGAAGGTGCAGTACTGCTGTATCTAGCTCTGCATACTTCCAATGTCGGACATTATATCCTGCTACCGTTATTACATATTTAGAACAGGATGGCGCAGTACTGCTGTAGCTCTGCATACTTCCAATCTTGGACATTATATCCTACTACCGTTATTACATCTTCAGAACAGGAAGGTGCAGTACTGCTGTAGCTAGCTCTGCATACTTCCAATCTTGGACATTATATCCTACTACCGTTATTACACCTTCAGAGCAAGAAGGTGCAGTACTGCTGTAGCTAGCTCTGCATACTTCCAATCCTGGACATTATATCCTACTACCGTTATTACATCGTCAGAACAGGAAGGTGCAGTACTGCTGTAGCTAGCTCTGCATACTTCCAATCTTGGACATTATATCCTACTACCGTTATTACATCTTCAGGGCAAGAAAGTGCAGTACTGCTGTAGCTCTGCATACTTCCAATCTTGGACATTATATCCTACTACCGTTATTACATTTTCATAGCAAGAAAGTGCAGTACTGCTGTAGCTCTGTATACTTCCAATCTTGGACATTATATCCTACTACCGTTATTACTACATTAGAGCAGGAAGGTGCAGTACTGCTGCAGCTCTGCATATTTCCAATCTTGGACATTATATACTACTACCGTTATTACATCTTTAGAGCAGGAAGGTGCAGTACTGCTGCAGCTCTACATATTTCCAATCTTGGATATTATATCCTACTACCGTTATTACATCTTTAGAACAGGAAGGTGCAGTACTGCTGTAGCTCTGCATATTTCCAATCTTCGACATTATATCTTACTACCGTTATTACATCTTTAGAACAGGAAGGTGCAGTACTGCTGTAGCTCTGCATATTTCTAATCTTGGACATTATATCCTACTACCGTTATTACATCTTTAGAGCAGGAAGGTGCAGTACGGCTGTAGCTCTGCATACTTCCAATCTTGGACATTATATCCTACTACCGTTATTACATCTTTAGAACAGGAAGGAGCAGTACGGCTGTAGCTCTGCATACTTCCAATCTTGGACATTATATCCTACTACCGTTATTACATCATTAGAGCAGGAATGTGCAGTACTGCTGTAGCTCTGCATACTTCCAATCTTGGACATTATATCCTACTACAGTAATTACATTATTAGAGCATGAAGGTGCAGTACTGCTGTAGCTCTGCATACTTCCAATCTTGGACATTATATCCTACTACCGTTATTACATCTTTGGAACAGGAAAGTGCAGTACTGCTGTAGATCTGCATACTTCCAATCTTGGACATTATATCTTACTACCGTTATTACATCTTTAGAGCAGGAAAGTGCAGTACTGCTACAGCTCTGCATATTTCCAATCTTGGACATTATATACTACTACCGTTATTACATCTTTAGAACAGGAAGGTGCATTACTGCTGTAGCTCTGCATACTTCCAATCTTGGACATTATATCTTACTACCGTTATTACATCTTTAGAACAGGAGGGTGCAGTACTGCTGTAGCTCTGTTTACTTCCAATGCTGGACAATATATCCTACTACCGTTAGTACATTATTAGAACAGGAAGGTGCAGTACTGCTGTAGCTCTGCATACTTCCAATCTTGGACATTATATCTTACTACAACTATTACATCTTTAGAGCAGGAAGGTGCAGTACTGCTATAGTTCTTCATATTTCCAATCTTGGATATTATATCCTACTACGGTTATTACCTCTTTAGAACATGAAGGTGCATTACTGCTGTAGCTCTCTATACTTCCAATCTTGGACACTATACCCTACTACCGTTATTACATCTTTAGAGCAGGAAGGTGCAGTACTGCTGCAGCTCTGCATATTTCCAATCTTGGACATTATATCCTACTACCGTTATTACATCTTTAGAACAGGAAGGTGCAGTACTGCTGTAGCTTTGCATACTTCCAATCTTGGACATTATATCTTACTACCCTTATTACACCTTTAGAGCAGGAAGGTGCAGTACTGCTGCAGCTCTGCATTTTTCCAATCTTGAACATTATATCCTACTACCGTTATTACATCTTTAGAACAGGAAGGTGCAGTACTGCTGTAGCTCAGCATACTTCCAATCTAGGACATTATATCTTACTACCGTTATTACGTCTTTAGAACAGGAAGGTGCAGTACTGCTGTATCTCTGCATATTCCTAATCTTGGACATTATATCCTACTACCGTTATTACATCTTTAGAACAGGAAGGTGCAGTACGGCTCTAGCTCTGCATACCTCCAATATTGGATATTATATCCTACTACACTTATTACATCTTTAGGGCAGGAAGGCGCAGTATTGCTGTAGCTCTTCATACTTCCAATCATGAACATTATATCCTACTACCCTACTACCGTTATTACATCTTAAGAACAGGAAGGTCCAGTACTGCTGTAGCCCTGCACACTTACAATCTTGGACATTATATCCTACTACCGTTATTACATCTTTAGAACAGGAGGGTGCAGTACTGCTGTAGCTCTGTTTACTTCCAATGCTGGACAATATATCCTACTACAGTTATTACATTATTAGAACAGGAAGGTGCAGTACTGCTGTAGCTCTGCATACTTCCAATCTTGGACATTATATCTTACTACAACTATTACATCTTTAGAGCAGGAAGGTGCAGTACTGCTGTAATTCTGCATATTTCCAATCTTGGATATTATATCCTACTACGGTTATTACCTCTTTAGAACAGGAAGGTGCATTACTGATGTAGCTCTCTATACTTCCAAACTTGGACACTATATCCTACTACCGTTATTACATCTTTAGAACAGGAGGGTGCAGTTCTGCTGTAGCTCTGTTTACTTTCAATGCTGGACAATATATCCTACTACCGTTATTACATTATTAGAACAGGAAGGTGCAGTACTGCTGTAGCTCTGCATACTTCCAATTTTGGACATTATATCTTACTACAACTATTACATCTTTAGAGCAGGAAGGTGCAGTACTGCTGTAGTTCTGCATATTTCCAATCTTGGATATTATATCCTACTACTGTTATTACCTCTTTAGAACAGGAAGGTGCAGTACTGCTGTAGCTCTGTATACTTCCAATCTTGGACATTATATCCTACTACCGTTATTACATCTTTAGAGCAGGAAGGTGCAGTACTGCTGCAGCTCTGCATATTTCCAATCTTGGACATTATATCCTACTACCGTTATTACATCTTTAGAACAGGAAGGTGCAGTACTGCTGTAGCACTGCATACTTCCAATCTTGGACATTATATCTTACTACCGTTATTACATCTTTAGAGCAGGAAGGTGCAGTACTACTGCAGCTCTGCATTTTTCCAATCTTGGACTTTATATCCTACTACCGTTATTACATCTTTAGAACAGGAGGGTGCAGTACTGTTGTAGCTCAGCATACTTCCAATCTAGGACATTATATCTTACTACAGTTATTACATCTTTAGAACAGGAAGGTGCAGGTCTGCTGTAGCTCTGCATACTTCCAATCTTGGACATTATATCTTACTACCGTTATTACATATTTGGAGCAGGAAGGTGCAGTACTGCTGCAGCTCTGCATATTTCCAATTTGGACATTATATACTACTACCGTTATTACATCTTTAGAGCAGGAAGTTGCAGTACTGCTGCAGCTCTGCATATTTCCAATCTTGGACATTATATACTACTACCATTATTACATCTTTAGAACAGGAAGTTGCATTACTGCTGTAGCTCTGCATACTTCCAATCTTGGACATTATATCCTACTACCGTTATTACATCATTAGAGCAGGAAAGTGCAGTACTGCTGTAGCTCTGCATACTTCCAATCTTGGAAATTATATCCTACTACCGTTATTACATCATTAGAGCAGGAAGGTGCAGTACTGCTGTAGCTCTGTATACTTCCAATCTTGGACATTATATCCTACTACCGTTATTACATCATTAGAGCAGGAAGGTGCAGTACTGCTGTAGCTCTGCATACTTCCAATCTTGGACATTATATCCTACAACCGTTATTACATCATTAGAGCAGGAAGGTGCAGTACTGCTGCAGCTCTGCATACTTCCAATCTTGGACATTATATCCTACTACCGTTATTACATCATTAGAGCAGGAAGGTGCAGTACTGCTGCAGCTCTGCATACTTCCAATCTTGGACATTATATCCTACTACCGTTATTACATCATTAGAGCAGGAAGGTGCAGTACTGCTGTAGCTCTGTATACTTCCAATATTGGACATTATATCCTACTACCGTTATTATATCATTAGAGCAGGAAGGTGCAGTACTGCTGTAGCTCTGTATATTTCCAATCTTGGACATTATATACTACTACCGTTATTACATCTTTAGAGCAGGAAGCTGCAGTACTGCTGCAGCTCTGCATATTTCCAATCTTGGATATTATATTCTACTACAGTTATTACATCTTTAGAACAGGAAGGTGCAGTACTGCTGTAGCTCTGCATATTTCCAATCTTCGACATTATATCTTACTACCGTTATTACATCTTTAGAACAGGAAGGTGCAGTACGGTTGTAGCTCTGCATACCTCCAATCTTGGACATTATATCCTACTACCGTCATTTCATCTTTAGAACAGGAAGGTGCAGTACGGCTGTAGCTCTGCATACTTCTAATCTTGGACGTTATATCTTACTACCGTTATTACATCTTTAGAACAGGAAGGTGCAGTACTGCTGTAGCTCTGCATATTTCCAATCTTGGACATTATATCCTACTACCGTTATTACATCTTTACAGCAGGAAGGTGCAGTACTGCTGTAGCTCTGTATACATCCAATCTTGGACATTATATCCTACTACCGTTATTACATCATTAGAGCAGGAAGGTGCAGTACTGCTGTAGCTCTGTATATTTCCAATCCTGGACATTATATACTACTACCGTTATTACATCTTTAGAGCAGGAAGGTGCAGTACTGCTGCAGCTCTGCATATTTCCAATCTTGGACATTATATCCTACTACCGTAATTACATTATTAGAGCATGAAGGTGCAGTACTGCTGTAGCTCTGCATACTTCCAATCTTGGACATTATATCCTACTACCGTTATTACATCATTAGAGCAGGAAGGTGCAGTACTGCTGTAGCTCTGTATATTTCCAATCCTGGACATTATATACTACTACCGTTATTACATCTTTAGAGCAGGAAGGTGCAGTACTGCTGTAGCTCTGTATACTTCCAATCTTGGACATTATATCCTACTACCGTTATTACATCATTAGAGCAGGAAGGTGCATTACTGCTGTAGCTCTGCATATTTCCCATCTTCGACATTATATCTTACTACCGTTATTACGTCTTTAGAACGGGAAGGTGCAGTACTGCTGTATCTCTGCATATTCCCAATCTTGGACATTATATCCTACTACCGTTATTACATCTATGGAACAGGAAGGTGCAGTACGGCTGTAGCTCTGCATACCTCCAATCTTGGACATTATATCCTACTACCGTTATTACATCTTTAGAACAGGAAGGTGCAGTACGCCTGTAGCTCTGCATAGTTCCAATCTTGGACGTTATATCTTACTACCGTTATTACATCTTTAGAACAGGAAGATGCAGTACTGCTGTAGCTGTGTATATTTCCAATCTTGGACATTATATCCTACTACCGTTATTACATCTTTAGAACAGGAGGGTGCAGTACGGCTGTAGCTCTGCATACCTCCAATCTTGGACATTATATCCTACTACCGTTATTACATATTTAGAACAGGAAGGTGCAGTACGGCTGTAGCTCTGCATACTTCCAATCTTGGACATTATATCCTACTACCGTTATTACATCATTAGAGCAGGAAGGTGCAGTACTGCTGTAGCTCTGCATACTTCCAATCTTGGACATTATATCCTACTACCGTTATTACATCATTAGTGCAGGAAGTTACAGTACGGCTGCAGCTCTGTATACTTCAATTCTTGGATATTATATCCTACTACCGTTATTACATCATTAGAGCAGGAAGGTGCAGTAATGCTGTAGCTCTGTACACTTCCAATCTTGGACATTATATCCAACTACCGTTATTACATCCTTAGAACAGGAAGATGCAGCACTGCTGTAGCTCTGCATACTTCCAATCTTGGACATTATATATTACTACCGTTATTACGTCCTAAGACCAGGAAGGTGCAGTACCGCTGTAGCTCTGTATACTTCCAATCTTGGACATTATATCCTACTACAGTCATTACATCTTTAGAACAGGAAATTGCATTACTGCTGTAGCTCTGCATACTTCCAATCTTGGACATTGTATCCTACTACCGTTATTACATCATTAGAGCAGGAAAGTTTAGTACTGCTGTAGCTCTGCATACTTCCAATCTTGGAAATTATATCCTACTACCGTTATTACATTTTCATAGCAAGAAAGTGCAGTACTGCTGTAGCTCTGTATACTTCCAATCTTGGACATTATATCCTACTACCGTTATTACATCATTAGAGCAGGAAGGTGCAGTACTGCTGCAGCTCTGCATACTTCCAATCTTGGACATTATATCCTACAACCGTTATTACATCATTAGAGCAGGAAGGTGCAGTACTGCTGTAGCTCTGTATATTTCCAATCTTGGACATTATATCCTACTAACGTTATTACATCATTAGAGCAGGAAGGTGCAGTACTGCTGTAGCTCTGTATACTTCCAATCTTGGACATTATATCCTACTACCGTTATTACATCATTAGAGCAGGAAGGTGCAGAACTGCTGCAGCTCTGCATACTTCCAATCTTGGACATTATATCCTACTACCGTTATTACATCATTAGAGCAGGAAGGTGCAGTACTGCTGTAGCTCTGTATACTTCCAATCTTGGACATTATATCCTACTACCGTTATTACATCATTAGAGCAGGAAGGTGCAGTACTGCAGTAGCTCTGTATATTTCCAATCTTGGACATTATATACTACAACCGTTATAACATCTTTAGAGCAGGAAGCTGAAGTACTGCTGCACCTCTGCATATTTCCAATCTTGGATATTATATCCTACTACAGTTATTACATCTTTAGAACAGGATGGTGCAGTACTGCTGTAGCTCTGCATATTTCCAATCTTTGACATTATATCTTACTACCGTTATTACATCTTTAGAACAGGAAGGTGCAGTACTGCTGTAGCTCTGCATATTTCCAATCTTGGACATTATAACCTACTACCGTTATTACATCTTTAGAACAGGAAGGTGCAGTACGGTTGTAGCTCTGCATACCTCCAATCTTGGACATTATATCCTACTACCGTTATTTCATCTTTAGAACAGGAAGGTGCAGTACGGCTGTAGTTCTGCATACTTCCAATCTTGGACGTTATATCTTACTACCGTTATTACATCTTTAGAACAGGAAGGTGCAGTACTGCTCTAGCTCTGCATATTTCCAATCTTGGACATTATATCCTACTACCGTTATAACATCTTTAGAGCAGGAAGGTGCAGTACTGCTGTAGCTCTGTATACTTCCAATCTTGGACATTATATCCTACTACCGTTATTACATCATTAGAGCAGGAAGGTGCAGTACTGCTGTAGATCTGTATATTTCCAATCCTGGACATTATATACTACTACCGTTATTACATCTTTAGAGCAGGAAGGTGCAGTACTGCTGCAGCTCTGCATATTTCCAATCTTGGACATTATATCCTACTACCGTAATTACATTATTAGTGCATGAAGGTGCAGTACTGCTGTAGCTCTGCATACTTCCTATCTTGGACATTATATCCTACTACCGTTTTACATCATTAGAGCAGGAAGTTGCAGTATGGCTGTAGCTCTGTATACTTCCAATCTTGGACATTATATCCTACTACCGTTATTACATTTTCATAGCAAGAAAGTGCAGTACTGCTGTAGCTCTGTATACTTCCAATCATGGACATTATATCCTACTACCTTTATTACATCATTAGAGCAGGAAGGTGCAGTACTGCTGTAGCCCTGTATACTTCCAATCTTTGACATTATATCCTACTACCGTTTTTACACCTTTAGAACAGGAAGGTGCAGTACTGCTGTAGCTCTGCATATTTCCCATCTTCGACATTATATCTTACTACCGTTATTACGTCTTTAGAACAGGAAGGTGCAGTACTGCTGTATCTCTGCATATTCCCAATCTTGGACATTATATCCTACTACCGTTATTACATCTTTAGAACAGGAAGGTGCAGTACGCCTGTAGCTCTGCATAGTTCCAATCTTGGACGTTATATCTTACTACCGTTATTACATCTTTAGAACAGGAAGGTGCAGTACTGCTGTAGCTCTGTATATTTCCAATCTTGGACATTATATCCTACTACCGTTATTACATCTTTAGAACAGGAAGGTGCAGTACGGCTGCAGCTCTGCATACCTCCAATCTTGGACATTATATCCTACTACCGTTATTACATATTTAGAACAGGAAGGTGCAGTACGGCTGTAGCTCTGCATACTTCCAATCTTGGACATTATATCCTACTACCGTTATTACATCATTAGAGCAGGAAGGTGCAGTACTGCTGTAGCTCTGCATACTTCCAATCTTGGACATTATATCCTACTACCGTAATTACATCATTAGAGCATGAAAGTGCAGTACTGTTGTAGCTCTGTATACTTCCAATCTTGGACATTATATCCTACTACCGTTATTACATCATTAGAGCAGGAAGGAGCAGTACTGCTGTAGCTCTGCATACTTCCAATCTTGGACATTATATCCTACTACCGTTATTACATCATTAGAGCAGGAAGGTGCAGTAATGCTGTAGCTCTGTATACTTCCAATCTTGGACATTATATCCTACTACCGTTATTACATCCTTAGAACAGGAAGATGCAGCACTGCTGTAGCTCTGCATACTTCCAATCTTGGACATTATAACTTACTACCGTTATTACATCCTTAGACCAGGAAGGTGCAGTACTGCTCTAGCTCGGTATACTTCCAATCTTGGACATTATATCCTACTACCGTTATTACATCTTTAGAACAGGAAAGTGCAGTACTGCAGTAGCTCTGCATACTTCCAATCTTGGACATTATATCCTACTACCGTTATTACATCATTAGAGCAGGAAAGTGCAGTACTGCAGTAGCTCTGCATACTTCCAATCTTGGACATTATATCCAACTACCGTTATTACATCATTAGAGCAGGAAAGTGCAGTACTGCTGTAGCTCTGCATACTTCCAATCTTGGACATTATATCCTACTACCGTTATTACATCATTAGAGCAGGAAAGTGCAGTACTGCAGTAGCTCTGCATACTTCCAATCTTGGACATTTTATCCTACTACCGTAATTACATTTTCATAGCAAGAAAGTGCAGTACTGCTTAAGCTCTGCATACTTCCAATCTTGGACATTATATCCTACTACCGTTATTACATCATTAGAGCAGGAAAGTGCAGTACTGCAGTAGCTCTGTATACTTCCAATCTTGGACATTATATCCTACTACCGTTATTACATCATTAGAGCAGGAAGGTGCAGTACTGCTGTAGCTCTGTATACTTCGAATCTTGGACATTATATCCTACTACCTTTATTACATCATTAGAGCAGGAAGGTGCAGTACTGCTGCAGCTCTGCATATATCCAATCTTGGATATTATATCCTACTACCGTTATTACGTCTTTAGAACTGGAAGGTGTAGTACTGCTGTAGCTCTGCATATTTCCAATCTTCGACATTATATCTTACTACCGTTATTACATCTTTAGAACAGGAAGGTGCAGTACTGCTGTAGCTCTACATATTTCCAATCTTGGACATTATATCCTACTACCTTTATTACATCTTTAGAGCAGGAAGGTGCAGTACGGCTGTAGCTCTGCATACTTGCAATCTTGGACATTATATCCTACTACCGTAATTACATTATTAGAGCATGAAGGTGCAGTACTGCTGTAGCTCTGCATACTTCCAATCTTGGACATTATATCCTACTACCGTTATTACATCATTAGAACAGGAAGCTGCAGTACTGCTGCAGCTCTGCATACTTCCAATCTTGGACATTATATCCTACTACCGTTATTACACCTTTAGTGCAGGAAGGTGCAGTACTGCTGTAGTTCTCTATACTTGCAATCTTAGACATTATATCTTACTACCTTTATTACATCATTAGAACAGGAAGCTGCAGTACTGCTGCAGCTCTGCATACTTCCAATCTTGGACATTATATCCTACTACCTTTATTACATCTTTAGAGCAGGAAGGTGCAGTACGGCTGTAGCTCTGCATACTTGCAATCTTGGACATTATATCCTACTACCGTAATTACATTATTAGAGCATGAAGGTGCAGTACTGCTGTAGCTCTGCATACTTCCAATCTTGGACATTATATCCTACTACCGTTATTACATCTTTAGAACAGGAAGGTGCAGTACGGCTGTAGCTCTGCATACTTGCAATCTTGGACATTATATCCTACTACCGTAATTACATTATTAGAGCATGAAGGTGCAGTACTGCTGTAGCTCTGCATACTTCCAATCTTGGACATTATATCCTACTACCGTTATTACATCACTAGAACAGGAAGGTGCAGTACTGCTCTAGCCCTGCATACTTCCAATCTTGGACAATTTATCTTACTACCGTTATTACATGATTAGAACAGGAAGGTGCAGTACTGCTGTAGCTCTGCATACTTCCAATAATGAAATTTATATCCTACTACGGTTATTACATCTTTAGAACGGGAGCTCTGTACTGCTGTAACTCTGTATACTTCCAATCTTGGGCATTATATCCTACTGCCGTTATTACATGTTTAGAGCAGGAAGGCGCAATACTGCTGTAGCTTTGCATACTTCCAATCTTGGACATTATATCTTACTACCGTTATTACATGTTTAGAACAGGAAGGTGCAGTACTGCTGTAGATCTGCATACTTCCAATCTTGGACAATATATTACTACAGTTATTACATATTCAAAGCAGGAAGGGGCAGTACTGCTGTAGCACTCTATACTTCCAATTTTGGAGATTATATCCTACTACCGTTATTACATCTTTGGAACAGGAAAGTGCAGTACTGCTGTAGATCTGCATACTTCCAATCTTGGACATTATACCTTACTACCGTTATTACATCTTTAGGGCAGGAAGGCGCAGTATTGCTGTAGCTCTGCATATTTCCAATCTTGGACATTATATCCTACTACCCTACTACCGTTATTACATCTTAAGAGCAGGAAGGTCCAGTACTGCTGTAGCTCTGCACACTTACAATCTTGGACATTATATCCTACTACCGTTATTACATCTTTAGAACAGGAGGGTGCAGTACTGCTGTAGCTCTGTTTACTTCCAATGCTGGACAATATATCCTACTACCGTTATTACATCTTTAGAACAGGAAGGTGCAGTACGCCTGTAGCTCTGCATAGTTCCAATCTTGGACGTTATATCTTACTACCGTTATTACATCTTTAGAACAGGAAGGTGCAGTACTGCTGTAGCTCTGTATATTTCCAATCTTGGACATTATATCCTACTACCGTTATTACATCTTTAGAACAGGAAGGTGCAGTACGGCTGTAGCTCTGCATACCTCCAATCTTGGACATTATATCCTACTACCGTTATTACATATTTAGAACAGGAAGGTGCAGTACGGCTGTAGCTCTGCATACTTCCAATCTTGGACATTATATCCTACTACCGTTATTCCATCATTAGAGCAGGAAGGTGCAGTACTGCTGTAGCTCTGCATACTTCCAATCTTGGACATAATATCCTACTACCGTAATTACATTATTAGAGCATGAAGGTGCAGTATTGCTGTAGCTCTGCATACTTCCAATCTTGGACATAATATCCTACTACCGTAATTACATTATTAGAGCATGAAGGTGCAGTATTGCTGTAGCTCTGTAAACTTCCAATCTTGGACATTATATCCTACTACCGTTATTACATCATTAGAGCAGGAAGGTGCAGTACTGCTATAGCTCTGCATACTTCCAATCTTGGACATTATATCCTACTACCGTAATTACATTATTAGAGCATGAAGGTGCAGTATTGCTGTAGCTCTGCATACTTCCAATCTTGGACATTATATCCTACTACCGTTATTACATATTTAGAACAGGAATGTGCAGTACGGCTGTAGCTCTGCATACTTCCAATCTTGGACATTATATCCTACTACCGTTATTACATCATTAGAGCAGGAAGGTGCAGTACTGCTGTAGCTCTGCATACTTCCATTCTTGGACATTATATACTACTACCGTTATTACATCATTGGAGCAGGAAGGTGCAGTAATGCTGTAGCTCTGTATACTTCCAATCTTGGACATTATATCCTACTACCGTTATTACATCCTTAGAACAGGAAGATGCAGCACTGCTGTAGCTCTGCATACTTCCAATCTTGGATATTATATCCTACAACCGTTATTACATCATTAGAGCAGGAAGGTTCAGTACTGCTCTAGCTCTGTATATTTCCAACCTTGGACATTATATCCTACTAACGTTATTACATCATTAGAGCAGGAAGGTGCTGTACTGCTGTAGCTCTGTATACTTCCAATCTTGGACATTATATCCTACTACCGTTATTACATCATTAGAGCAGGAAGGTGCAGTACTGCTGCAGCTCTGCATACTTCCAATCTTGGACATTATATCCTACTACCGTTATTACATTATTAGAGCAGGAAGGTGCAGTACTGCTGTAGCTCTGTATACTTCCAATCTTGGACATTATATCCTACTACCGTTATTACATCATTAGAGCAGGAAGGTGCAGTACTGCAATAGCTCTGTATATTTCCAATCTTGGACATTATATACTACTACCGTTATTACATCTTTAGAGCAGGAAGCTGCAGTACTGCTGCAGCTCTGCATATTTCCAATCTTGGATATTATATCCTACTACAGTTATTACATCTTTAGAACAGGAAGGTGCAGTACTGCTGTAGCTCTGCATATTTCCAATCTTCGACATTATATCTTACTACCGTTATTACATCTTTAGAACAGGAAGGTGCAGTACTGCTGTAGCTCTGCATATTTCCAATCTTGGACATTATAACCTACTACCGTTATTACATCTTTAGAACAGGAAGGTGCAGTACGGTTGTAGCTCTGCATACCTCCAATCTTGGACATTATATCCTACTACCGTTATTTCATCTTTAGAACAGGAAGGTGCAGTACGGCTGTAGCTCTGCATACTTCCAATCTTGGACGTTATATCTTACTACAGTTATTACATCTTTAGAACTGGAAGGTGCAGTACTGCTGTAGCTCTGCATATTTCCAATCTTGGACATTATATCCTACTACCGTTATTACATCTTTAGAGCAGGAAGGTGCAGTACTGCTGTAGCTCTGTATACTTCCAATCTTGGACATTATATCCTACTACCGTTATTACATCATTAGAGCAGGAAGGTGCAGTACTGCTGTAGCTCTGTATATTTCCAATCCTGGACATTATATACTACTACCGTTATTACATCTTTAGAGCAGGAAGGTGCAGTACTGCTGCAGCTCTGCATATTTCCAATCTTGGACATTATATCCTACTACCGTAATTACATTATTAGAGCATGAAGGTGCAGTACTGCTGTAGCTCTGCATACTTCCAATCTTGGACATTATATCCTACTACCGTTATTACATCATTAGAGCAGGAAGTTGCAGTATGGCTGTAGCTCTGTATACTTCCAATCTTGGACATTATATCCTACTACCGTTATTACATTTTCATAGCAAGAAAGTGCAGTACTGCTGTAGCTCTGTATACTTCCAATCATGGACATTATATCCTACTACCGTTATTACATCATTAGAGCAGGAAGGTGCAGTACTGCTGTAGCTCTGTATACTTCCAATCTTTGACATTATATCCTACTACCGTTTTTACACCTTTAGAACAAGAAGGTGCAGTACTGCTGTAGCTCTGCATATTTCCCATCTTCGACATTATATCTTACTACCGTTATTACGTCTTTAGAACAGGAAGGTGCAGTACTGCTGTATCTCTGCATATTCCCAATCTTGGACATTATATCCTACTACCGTTATTACATCTTTAGAACAGGAAGGTGCAGTACGGCTGTAGCTCTGCATACCTCCAATCTTGGACATTATATCCTACTACCGTTATTACATCTTTAGAACAGGAAGGTGCAGTACGCCTGTAGCTCTGCATAGTTCCAATCTTGGACGTTATATCTTACTACCGTTATTACATCTTTAGAACAGGAAGGTGCAGTACTGCTGTAGCTCTGTATATTTCCAATCTTGGACATTATATCCTACTACCGTTATTACATCTTTAGAACAGGAAGGTGCAGTACGGCTGTAGCTCTGCATACCTCCAATCTTGGACATTATATCCTACTACCGTTATTACAAATTTAGAACAGGAAGGTGCAGTACGGCTGTAGCTCTGCATACTTCCAATCTTGGACATTATATCCTACTACCGTTATTACATCATTAGAGCAGGAAGGTGCAGTACTGCTGTAGCTCTGCATACTTCCAATCTTGGACATTATATCCTACTACCGTAATTACATTATTAGAGCATGAAGGTGCAGTACTGCTGTAGCTCTGCATACTTCCAATCTTGGACATTATATCCTACTACCGTTATTACATCATTAGAGCAGGAAGGTGCAGTACTGCTGTAGCTCTGTATACTTCCAATCTTGGACATTATATCCTACTACCGTTATTACATCATTAGAGCAGGAAGGTGCAGTACTGCTGTAGCTCTGCATATTTCCAATCTTCGACATTATATCTTACTACCGTTATTACATCTTTAGAACAGGAAGGTGCAGTACTGCTGTAGCTCTGCTTATTTCCAATCTTGGACATTATAACCTACTACCGTTATTACATCTTTAGAAGAGGAACGTGCAGTACTGCTGTAGCTCTGCATACTTCCAATCTTGGACATTATATCCTACTACCGTTATTACATCATTAGAGCAGGAAGGTGCAGTACTGCTGTAGCTCTGCATACTTCCAATCTTGGACATTATATCCTACTACCGTTATAACATCATTAGAGCAGGAAGGTGCAGTACTGCTGTAGCTCTGTATACTTCCAATATTGGACATTATATCCTACTACCGTTATTACATCATTAGAGCAGGAAGGTGCAGTAATGCTGTAGCTCTGCATATTTCCAATCTTGGACATTATATCTTACTACTTATATTACATCTATAGAGCAGGAAGGTGCAGTACTGCTGTAGCTCTGTATACTTCCAATCTTGGACATTATATCCTACTACCGTTATTACATCTATAGAGCAGGAAGGTGCAGTAATGCTGTAGCTCTGCATATTTCCAATCTTGGACATTATAACCTACTACCGTTATTACATCTTTAGAACAGGAGGGTGCAGTACTGCTGCAGCTCTGCATATTTCCAATCTTGGACATTATATCTTACTACCGTTATTACATCTTTAGAACAGGAAGGTGCAGTACTGCTGTAGCTCTGCATATTTCCAATCTTCGACATTATATCTTACTACCGTTATTACATCATTAGAGCAGGAAGGTGCAGTACGGCTGTAGCTCTGCATACTTCCAATCATGGACATTATATCCTACTACCGTTATTACATCATTAGAGCAGGAAGGTGCAGTACTGCTGTAGCTCTGTATACTTCCAATCTTGGACATTATATCCTACTACCGTTATTACATCATTAGAGCAGGAAGGTGCAGTAATGCTGTAGCTCTGTATACTTCCAATCTTGGACATTATATCCTACAACCGTTATTACATCATTAGAGCAGGAAGGTGCAGTACTGCTGTAGCTCTGCATATTTCCAATCTTCGACATTATATCTTACTACCGTTATTACATCTTTAGAACAGGAAGGTGCAGTACAGCTGTAGCTCTGCATATTTCCAATCTTGGACATTATAACCTACTACCGTTATTACATCTTTAGAACAGGAAGGTGCAGTACGGTTGTAGCTCTGCATACCTCCAATCTTGGACATTATATCCTACTACCGTTATTTCATCTTTAGAACAGGAAGGTGCAGTACGGCTGTAGCTCTGCATACTTCCAATCTTGGACGTTATATCTTACTACCGTTATTACATCTTTAGAACAGGATGGTGCAGTACTGCTGTAGCTCTGTATACTTCCAATCTTGGACATTATATCCTACTACCGTTATTACAACATTAGAGCAGGAAGGTGCAGTACTGCTGCAGCTCTGCATACTTCCAATCTTGGACATTATATCCTACTACCGTTATTACATCATTAGAGCAGGAAGGTGCAGTACTGCTCTAGCTCTGTATACTTCCAATCTTGGACATTATATCCTACTACCGTTATTACATCATTAGAGCAGGAAGGTGCAGTACTGCAGTAGCTCTGTATATTTCCAATCTTGGACATTATATACTACTACCGTTATTACGTCTTTAGAACAGGAAGGTGCAGTACTGCTTTAGCTCTGCATATTTCCAATCTTCGACATTATATCTTACTACCGTTATTACATCTTTAGAACAGGAATGTGCAGTACTGCTGTAGCTCTGCATATTTCCAATCTTGGACATTATAACCTACTACCGTTATTACATCTTTAGAACAGGAAGGTGCAGTACGGCTGTAGCTCTGCATACCTCCAATCTAGGACATTATATCCTACTACCGTTATTTCATCTTTAGAACAGGAAGGTGCAGTACGGCTGTAGCTCTGCATAATTCCAATCTTGTACGTTATATGTTACTACCGTTATTACATCTTTAGAACAGGAAGGTGCAGTAATGCTGTAGCTCTGCATATTTCCAATCTTGGACATTATATCCTACTACCGTTATTACATCTTTAGAGCAGGAAGGTGCAGTACTGCTGTAGCTTTGTATACTTCCAATCTTGGACATTATATCCTACTACCAGTATTACATCATTAGAGCAGGAAGGTGCACTACTGCTGTAGCTCTGTATATTTCCAATCCTGGACATTATATCCTACTACCGTTATTTCATCTTTAGAACAGGAAGGTGCAGTACGGCTGTAGCTCTGCATACTTCCAATCTTGGACGTTATATCTTACTACCGTTATTACATCTTTAGAACAGGAAGGTGCAGTACTGCTGTAGCTCTGCATACTTCCAATCTTGGACATTATATCCTACTACCGTTATTACATCTTCAGAGCAAGAAGGTGCAGTACTGCTGTAGCTAGCTCTGCATACTTCCAATCTCGGACATTTTATCCTACTACCGTGATTACATCTATAGAACAGGAAGGCGCAGTACTGCTGTAGCTCTGCATACTTCCAATCTTGGACAGTATATCCTACTACCGTTATTACATCTTTGGAACAGGAAGGTGCAGTACTGCTGTAGCTAGCTCTGCATACTTCCAATGTCGGACATTATATCCTGCTACCGTTATTACATCTTTAGAACAGGATGGCGCAGTACTGCTGCAGCTCTGCATACTTCCAATCTTGGACATTATATCCTACTACCGTTATTACATCTTCAGAACAGGAAGGTGCAGTACTGCTGTAGATAGCTCTGCATACTTCCAATCTTGGACATTATATCCTACTACCGTTATTACACCTTCAGAGCAAGAAGGTGCAGTACTGCTGTAGCTAGCTCTGCATACTTCCATTCCTGGACATTATATCCTACTACCGTTATTACATCTTCAGAACAGGAAGGTGCAGTACTGCTGTAGCTAGCTCTGCATACTTCCAATCTTGGACATTATATCCTACTACCGTTATTACATCTTCAGGGCAAGAATGTTCAGTACTGCTGTAGCTCTGCATACTTCCAATCTTGGACATTATATCCTACTACCGTTATTACATTTTCATAGCAAGAAAGTGCAGTACTGCTGTAGCTCTGTATACTTCCAATCTTGGACATTATATCCTACTACCGTTATTACAACATTAGAGCAGGAATGTGCAGTACTGCTGTAGCTCGGCATACTTCCAATCTTGGACATTATATCCTACTACCGTAATTACATTATTAGAGCATGAAGGTACAGTACTGCTGTAGCTCTGCATACTTCCAATCTTGGACATTATTTCCTTCTACCGTTATTACATCTTTGGAACAGGAAAGTGCAGTACTGCTGTAGATCTGCATACTTCCAATCTTGGACATTATATCTTACTACCGTTATACATCTTTAGAGCAGGAAAGTGCAGTACTGCTACAGCTCTGCATATTTCCAATCTTGGACATTATATACTACTACCGTTATTACATCTTTAGAGCAGGAAGGTGCAGTACGGCTGTAGCTCTGCATACTTCCAATCTTGGACATTATATCCTACTACTGTTATTACATCTTTAGAACAGGAAGGTGCAGTACGGCTGTAGCTCTGCATACTTCCAATCTTGGACATTATATCCTACTACCGTTATTACATCATTCGAGCAGGAATGTGCAGTACAGCTGTAGCTCTGCATACTTCCAATCTTGGACATTATATCTTACTACCGTTATTACATCTTTAGAGCAGGAAAGTGCAGTACTGCTACAGCTCTGCATATTTCCAATCTTGGACATTATATACTACTACCGTTATTACATCTTTAGAGCAGGAAGGTGCAGTACTGCTGCAGCTCTGCATATTTCCAATCTTGGATATTATATCCTACTACCGTAATTACATCTTTAGAACAGGAAGGTGCAGTACTGCTGTAGCTCTGCATATTTCCAATCTTCGACATTATATCTTACTACCGTTATTACATCTTTAGAACAGGAAGGTGCAGTACTGCTGTAGCTCTGCATATTTCTAATCTTGGACATTATATCCTACTACCGTTATTACATCTTTAGAGCAGGAAGGTGCAGTACGGCTGTAGCACTGCATACTTCCAATCTTGGACATTATATCCTACTACCGTTATTACATCTTTAGAACAGGAAGGTGCAGTACGGCTGTAGCTCTGCATACTTCCAATCTTGGACATTATATCCTACTACCGTTATTACATCATTAGAGCAGGAATGTGCAGTACTGCTGTAGCTCTGCATACTTCCAATCTTGGACATTATATCCTACTACCGTAATTACATTATTAGAGCATGAAGGTGCAGTACTGCTGTAGCTCTGCATACTTCCAATCTTGGACATTATATCCTACTACCGTTATTACATCTTTGGAACAGGAAAGCGCAGTACTGCTGTAGATCTGCATACTTCCAATCTTGGACATTATATCTTTCTACCGTTATTACATCTTTAGAGCAGGAAAGTGCAGTACTGCTACAGCTCTGCATATTTCCAATCTGGGACATTATATACTACTACCGTTATTACATCTTTAGAACAGGAAGGTGCAGTACTGCTGTAGCTCTGCATACTTCCAATCTTGGACATTATATCTTACTACCGTTATTACATCTTTAGAACAGGAGGGTGCAGTACTGCTGTAGCTCTGTTTACTTCCAATGCTGGACAATATATCCTACTACGGTTATTACCTCTTTAGAACAGGAAGGTGCATTACTGCTGTAGCTCTCTATACTTCCAATCTTGGACATTATATCTTACTACAACTATTACATCTTTAGAGCAGGAAGGTGCAGTACTGCTGTAGTTCTGCATATTTCCAATCTTGGATATTATATCCTACTACGGTTATTACCTCTTTAGAACAGGAAGGTGCATTACTGCTGTAGCTCTCTATACTTCCAATCTTGGACACTATATCCTACTACCGTTATTACATCTTTAGAGCAGGAAGGTGCAGTACTGCTGCAGCTCTGCATATTTCCAATCTTGGACATTATATCCTACTACCGTTATTACATCTTTAGAACAGGAAGGTGCAGTACTGCTGTAGCTCTGCATACTTCCAATCTTGGACATTATATCTTACTACCGTTATTACACCTTTAGAGCAGGAAGGTGCAGTACTGCTGCAGCTCTGCATTTTTCCAATCTTGAACATTATATCCTACTACCGTTATTACATCTTTAGAACAGGAAGGTGCAGTACTGCTGTAGCTCAGCATACTTCCAATCTAGGACATTATATTTTACTACCGTTATTACGTCTTTAGAACAGGAAGGTGCAGTACTGCTGTATCTCTGCATATTCCCAATCTTGGACATTATATCCTACTACCGTTATTACATCTTTAGAACAGGAAGGTGCAGTACGGCTGTAGCTCTACATACCTCCAATATTGGACATTATATCCTACTACCCTTATTACATCTTTAGGGCAGGAAGGCGCAGTATTGCTGTAGCTCTTCATACTTCCAATCATGAACATTATATCCTACTACCCTACTACCGTTATTACATCTTAAGAGCAGGAAGGTCCAGTACTGCTGTAGCTCTGCACACTTACAATCTTGGACATTATATCCTACTACCGTTATTACATCTTTAGAACAGGAGGGTGCAGTACTGCTGTAGCTCTGTTTACTTCCAATGCTGGACAATATATCCTACTACAGTTATTACATTATTAGAACAGGAAGGTGCAGTACTGCTGTAGCTCTGCATACTTCCAATCTTGGACATTATATCTTACTACAACTATTACATCTTTAGAGCAGGAAGGTGCAGTACTGCTGTAATTCTGCATATTTCCAATCTTGGATATTATATCCTACTACGGTTATTACCTCTTTAGAACAGGAAGGTGCATTACTGCTGTAGCTCTCTATACTTCCAATCTTGGACACTATATTCTACTACCGTTATTACATCTTTAGAGCAGGAGGGTGCAGTACTGCTGCAGCTCTGCATATTTCCAATCCTGGACATTATATCCTACTACCGTTAAAACATCTTTAGAACAGGAAGGTGCAGTACTGCTGTAGCTCTGCATACATCCAATCTTGGACATTATATCTTACTACCGTTATTACACCTTTAGAGCAGGAAGGTGCAGTACTGCTGCAGCTCTGCATTTTTCCAATCTTGAACATTATATCCTACTACCGTTAAAACATCTTTAGAACAGGAAGGTGCAGGTCTGCTGTAGCTCTGCATACTTCCAATCTTGGACATTATATCTTACTACCGTTATTACATATTTAGAGCAGGAAAGTGCAGTACTGCTGCAGCTCTGCATATTTCCAATCTTGGACATTATATACTACTACCGTTATTACATCTTTAGAACAGGAAGGTGCAGTACTGCTGTAGCTCTGCATACTTCCAATCTTGGACATTATATCTTACTACCGTTATTACATGTTTAGAACAGGAGGGTGCAGTACTGCTGTAGCTCTGTTTACTTCCAATGCTGGACAATATATCCTACTACCGTTATTACATTATTAGAACAGGAAGGTGCAGTACTGCTGTAGCTCTGCATACTTCCAATCTTGGACATTATATCTTACTACAACTATTACATCTTTAGAGCAGGAAGGTGCAGTACTGCTGTAGTTCTGCATATTTCCAATCTTGGATATTATATCCTACTACTGTTATTACCTCTTTAGAACAGGAAGTTGCAGTACTGCTGTAGCTCTCTATACTTCCAATCTTGGACGCTATATCCTACTACCGTTATTACATCTTTAGAGCAGGAAGGTGCAGTACTGCTGCAGCTCTGCATTTTTCCAATCTTGGACATTATATCCTACTACCGTTATTACATCTTTAGAACAGGAGGGTGCAGTACTGTTGTAGCTCAGCATACTTCCAATCTAGGACATTATATCTTACTACAGTTATTATATCTTTAGAACAGGAAGGTGCAGGACTGCTGTAGCTCTACATACTTCCAATCTTGGACATTATATCTTACTACCGTTATTACATATTTGGAGCAGGAAGGTGCAGTACTGCTGCAGCTCTGCATATTTCCAATTTGGACATTATATACTACTACCGTTATTACATCTTTAGAGCAGGAAGTTACAGTACTGCTGCAGCTCTGCATATTTCCAATCTTGGACATTATATACTACTACCGTTATTACATCTTTAGAGCAGGAAGGTGCAGTACTGCTGCAGCTCTGCATATTTCCAATCTTGGATATAATATCCTACTACCGTTATTACATCTTTAGAACAGGAAGGTGCAGTACTGCTCTAGCTCGGAATATTTCCAATCTTCGACATTATATCTTACTACCGTTATTACATCCTTAGAACAGGAAGGTACAGTACTGCTGTAGCTCTGCATACTTCCAATCTTGGACATTATATCCTACTACCGTTATTACATCTTTAGAACAGGAAGGTGCAGTACGGCTGTAGCTCTACATTCCTCCAATCTTGGACATTATAACCTACTGAAGTTATTACATCTTTAGAACAGGAAGGTGCGGTACGGCTGTAGCTCTGCATACTTCCAATCTTGGACATTATATCCTACTACCAGTATTACATCATTAGAACAGGAAGGTGCAGTACTGCTGTAGCTCTGCATACTTCCAATCTTGGACATTATATCCTACTACCGTAAATACATTATTAGAGCATGAAGGTGCAGTACTGCTGTAGCCCTGCATACTTCCAATCTTGGACATTATATCCTACTACCGTTATTACATCATTAGAAAAGGAAGTTACAGTACGGCTGTAGCTCTGTATACTTCCAATCTTGGACATTATATCCTACTACCGTTATTACATCATTAGTGCAGGAAGGGGCAGTACTGCTGTATCTCTGCATAATTCCATTCTTGGACATTATATCCTACTACCGTTATTACATCATTAGAGCAGGAAGGTGCAGTAATGCTGTACCTCTGTATACTTCCAATCTTGGACATTATATCCTACTACCGTTATTACATCCTTAGAACAGGAAGGTGCAGCACTGCTGTAGCTCTGCATACTTCCAATCTTGGACATTATTTCTTACTACCGTTATTACATCCTTAGACCAGGAAGGTGCAGTACTGCTGTAGCTCTGTATACTTCCAATCTTGGACATTATATCCTACTACCGTTATTACATCTTTATAACAGGAAGGTGCAGTACTGCTGTAGCTCTGCATACTTCCAATCTTGGACATTATATCCTACTACCGTTATTACATCATTAGAGCAGGAAAGTGCAGTACTGCTGTAGCTCTGCATACTTCCAATCTTGGACATTATATCCTACTACCGTTATTACATTTTCATAGCAAGAAAGTGCAGTACTGCTGTAGCTCTGTATACTTCCAATCTTGGACGTTATATCCTACTACCGTTATTACATCATTAGGGCAGGAAGGTGCAGTAATGCTGTAGCTCTGTATACTTACAATCTTGGACATTATATCCTACTACCGTTATTACATCATTAGAGCAGGAAAGTGCAGTACTGCTGCAGCTCTGCATATTTCCAATCTTGGACATTATATACTACTACCGCTATTACATCTTTAGAGCAGGAAGGTGCAGTACTGCTGCAGCTCTGCATATTTCCAATCTTGGATATTATATCCTATTACCGTTATTACATCTTTAGAACAGGAAGGTGAAGTACTGCTGTAGCTCTGCATATTTCCAATCTTCGACATTATATCTTACTACCGTTATTACATCTTTAGAACAGGAAGGTGCAGTACTGCTGTATCTCTGCATATTTCCAATCTTGGACATTATATGCTACTACCGTTATTATATCTTTAGAACAGGAAGGTGCAGTACGGCTGTAGCTCTGCATACCTCCAATCTTGGACATTATATCCTACTACCGTTATTACTTCTTTAGAACAGGAAGGTGCAGTACGGCTGTAGCTCTGCATACTTCCAATCTTGGACATTATATCCTACTACCATTATTACATCATTAGAGCAGGAATGTGCAGTACTGCTGTAGCTCTGCATACTTCCAATCTTGGACATTACATCCTACTACCGTTATTGCATTTTCATAGCAAAAAGGTGCAGTACTGCTGTAGCTCTGTATAATTCCAATCTTGGACATTATATCCTACTACCGTTATTACATCATTAGAGCAGGAAGGTGCAGTACTGCTGTAGCTCTGTAAACTTCCAATCTTGGACATTATATCCTACTACCTTTATTACATCATTAGAGCAGGAAAGTGCAGTACTGCTGTAGCTCTGCATACTTCCAATCTTGGACATTATATCCTACTACCGTAATTGCATTTTCATAGCAAAAAGGTGCAGTACTGCTGTAGCTCTGTATAATTCCAATCTTGGACATTATATCCTACTACCGTTATTACATCATTAGAGCAGGAAGGTGCAGTACTGCTGTAGCTCTGTAAACTTCCAATCTTGGATATTATATCCTACTACCTTTATTACATCATTAGAGCAGGAAGGTGCAGAACTGCTGCAGCTCTGCATATTTCCAATCTTGGACATTATATCCTACTACCGTTATTACATCTTTAGAACTGGAAGGTGCAGTACTGCTGTAGCTCTGCATATTTCCAATCTTCGACATTATATCTTACTACCGTTATTACATCTTTAGAACAGGAAGGTGCAGTACTGATGCAGCTCTGCATATTTCCAATCTTGGACATTATATCCTACTACTGTTATAACATCTTTAGAAGAGGAACGTGCAGTACGGTTGTAGCTCTGCATACCTCCAATCTTAGACATTATATCCTACTACCGTTATTACATCTTTAGAACAGGAAGGTGCAATACGGCTGTAGCTCTGCATACTTCCAATCTTGGACATTATATCCTACTACCGTTATTACATAATTAGAGCAGGAAGGTGCAGTACTGCTGTAGCCCTTTATACTTCCAATCATGGACATTATATCTTACTACCGTAAATACATTATTAGAGCATGAAGGTGCAGTACTGCTGTAGCTCTGCATACTTCTAATCTTGGACATTATATCCTACTACCGTTGTTACATCATTAGAGCAAGAAGTTGCAGTACGGCGGTTGCTCTGTATACTTCCAATCTTGGACATTATATCCTACTACCGTTATTACATCATTAGAGCAGGAATGTGCAGTACTGCTTTAGCTCTGCATACCTCCAATCTTGGACATTATATCCTACTACCGTTATTACATCATTAGAGCAGGAAAGTGCAGTACGGCTGTAGGTCTGCATACCTCCAATCTTGGACATTATATCCTACTACCGTTATTACATCTTTAGAACAGGAAGGTGCAGTACGGCTGTAGCTCTGCATACTTCCAATCTTGGACATTATATTCTACTACCGTTATTACATCTTTAGAACAGGAAGGTGCAGTACTGCTGTTGCTCTGCATACTTCCAATCTTGGACATTATATCCTACTACCGTTATTACATCTTTAGAACAGGAAGGTGCAGTACTGCTGCAGCTCTGCATACTTCCAATCTTGGACATTATATCCTACTACCGTTATTACATCATTAGAGCAGGAAGGTGCAGTTCTGCTGCAGTTCTGCATACTTCCAATCTTGAACATTATATACTACTACCGTTATTACATCTTTAGAGCAGGAAGGTGCAGTACTGCTGCAGCTCTGCATATTTCCATTCTTGGACATTATATCCTACTACCGTTATTACATCTTTAGAGCCGGAAGGTGCAGTACGGCTGTAGCTCTGCATACTTCCAATCTTGGATATTATATCCTACTACCGTTATTACATCTTTAGAACAGGAAGGTGCAGTACGGCTGTAGCTCTGCATACTTCCAATCTTGGACATTATATCCTACTACCGTTATTACATCATTAGAGCAGGAATGTGCAGTACTGCTGTAGCTCTGCATACTTCCAATTTTGGACATTATATCCTACTACCGTAATTACATTATTAGACCATGAAGGTGCAGTACTGCTGTAGCTCTGCATACTTCCAATCTTGGACATTATATCCTACTACCGTTATTACATCATTAGAGCAGGAAGTTGCAGTACGGCTGTAGCTATGTAAACTTCCAATCTTGGACATTATATCCTACTACAGTTATTACATCATTAGAGCAGGAAAGTGCAGTACTGCTGCAGCTCTGCATACTTCCAATCTTGGACATTATATCCTACTACCGTTATTACACCTTTAGAGCAGGAAGGTGCAGTACTGCTGTAGTTCTGTATACTTGCAATCTTAGACATTATATCTTACTTCCGTTATTACATGTTTAGAACAGGAAGGCCAGTACTGCTGTAGCTCTGCATACTTCCAATCTTGGACATTATATCTTACTACCGTTACTACATCTTTAGAGCAGGAAAGTGCAGTACTGCTACAGCTCTGCATATTTCCAATCTTGGACATTATATACTACTACCGTTATTACATCTTTAGAACAGGAAGGTGCAGTACTGCTGTAGCTCTGCATACTTCCAATCTTGGACATTATATCTTACTACCGTTATTACATCATTAGAACAGGAGGGTGCAGTGCTGCTGTAGCTCTGTTTACTTCCAATAATGGACAATATATCCTACTACCGTTATTACATTATTAGAACAGGAAAGTGCAGTACTGCTGTAGCTCTGCATACTTCCAATCTTGGACATTATATCTTACTACAACTATTACATCTTTAGAGCAGGAAGGTGCAGTACTGCTGTAGTTCTGCATATTTCCAATCTTGGATATTATATCCTACTACGGTTATTACCTCTTTAGAACAGGAAGGTGCAGTACTGCTGTAGCTCTCTATACTTCCAATCTTGGACATTATATCCTACTACCGTTATTACATAATTAGAGCAGGAAGGTGCAGTACTGCTGCAGCTCTGCATATTTCCAATCTTGGACATTATATCCTACTACCGTTATTACATCTTTAGAACAGGAAGGTGCAGTACTGCTGTAGCTCTGCATACTTCCAATCTTGGGCATTATATCTTACTACCGTTATTACATCTTTAGAGCAGGAAGGTGCAGTACTGCTGCAGCTCTGCATTTTTCCAATCTTGGACTTTATATCCTACTACCGTTATTACATCTTTAGAACAGGAGGGTGCAGTACTGTTGTAGCTCAGCATACTTCCAATCTAGGACATTATATCTTACTACCGTTATTACATCTTTAGAACAGGAAGGTGCAGGTCTGCTGTAGCTCTGCATACTTACAATCTTGGACAATATATCTTACTACCGTTATTACATATTTGGAGTAGGAAAGTGCAGTACTGCCGCAGCTCTGCATATTTCCAATCTTGGACATTATATACTACTACCGTTATTACATCTTTAGAGCAGGAAGGTGCAGTACTGCTGCAGCTCTGCATATTTCCAATCTTGGACATTATATACTACTACCGTTATTACATCGTTAGAGCAGGAAGGTGCAGTACTGCTGCAGCTCTGCATATTTCCAATCTTGGATATTATATCATACTACCGTTATTACATCATTAGAACAGGAAGGTTCAGTACTGCTCTAGCTCGGCATATTTCCAATCTTCGACATTATATCTTACTACCGTTATTAAATCTTTAGAACAGGAAGGTGCAGTACTGCTGTAGCTCTGCATATTTCCAATCTTGGTCATTATATCCAACTACCGTTATTAGATCTTTAGAACAGGAATGTGCAGTACGGCTGTAGCTCTGCATACCTCCAATCTTGGACATTATATCCTACTGACGTTATGACATCTTTAGAACAGGAAAGTGCAGCACGGGTGTAGCTCTGCATACTTCCAATCTTGGACAATATATCCTACTACCGGTATTACATCATTAGAACAGGATGGTGCAGTACTGCTGAAGCTCTGCATACTTCCAATCTTGGACATTATATCCTACTACCGTAATTACATTATTAGAGCATGAAGGTGCAGTACTGCTGTAGCTCTGCATACTTCCAATCTTGGACATTATATCCTACTACCGTTATTACATCATTAGAGAAGGAAGTTACAGTACGGCTGTAGCTCTGTATACTTCCAATCTTGGAAATTATATCCTACTACCGTTATTACATCATTAGAGCAGGAAGGTGCAATAGTGCTGTAGCTCTGCATACTTCCAATCTTGGACATTATATCCTACTACCGTTATTACATCATTAGAGCAGGAAGGTGCAGTAATGCTGTACCTCCCTATACTTCCAATCTTGGACATTATATCCTACTACCGTTATTACATCCTTAGAACAGGAAGGTGCAGCACTGCTGTAGCTCTGCATACTTCCAATCTTGGACATTATATCTTACTACCGTTATTATATCCTTAGACCAGGAAGGTGCAGTACTGCTGTAGCTCTGTATACTTCCAATCTTGGACATTATATCCTACTACCGTTATTACATCTTTAGAACAGGAAGGTGCAGTACTGCTGTAGCTCTGCATACTTCCAATCTTGGACATTATATCCTACTTCCGTTATTACATTTTCATAGCAAGAAAGTGCAGTACTGCTGTAGCTCTCTATACTTCCAATCTTGGACATTATATCCTACTACCGTTATTACATCATTAGAGCAGGAAGTTGCAGTAATGCTGTAGCTCTGTATACTTACAATCTTGGACATTATATCCTACTACCCTTATTACATCATTAGAGCAGGAAAGTGCAGTACTGCTGCAGCGCTGCATATTTCCAATCTTGGACATTATATACTACTACCGTTATTACATCTTTAGAGTAGGAAGGTGCAGTACTGCTGCTGCTCTGCATATTTCCAATCTAGGATATTATATCCTACTACCGTTATAACATCTTTAGAACGGGAAGGTGAAGTACTGCTGTAGCTCTGCATATTTCCAATCTTCGACATTATATCTTACTACCGTTATTACATCTTTAGAACAGGAAGGTGCAGTACTGCTGTATCTCTGCATATTACCAATCTTGTACATTATATCCTACTACCGTTATTATATCTTTCGAACAGGAAGGTGCAGTACGGCTGTAGCTCTGCATACCTCCAATCTTGGACATTATATCCTACTACCGTTATTACATCATTCGAACAGGAAGGTGCAGTACGGCTGTAGCTCTGCATACTTCCAATCTTGGACATTATACCCTACAACCGTTATTACATCTTTAGAACAGGAAGGTACAGTACTGCTGTAGCTCTGCATACTTCCAATCTTGGACATTATATCCTACTACCGTTATTACATCATTAGAGCAGGAAAGTGCACTACTGCTGTAGCTCTGCATACTTCCAATCTTGGACATTATATCCTACTACCGTTATTGAATTTTCATAGCAAAAAGGTGCAGTACTGCTGTAGCTCTGTATACTTCCAATCTTGGACATTATATCCTACTACCGTTATTACATCATTAGAGCAGGAAGGTGCATTACTGCTGTAGCTCAGTAAACTTCCAATCTGGGATATTATATCCTACTACCGTTATTACATCATTAGAGCAGGAAGGTGCAGAACTGCTGCAGCTCTGCATACTTCCAATCTTGGACATTATATCCTACTACCGTTATTACATGTTTAGAACTGGAAGGTGCAGTACTGCTGTAGCTCTGCATATTTCCAATCTTCGACATTATATCTTACTACCGTTATTACATCTTTAGAACAGGAAGATGCAGTACTGCTGTAGCTCTGCATATTTCCAATCTTGGACATTATATCCTACTATTGTTATTACATCTTTAGAAGAGGAACGTGCAGTACGGTTGTAGCTCTGCATACCTCCAATCTTAGACATTATATCCTACTACCGTTATTACATCTTTAGAACAGGAAGGTGCAATACGGCTGTAGCTCTGCATACTTCCAATCTTGGACATTATATCCTACTACCGTTATTACATCATTAGAGCAGGAATGTGCAGTACTGCTGTAGCTCTGCATACTTCCAATCTTGGACATTATATCCTACTACCGTAATTACATTATTAGAGCATGAAGGTGCAGTACTGCTTTAGCTCTGCATACTGCCAATCTTGGACATTATATCCTACTACCGTTATTACATCATTAGAGCAGGAAGGTGCAGTACTGCTGCAGCTCTGCATACTTCCAATCTTGGACATTATATCCTACTACCGTTATTACACCTTTAGAGCAGGAAGGTGCAGTACTGCTGTAGTTCTGTATACTTGCAATCTTAGACATTATATCTTACTACCGTTATTACATGTTTAGAACAGGAAGGCCAGTACTGCTGTAGCTCTGCATACTTCCAATCTTGGACATTATATCTTACTACCGTTATTACATGTTTAGAACAGGAAGGTGCAGTACTGCTGTAGCTCTGCATACTTCCAATAATGAAATTTATATCCTACTACGGTTATTACATCTTTAGAACGGGAGTGCAGTACTGCTGTAACTCTGTATACTTCCAATCTTGGACATTATATCCTACTGCCGTTATTACATGTTTAGAGCAGGAAGGCGCAATACTGCTGTAGCTCTGCATACTTCCAATCTTGGACATTATATCTTACTACAGTTATTACATATTCAAAGCAGGTAGGGGCAGTACTGCTGTAGCTCTCTATATTTCCAATCTTGGACATTATATCCTACTGCCGTTATTACATTTTTAGCGCAGGAAGGCGCAGTATTGCTGTAGCTCTGCATACTTCCAATCATGAACATTATATCCTACTACTCTACTACCGTTATTAAATCTTAAAAGCAGGAACGTCCAGTACTGCTGTAGCTCTGCACACTTACAATCTTGGACATTATATCCTACTACCGTTATTACATCTTTAGAACAGGAGGGTGCAGTACTGCTGTAGCTCTGTTTACTTCCAATGCTGGACAATATATCCTACTACCGTTATTACATTATTAGAACAGGAAGGTGCAGTACTGCTGTAGCTCTGCATACTTCCAATCTTGGACATTATATCCTACTACCGTTTTTACATATTTAGAGCAGGAAGGTGCAGTACTGCTGCAGCTCTGCATTTTTCCAATCTTGGACTTTATATCCTACTACCGTTATTACATCTTTAGAACAGGAGGGTGCAGTACTGTTGTAGCTCAGCATACTTCCAATTTAGGACATTATATCCTACTACCGTTATTACATCTTTAGAACAGGAGGGTGCAGTACTGCTGTAGCTCTGTTTACTTCCAATGCTGGACATTATATCTTACTACCGTTATTACATTATTAGAACAGGAAGGTGCAGTACTGCTGTAGCTCTGCATACTTCCAATCTTGGACATTATATCTTACTACAACTATTACATCTTTAGAGCAGGAAGGTGCAGTACTGCTGCAGCTCTGCATATTTCCAATCTTGGACATTATATCCTACTACTGTTATTACATCTTTAGAACAGGAAGGTGCAGTACTGCTGTAGCTCTGCATACTTCCAATGTTGGACATTATATCTTACTACCGTTATTACATCTTTAGAGCAGGAAGGTGCAGTACTGCTGCAGCTCTGCATTTTTCCAATCTTGGACATTATATCCTACTACCGTTATTACATCTTTAGAACAGGAGGGTGCAGTACTGCTGTAGCTCAGCATACTTCCAATCTTGGACATTATACCTTACTACCGTTATTACATCTTTAGAACAGGAGGGTGCAGTACTGCTGTAGCTCTGTTCACTTCCAATGCTGGACAATATATCCTACTACAGTTATTACATTATTAGAACGGGAAGGTGCAGTACTGCTGTAGCTCTGCATACTTCCAATCTTGGACATTATATCTTACTACAACTATTACATCTTTAGAGCAGGAAGGTGCAGTACTGCTGCAGCTCTGCAAATTTCCAATCTTGGACATTATATCCTACTACCGTTATTACATCTTTAGAACAGGAAGGTGCAGGTCTGCTGTAGCTCTGCATACTTCCAATCTTGGACATTATACCTTACTACCGTTATTACATCTTTAGAGCAGGAAAGTGCAGTACTGCTACAGCTCTGCATATTTCCAATCTTGGACATTATATACTACTACCATTATTACATCTTTAGAACAGGAAGGTGCAGTACTGCTGTAGCTCTGCATACTTCCAATCTTGGACATTATATCTTACTACCGTTATTACATCTTTAGAACAGGAGGGTGCAGTAATGCTGTAGCTCTGTTTACTTCCAATGCTGGACAATATATCCTACTACCGTTATTAAATTATTAGAACAGGAAAGTGCAGTACTGCTGTAGCTCTGCATACTTCCAATCTTGGACATTATATCTTACTACAACTATTACATCTTTAGAGCAGGAAGGTGCAGTACTGCTGTAGTTTTGCATATTTCCAATCTTGGATATGATATCCTACTACGGTTATTACCTCTTTAGAATAGAAGGTGCAGTACTGCTGTAGCTCTCTATACTTCCAATGCTGGACAATATATCCTACTACCGTTATTAAATTATTAGAACAGGAGGGTGCAGTACTGCTGTAGCTCTGCATACTTCCAATCTTGGACATTATATCTTACTACAACTATTACATCTTTAGAGCAGGAAGGTGCAGTACTGCTGTAGCTCTGCATACTTCCAATCTTGGACATTATATCTTACTACCGTTATTACATCTTTAGAACAGGAGGGTGCAGTAATGCTGTAGCTCTGTTTACTTCCAATGCTGGACAATATATCCTACTACCGTTATTAAATTATTAGAACAGGAGGGTGCAGTACTGTTGTAGCTCAGCATACTTCCAATTTAGGACATTATATCTTACTACCGTTATTACATCTTTAGAACAGGAAGGTGCAGTACTGCTGTAGCTCTGCATACCTCCAATCTTGGACATTATATCCTACTGACGTTATTACATCTTTAGAACAGGAAGGTGCAGTACGGACTTAGCTCTGCATACTTCCAATCTTGGACAAAATATCCTACTACCGGTATTACATAATTAGAACAGGAAGGTGCAGTACGGCTGTAGCTCTGCATACCTCCAATCTTGGACATTATATCCTACTGACGTTATTACATCTTTAGAACAGGAAGGTGCAGGTCTGCTGTAGCTCTGCATACTTCCAATCTTGGACATTATATCTTACTACCGTTATTACATATTTGGAGCAGGAAGGTGCAGTACTGCTGCAGCTCTGCATATTTCCAATCTTGGACATTATATACTACTACCGTTATTACATCTTTAGAGCAGGAAGGTGCAGTACTGCTGCAGCTCTGCATATTTCCAATCTTGGACATTATATACTACTACCGTTATTACATCTTTAGAGCAGGAAGGTGCAGTACTGCTGCAGCTCTGCATATTTCCAATCTTGGATATTATATCCTACTACCGTTATTACATCTTTAGAACAGGAAGGTGCAGTACTGCTCTAGCTCGGCATATTTCCAATCTTCGACATTATATCTTACTACCGTTATTACATCTTTAGAACAGGAAGGTGCAGTACTGCTGTAGCTCTGCATATTTCCAATCTTGGACATTATATCCTACTACCGTTATTACATCTTTAGAACAGGAAGGTGCAGTACGGCTGTAGCTCTGCATACCTCCAATCTTGGACATTATATCCTACTGACGTTATTACATCTTTAGAACAGGAAGGTGCAGTACGGACTTAGCTCTGCATACTTCCAATCTTGGACAATATATCCTACTACGGGTATTACATCATTAGAACAGGAAGGTGTAGTACTGCTGTAGCTCTGCATACTTCCAATCTTGGACATTATATCCTACTACCGTAATTACATTATTAGAGCATGAAGGTGCAGTACTGCTGTAGATCTGCATACTTCCAATCTTGGACATTATATCCTACTACAGTTATTACATCATTAGAGAAGGAAGTTACAGTACGGCTGTAGCTCTGTATACTTCCAATCTTGGACATTATATCCTACTACCGTTATTACATCATTAGAGCAGGAAGGTGCAGTACTGCTGTAGCTCTGCATACTTCCATTCTTGGACACTATATCCTACTACCGTTATTACATCATTAGAGCAGGAAGGTGCAGTAATGCTGTACCTCTGTATACTTCCAATCTTGGACATTATATCCAACTACCGTTATTACATCCTTAGAACAGGAAGGTGCAGCACTGCTGTAGCTCTGCATACTTCCAATCTTGGACATTATATCTTACTACCGTTATTACATCCTTAGACCAGGAAGGTGCAGCACTGCTGTAGCTCTGTATACTTCCAATCTTGGACATTATATCCTACTACCGTTATTACATCTTTAGAACAGGAAGGTGCAGTACTGCTGTAGCTCTGCATACTTCCACTCTTGGACATTATATCCTACTACCGTTATTACATCATTACCGCAGGGAAGTGCAGTACTGCTGTAGCTCTGCATACTTCCAATCTTGGACATTATATCCTACTTCCGTTATTACATTTTCATAGCAAGAAAGTGCAGTACTGCTGTAGGTCTCTATACTTCCAATCTTGGACATTATATCCTACTACCGTTATTACATCATTAGAGCAGGAAGGTGCAGAACTGCTGCAGCTCTGCATACTTCCAATCTTGGACATTATATCCTACTACCGTTATTACATCTTTAGAACAGGAAGGTGCAGTACTGCTGTAGCTCTGCATACTTCCAATCTTGGACATTATATCCTACTACCGTTATTACATCATTACCGCAGGGAAGTGCAGTACTGCTGTAGCTCTGCATACTTCCAATCTTGGACATTATATCCTACTTCCGTTATTACATTTTCATAGCAAGAAAGTGCAGTACTGCTGTAGGTCTCTATACTTCCAATCTTGGACATTATATCCTACTACCGTTATTACATCATTAGAGCAGGAAAGTGCAGTACTGCTGTAGCTCTGCATATTTCCAATCTTGGACATTATATACTACTACCGTTATTACATCTTTAGAGCAGGAAGGTGCAGTACTGCTGCTGCTCTGCATATTTCCAATCTTGGATATTATATCCTACTACCGTTATTACATCTTTAGAACAGGAAGGTGAAGTACTGCTGTAGCTCTGCATATTTCCATTCTTCGACATTATATCTTACTACCATTATTACATCTTTAGAACAGGAAGGTGCAGTATTGCTGTATCTCTGCATATTTCCAATCTTGGACATTATATCCTACTACCGTTATTATATCTTTAGAACAGGAAGGTGCAGTACGGCTGTAGCTCTGCATACCTCCAATCTTGGACATTATATCCTACTACCGTTTTTACTTCTTTAGAACAGGAAGGTGCAGTACGGCTGTAGCTCTGCATACTTCCAATCTTGGACAATATATCCTACTACCGTTATTACATCTTTAGAACAGGAAGATGCAGTACTGCTGTAGCTCTGCATACTTCCAATCTTGGACATTATATCCTACTACCGTTATTACATCATTATAGCAGGAAAGTGCACTACTGCTGTAGCTCTGCATACTTCCAATCTTGGACAATATATCCTACTACCGTTATTACATCATTATAGCAGGAAAGTGCACTACTGCTGTAGCTCTGCATACTTCCAATCTTGGACAATATATCCTACTACCGTTATTACATCATTAGAGCAGGAAATTGCACTACTGCTGTAGCTCTGCATACTTCCAATCTTGGACAATATATCCTACTACCGTTATTACATCATTAGAGCAGGAAGGTGCAGTACTGCTGTAGCTCTGTAAACTTCCAATCTTGGACATTATAACCTTCTACCGTTATTACATCATTAGAGCAGGAAGGTGCAGAACTGCTGCAGCTCTGCATACTTCCAATCTTGGACATTATATCCTACTACCGTTATTACATGTTTAGAACTGGAGGGTGCAGTACTGTTGTAGCTCTGTTCACTTCCAATGCTGGACAATATATCCTAGTACAGTTATTACATTATTAGAACGGGAAGGTGCAGTACTGCTGTAGCTCTGCATACTTCCAATCTTGGACATTATATCTTACTACAACTATTACATCTTTAGAGCAGGAAGGTGCAGTACTGCTGCAGCTCTGCATATTTCCAATCTTTGACATTATATCCTACTACCGTTATTACATCTTTAGAACAGGAAGGTGCAGGTCTGCTGTAGCTCTGCATACTTCCAATCTTGGACATTATACCTTACTACCGTTATTACATCTTTAGAGCAGGAAAGTGCAGTACTGCTACAGCTCTGCATATTTCCAATCTTGGACATTATATACTACTACCGTTATTACATCTTTAGAACAGGAAGGTGCAGTACTGCTGTAGCTCTGCATACTTCCAATCTTGGACATTATATCTTACTACCGTTATTACATCTTTAGAACAGGAGGGTGCAGTAATGCTGTAGCTCTGTTTACTTCCAATGCTGGACAATATATCCTACTACCGTTATTACATTATTAGAACAGGAAAGTGCAGTACTGCTGTAGCTCTGCATACTTCCAATCTTGGACATTATATCTTACTACAACTATTACATCTTTAGAGCAGGAAGGTGCAGTACTGCTGTAGTTTTGCATATTTCCAATCTTGGATATGATATCCTACTACGGTTATTACCTCTTTAGAATAGAAGGTGCAGTACTGCTGTAGCTCTCTATACTTCCAATCTTGGACATTATATCCTACTACCTTTATTACATCTTTAGAGCAGGGAGGTGCAGTACTGCTGCAGCTCTGCATATTTCCAATCTTGGACTTTATATCCTACTACCGTTATTTTATCTTTAGAACAGGAGGGTGCAGTACTGTTGTAGCTCAGCATACTTCCAATTTAGGACATTATATCTTACTACCGTTATTTTATCTTTAGAACAGGAGGGTGCAGTACTGTTGTAGCTCAGCATACTTCCAATTTAGGACATTATATCTTACTACCGTTATTACATCTTTAGAACAGGAAGGTGCAGTACTGCTGTAGCTCTGCATACCTCCAATCTTGGACATTATATCCTACTGACGTTATTACATCTTTAGAACAGGAAGGTGCAGTACGGACTTAGCTCTGCATACTTCCAATCTTGGACAAAATATCCTACTACCGGTATTACATAATTAGAACAGGAAGGTGCAGTACGGCTGTAGCTCTGCATACCTCCAATCTTGGACATTATATCCTACTGACGTTATTACATCTTTAGAACAGGAAGGTGCAGGTCTGCTGTAGCTCTGCATACTTCCAATCTTGGACATTATATCTTACTACCGTTATTACATATTTGGAGCAGGAAGGTGCAGTATTGCTGCAGCTCTGCATATTTCCAATCTTGGACATTATATACTACTACCGTTATTACATCTTTAGAGCAGGAAGGTGCAGTACTGCTGCAGCTCTGCATATTTCCAATCTTGGACATTATATACTACTACCGTTATTACATCTTTAGAGCAGGAAGGTGCAGTACTGCTGCAGCTCTGCATATTTCCAATCTTGGATATTATATCCTACTACCGTTATTACATCTTTAGAACAGGAAGGTGCAGTACTGCTCTAGCTCGGCATATTTCCAATCTTCGACATTATATCTTACTACCGTTATTACATCTTTAGAACAGGAAGGTGCAGTACTGCTGTAGCTCTGCATATTTCCAATCTTGGACATTATATCCTACTACCGTTATTACATCTTTAGAACAGGAAGGTGCAGTACGGCTGTAGCTCTGCATACTTCCAATCTTGGACAATATATCCTACTACGGGTATTACATCATTAGAACAGGAAGGTGTAGTACTGCTGTAGCTCTGCATACTTCCAATCTTGGACATTATATCCTACTACCGTAATTACATTATTAGAGCATGAAGGTGCAGTACTGCTGTAGATCTGCATACTTCCAATCTTGGACATTATATCCTACTACAGTTATTACATCATTAGAGAAGGAAGTTACAGTACGGCTGTAGCTCTGTATACTTCCAATCTTGGACATTATATCCTACTACCGTTATTACATCATTAGAGCAGGAAGGTGCAGTACTGCTGTAGCTCTGCATACTTCCATTCTTGGACACTATATCTTACTACCGTTATTACATCATTAGAGCAGGAAGGTGCAGTAATGCTGTACCTCTGTATACTTCCAATCTTGGACATTATATCCAACTACCGTTATTACATCCTTAGAACAGGAAGGTGCAGCACTGCTGTAGCTCTGCATACTTCCAATCTTGGACATTATATCTTACTACCGTTATTACATCCTTAGACCAGGAAGGTGCAGCACTGCTGTAGCTCTGTATACTTCCAATCTTGGACATTATATCCTACTACCGTTATTACATCTTTAGAACAGGAAGGTGCAGTACTGCTGTAGCTCTGCATACTTCCACTCTTGGACATTATATCCTACTACCGTTATTACATCATTACCGCAGGGATGTGCAGTACTGCTGTAGCTCTGCATACTTCCAATCTTGGACATTATATCCTACTTCCGTTATTACATTTTCATAGCAAGAAAGTGCAGTACTGCTGTAGGTCTCTATACTTCCAATCTTGGACATTATATCCTACTACCGTTATTACATCATTAGAGCAGGAAGGTGCAGAACTGCTGCAGCTCTGCATACTTCCAATCTTGGACATTATATCCTACTACCGTTATTACATCTTTAGAACAGGAAGGTGCAGTACTGCTGTAGCTCTGCATACTTCCAATCTTGGACATTATATCCTACTACCGTTATTACATCATTACCGCAGGGAAGTGCAGTACTGCTGTAGCTCTGCATACTTCCAATCTTGGACATTATATCCTACTTCCGTTATTACATTTTCATAGCAAGAAAGTGCAGTACTGCTGTAGGTCTCTATACTTCCAATCTTGGACATTATATCCTACTACCGTTATTACATCATTAGAGCAGGAAGGTGCAGTACTGCTGTAGTTTTGCATATTTCCAATCTTGGATATGATATCCTACTACGGTTATTACCTCTTTAGAATAGAAGGTGCAGTACTGCTGTAGCTCTCTATACTTCCAATCTTGGACATTATATCCTACTACCTTTATTACATCTTTAGAGCAGGGAGGTGCAGTACTGCTGCAGCTCTGCATATTTCCAATCTTGGACATTTTATCCTACTACCGTTATTACATCTTTAGAACAGGAAGGTGCAGTACTGCTGTAGCTCTGCATACTTCCAATCTTGGACATTATATCTTACTACCGTTATTACATCTTTAGAGCAGGAAAGTGCAGTACTGCTGCAGCTCTACATTTTTCCAATCTTGGACTTTATATCCTACTACCGTTATTTTATCTTTAGAACAGGAGGGTGCAGTACTGTTGTAGCTCAGCATACTTCCAATTTAGGACATTATATCTTACTACCGTTATTACATCTTTAGAACAAGAAGGTGCAGTACTGCTGTAGCTCTGCATACCTCCAATCTTGGACATTATATCCTACTGACGTTATTACATCTTTAGAACAGGAAGGTGCAGTACGGACTTAGCTCTGCATACTTCCAATCTTGGACAAAATATCCTACTACCGGTATTACATAATTAGAACAGGAAGGTGCAGTACGGCTGTAGCTCTGCATACCTCCAATCTTGGACATTATATCCTACTGACGTTATTACATCTTTAGAACAGGAAGGTGCAGGTCTGCTGTAGCTCTGCATACTTCCAATCTTGGACATTATATCTTACTACCGTTATTACATATTTGGAGCAGGAAGGTGCAGTACTGCTGCAGCTCTGCATATTTCCAATCTTGGACATTATATACTACTACCGTTATTACATCTTTAGAGCAGGAAGGTGCAGTACTGCTGCAGCTCTGCATATTTCCAATCTTGGACATTATATACTACTACCGTTATTACATCTTTAGAGCAGGAAGGTGCAGTACTGCTGCAGCTCTGCATATTTCCAATCTTGGATATTATATCCTACTACCGTTATTACATCTTTAGAACAGGAAGGTGCAGTACTGCTCTAGCTCGGCATATTTCCAATCTTCGACATTATATCTTACTACCGTTATTACATCTTTAGAACAGGAAGGTGCAGTACTGCTGTAGCTCTGCATATTTCCAATCTTGGACATTATATCCTACTACCGTTATTACATCTTTAGAACAGGAAGGTGCAGTACGGCTGTAGCTCTGCATACCTCCAATCTTGGACATTATATCCTACTGACGTTATTACATCTTTAGAACAGGTAGGTGCAGTACGGACTTAGCTCTGCATACTTCCAATCTTGGACAATATATCCTACTACGGGTATTACATCATTAGAACAGGAAGGTGCAGTACTGCTGTAGCTCTGCATACTTCCAATCTTGGACATTATATCCTACTACCGTAATTACATTATTAGAGCATGAAGGTGCAGTACTGCTGTAGCTCTGCATACTTCCAATCTTGGACATTATATCCTACTACAGTTATTACATCATTAGAGAAGGAAGTTACAGTACGGCTGTAGCTCTGTATACTTCCAATCTTGGACATTATATCCTACTACCGTTATTACATCATTAGAGCAGGAAGGTGCAGTACTGCTGTAGCTCTGCATACTTCCATTCTTGGACACTATATCCTACTACCGTTATTACATCATTAGAGCAGGAAGGTGCAGTAATGCTGTACCTCTGTATACTTCCAATCTTGGACATTATATCCAACTACCGTTATTACATCCTTAGAACAGGAAGGTGCAGCACTGCTGTAGCTCTGCATACTTCCAATCTTGGACATTATATCTTACTACCGTTATTACATCCTTAGACCAGGAAGGTGCAGCACTGCTGTAGCTCTGTATACTTCCAATCTTGGACATTATATCCTACTACCGTTATTACATCTTTAGAACAGGAAGGTGCAGTACTGCTGTAGCTCTGCATACTTCCAATCTTGGACATTATATCCTACTACCGTTATTACATCATTACCGCAGGGAATTGCAGTACTGCTGTAGCTCTGCATACTTCCAATCTTGGACATTATATCCTACTTCCGTTATTACATTTTCATAGCAAGAAAGTGCAGTACTGCTGTAGGTCTCTATACTTCCAATCTTGGACATTATATCCTACTACCGTTATTACATCATTAGAGCAGGAAGGTGCAGAACTGCTGCAGCTCTGCATACTTCCAATCTTGGACATTATATCCTACTACCGTTATTACATCTTTAGAACAGGAAGGTGCAGTACTGCTGTAGCTCTGCATACTTCCAATCTTGGACATTATATCCTACTACCGTTATTACATCATTACCGCAGGGAAGTGCAGTACTGCTGTAGCTCTGCATACTTCCAATCTTGGACATTATATCCTACTTCCGTTATTACATTTTCATAGCAAGAAAGTGCAGTACTGCTGTAGGTCTCTATACTTCCAATCTTGGACATTATATCCTACTACCGTTATTACATCATTAGAGCAGGAAAGTGCAGTACTGCTGTAGCTCTGCATATTTCCAATCTTGGACATTATATACTACTACCCTTATTACATCTTTAGAGCAGGAAGGTGCAGTACTGCTGCTGCTCTGCATATTTCCAATCTTGGATATTATATCCTACTACCGTTATTACATCTTTAGAACAGGAAGGTGAAGTACTGCTGTAGCTCTGCATATTTCCATTCTTCGACATTATATCTTACTACCATTATTACATCTTTAGAACAGGAAGGTGCAGTATTGCTGTATCTCTGCATATTTCCAATCTTGGACATTATATCCTACTACCGTTATTATATCTTTAGAACAGGAAGGTGCAGTACGGCTGTAGCTCTGCATACCTCCAATCTTGGACATTATATCCTACTACCGTTTTTACTTCCTTAGAACAGAAAGGTGCAGTACGGCTGTAGCTCTGCATACTTCCAATCTTGGACAATATATCCTACTACCGTTATTACATCTTTAGAACAGGAAGATGCAGTACTGCTGTAGCTCTGCATACTTCCAATCTTGGACATTATATCCTACTACCGTTATTACATCATTATAGCAGGAAAGTGCACTACTGCTGAAGCTCTGCATACTTCCAATCTTGGACATTATATCCTACTACCGTTATTACATCATTAGAGCAGGAAATTGCACTACTGCTGTAGCTCTGCATACTTCCAATCTTGGACAATATATCCTACTACCGTTATTACATCATTAGAGCAGGAAGGTGCAGTACTGCTGTAGCTCTGTAAACTTCCAATCTTGGACATTATAACCTTCTACCGTTATTACATCATTAGAGCAGGAAGGTGCAGAACTGCTGCAGCTCTGCATACTTCCAATCTTGGACATTATATCCTACTACCGTTATTACATGTTTAGAACTGGAATGTGCAGTACTGCTGTAGCTCTGCATATTTCCAATCTTCGACATTATATCTTACTACCGTTATTACATCTTTAGAACAGGAAGGTGCAGTACTGCTGTATCTCTGCATATTTCCAATTTTGGACATTATATCCTACTACCGTTTTTACTTCCTTAGAACAGAAAGGTGCAGTACGGCTGTAGCTCTGCATACCTCCAATCTTGGACATTATATCCTACTACCGTTTTTACTTCCTTAGAACAGAAAGGTGCAGTACGGCTGTAGCTCTGCATACTTCCAATCTTGGACAATATATCCTACTACCGTTATTACATTATTAGAACAGGAAAGTGCAGTACTGCTGTAGCTCTCCATACTTCCAATCTTGGACATTATACCTTACTACAACTATTACATCTTTAGAGCAGGAAGGTGCAGTACTTCTGTAGTTCTGCATATTTCCAATCTTGGATATTATATCCTACTACGGTTGTTACCTCTTTAGAACAGGAAGGTGCAGTACTGGTGTAGCTCTCTATACTTCCAATCTTGGACATTATATCCTACTACCTTTTTTACATCTTTAGAGCAGGGAGGTGCAGTACTGCTGCAGCTCTGCATACTTCTAATGTTGGACATTATATCTTACTACCGTTATTACATCTTTAGAGCAGGAAGGTGCAGTACTGCTGCAGCTCTGCATTTTTCCAATCTTGGACATTATATCCCACTACCGTTATTACATCTTTAGAACAGGAAGGTGCAGTACTGCTGTAGCTCTGCATACTTCCAATGTTGGACATTATATCTTACTACCGTTAATACATCTTTAGAGCAGGAAGGTGCAGTACTGCTGCAGCTCTGCATTTTTCCAATCTTGGACATTATATCCTAATACCGTTATTACATCTTTAGAACAGGAGGGTGCAGTACTGCTGTAGCTCAGCATACTTCCAATCTAGGACATTATATCTTACTACCGTTATTACATCTTTAGAACAGGAAGGTGCAGGTCTGCTGTAGCTCTGCATACTTCCAATCTTGGACATTATATCTTACTACAGTTATTACATCTTTAGAGCAGGAAAGTGCAGTACTGCTACAGCTCTGCATATTTCCAATCTTGGACATTATATACTACTACCGTTATTACATCTTTAGAACAGGAAGGTGCAGTACTGCTGTAGCTCTGCATACTCCCAATCTTGGACATTATATCTTACTACCGTTATTACATCTTTAGAACAGGAGGGTACAGTACTGCTATAGCTCTGTTTACTTCCAATGCTGGACAATATATCCTACTACCGTTATTACATTATTAGAACAGGAAAGTGCAGTACTGCTGTAGCTCTGCATACTTCCAATCTTGGACATTATATCTTACTACAACTATTACTTCTTTAGAGCAGGAAGGTGCAGTACTGCTGTAGTTCTGCATATTTCCAATCTTGGATATTATATCCTACTACGGTTATTACCTCTTTAGAACAGGAATGTGCAGTACTGCAGTAGCTCTCTATACTTCCAATCTTGGACATTATATCCTACTACCTTTATTACATCTTTAGAGCAGGGAGGTGCAGTACTGCTGCAGCTCTGCATATTTCCAATCTTGGACATTATATCCTACTACCGTTATTACATCTTTAGAACAGGAAGGTGCAGTACTGCTGTAGCTCTGCATACTTCCAATCATGGACATTATATCTTACTACCGTTATTACATCTTTAGAGCAGGAAGGTGCAGTACTGCTGCAGCTCTGCATTTTTCCAATCTTGGACTTTATATCCTACTACCGTCATTACATGTTTAGAACAGGAGGGTGCAGTACTGTTGTAGCTCAGCATACTTCCAATCTAGGACATTATATCTTACTACCGTTATTACATCATTAGAACAGGAAGGTGCAGGTCTGCTGTAGCTCTGCATACTTCCAATCTTGGACATTATATCTTACTACCGTTATTACATATTTGGGGCAAGAAGGTGCAGTACTGCTGCAGCTCTGCATATTTCCAATCTTGGACATTATATACTACTACCGTTATTACATCTTTAGAGCAGGAAGGTGCAGTAGTGCTGCAGCTCTGCATATTTCCAATCTTGGACATTATATACAATACCGTTATTACATCTTTAGAGCAGGAATGTGCAGTACTGCTGCAGCTCTGCATATTTCCAATCTTGGATATTATATCCTACTACCGTTATTACATCTTTAGAACAGGAAGGTGCAGTACGGCTGTAGCTCTGCATACCTCCAATCTTGGACATTATATCCTACTGACGTTATTACATCTTTAGAACAGGAAGGTGCAGTACGGACTTAGCTCTGCATACTTCCAATCTTGGACAATATATCCTACTACCGGTATTACATCATTAGAACAGGAAGGTGCAGTACTGCTGTAGCTCTGCATGCTTCCAATCTTGGACATTATATCCTACTACCGTAATTACATTATTAGAGCATGAAGGTGCAGTACTGCTGTAGCTCTGCATACTTCCAATCTTGGACATTATATCCTACTACAGTTATTACATCATTAGAGAAGGAAGTTACAGTACGGCTGTAGCTCTGTATACTTCCAATCTTGGACATTATATCCTACTACCGTTATTAATTCATTAGAGCAGGAAGGTGCAGTACTGCTGTAGCTCTGCATACTTCCATTCTTGGACACTATATCCTACTACCTTTATTACATCATTAGACCAGGAAGGTGCAGTAATGCTGTACCTCTGTATACTTCCAATCTTGGACATTATATCCTACTACCGTTATTACATCCTTAGAACAGGAAGGTGCAGCACTGCTGTAGATCTGCATACTTCCAATCTTGGACATTATATCTTACTACCGTTAGTACATCCTTAGACCAGGAAGGTGCAGCACTGCTGTAGCTCTGTATACTTCCAATCTTGGACATTATATCCTACTACCGTTATTACATCTTTAGAACAGGAAGGTGCAGTACTGCTGTAGCTCTGCATACTTCCAATCTTGGACATTATATCCTACTACCGTTATTACATCATTAGAGCAGGAAAGTGCAGTACTGCTGTAGCTCTGCATACTTCCAATCTTGGACATTATATCCTACTTCCGTTATTACATTTTCATAGCAAGAAAGTGCAGTACTGCTGTAGGTCTCTATACTTCCAATCTTGGACATTATATCCTACTACCGTTATTACATCATTAGAGCAGGAAAGTGCAGTACTGCTGTAGCTCTGCATATTTCCAATCTTGGACATTATATACTACTACCCTTATTACATCTTTAGAGCAGGAAGGTGCAGTACTGCTGCTGCTCTGCATATTTCCAATCTTGGATATTATATCCTACTACCGTTATTACATCTTTAGAACAGGAAGGTGAAGTACTGCTGTAGCTCTGCATATTTCCATTCTTCGACATTATATCTTACTACCATTATTACATCTTTAGAACAGGAAGGTGCAGTATTTCTGTATCTCTGCATATTTCCAATCTTGGACATTATATCCTACTACCGTTATTATATCTTTAGAACAGGAAGGTGCAGTACGGCTGTAGCTCTGCATACCTCCAATCTTGGACATTATATCCTACTACCGTTTTTACTTCCTTAGAACAGAAAGGTGCAGTACGGCTGTAGCTCTGCATACTTCCAATCTTGGACAATATATCCTACTACCGTTATTACATCTTTAGAACAGGAAGATGCAGTACTGCTGTAGCTCTGCATACTTCCAATCTTGGACATTATATCCTACTACCGTTATTACATCATTATAGCAGGAAAGTGCACTACTGCTGAAGCTCTGCATACTTCCAATCTTGGACATTATATCCTACTACCGTTATTACATCATTAGAGCAGGAAATTGCACTACTGCTGTAGCTCTGCATACTTCCAATCTTGGACAATATATCCTACTACCGTTATTACATCATTAGAGCAGGAAGGTGCAGTACTGCTGTAGCTCTGTAAACTTCCAATCTTGGACATTATAACCTTCTACCGTTATTACATCATTAGAGCAGGAAGGTGCAGAACTGCTGCAGCTCTGCATACTTCCAATCTTGGACATTATATCCTACTACCGTTATTACATGTTTAGAACTGGAATGTGCAGTACTGCTGTAGCTCTGCATATTTCCAATCTTCGACATTATATCTTACTACCGTTATTACATCTTTAGAACAGGAAGGTGCAGTACTGCTGTATCTCTGCATATTTCCAATTTTGGACATTATATCCTACTACCGTTTTTACTTCCTTAGAACAGAAAGGTGCAGTACGGCTGTAGCTCTGCATACCTCCAATCTTGGACATTATATCCTACTACCGTTTTTACTTCCTTAGAACAGAAAGGTGCAGTACGGCTGTAGCTCTGCATACTTCCAATCTTGGACAATATATCCTACTACCGTTATTACATTATTAGAACAGGAAAGTGCAGTACTGCTGTAGCTCTCCATACTTCCAATCTTGGACATTATACCTTACTACAACTATTACATCTTTAGAGCAGGAAGGTGCAGTACTTCTGTAGTTCTGCATATTTCCAATCTTGGATATTATATCCTACTACGGTTGTTACCTCTTTAGAACAGGAAGGTGCAGTACTGGTGTAGCTCTCTATACTTCCAATCTTGGACATTATATCCTACTACCTTTTTTACATCTTTAGAGCAGGGAGGTGCAGTACTGCTGCAGCTCTGCATACTTCTAATGTTGGACATTATATCTTACTACCGTTATTACATCTTTAGAGCAGGAAGGTGCAGTACTGCTGCAGCTCTGCATTTTTCCAATCTTGGACATTATATCCCACTACCGTTATTACATCTTTAGAACAGGAAGGTGCAGTACTGCTGTAGCTCTGCATACTTCCAATGTTGGACATTATATCTTACTACCGTTATTACATCTTTAGAGCAGGAAGGTGCAGTACTGCTGCAGCTCTGCATTTTTCCAATCTTGGACATTATATCCTAATACCGTTATTACATCTTTAGAACAGGAGGGTGCAGTACTGCTGTAGCTCAGCATACTTCCAATCTAGGACATTATATCTTACTACCGTTATTACATCTTTAGAACAGGAAGGTGCAGGTCTGCTGTAGCTCTGCATACTTCCAATCTTGGACATTATATCTTACTACAGTTATTACATCTTTAGAGCAGGAAAGTGCAGTACTGCTACAGCTCTGCATATTTCCAATCTTGGACATTATATACTACTACCGTTATTACATCTTTAGAACAGGAAGGTGCAGTACTGCTGTAGCTCTGCATACTCCCAATCTTGGACATTATATCTTACTACCGTTATTACATCTTTAGAACAGGAGGGTACAGTACTGCTGTAGCTCTGTTTACTTCCAATGCTGGACAATATATCCTACTACCGTTATTACATTATTAGAACAGGAAAGTGCAGTACTGCTGTAGCTCTGCATACTTCCAATCTTGGACATTATATCTTACTACAACTATTACTTCTTTAGAGCAGGAAGGTGCAGTACTGCTGTAGTTCTGCATATTTCCAATCTTGGATATTATATCCTACTACGGTTATTACCTCTTTAGAACAGGAATGTGCAGTACTGCAGTAGCTCTCTATACTTCCAATCTTGGACATTATATCCTACTACCTTTATTACATCTTTAGAGCAGGGAGGTGCAGTACTGCTGCAGCTCTGCATATTTCCAATCTTGGACATTATATCCTACTACCGTTATTACATCTTTAGAACAGGAAGGTGCAGTACTGCTGTAGCTCTGCATACTTCCAATCATGGACATTATATCTTACTACCGTTATTACATCTTTAGAGCAGGAAGGTGCAGTACTGCTGCAGCTCTGCATTTTTCCAATCTTGGACTTTATATCCTACTACCGTCATTACATGTTTAGAACAGGAGGGTGCAGTACTGTTGTAGCTCAGCATACTTCCAATCTAGGACATTATATCTTACTACCGTTATTACATCATTAGAACAGGAAGGTGCAGGTCTGCTGTAGCTCTGCATACTTCCAATCTTGGACATTATATCTTACTACCGTTATTACATATTTGGGGCAAGAAGGTGCAGTACTGCTGCAGCTCTGCATATTTCCAATCTTGGACATTATATACTACTACCGTTATTACATCTTTAGAGCAGGAAGGTGCAGTAGTGCTGCAGCTCTGCATATTTCCAATCTTGGACATTATATACAATACCGTTATTACATCTTTAGAGCAGGAATGTGCAGTACTGCTGCAGCTCTGCATATTTCCAATCTTGGATATTATATCCTACTACCGTTATTACATCTTTAGAACAGGAAGGTGCAGTACGGCTGTAGCTCTGCATACCTCCAATCTTGGACATTATATCCTACTGACGTTATTACATCTTTAGAACAGGAAGGTGCAGTACGGACTTAGCTCTGCATACTTCCAATCTTGGACAATATATCCTACTACCGGTATTACATCATTAGAACAGGAAGGTGCAGTACTGCTGTAGCTCTGCATACTTCCAATCTTGGACATTATATCCTACTACCGTAATTACATTATTAGAGCATGAAGGTGCAGTACTGCTGTAGCTCTGCATACTTCCAATCTTGGACATTATATCCTACTACAGTTATTACATCATTAGAGAAGGAAGTTACAGTACGGCTGTAGCTCTGTATACTTCCAATCTTGGACATTATATCCTACTACCGTTATTAATTCATTAGAGCAGGAAGGTGCAGTACTGCTGTAGCTCTGCATACTTCCATTCTTGGACACTATATCCTACTACCTTTATTACATCATTAGACCAGGAAGGTGCAGTAATGCTGTACCTCTGTATACTTCCAATCTTGGACATTATATCCTACTACCGTTATTACATCCTTAGAACAGGAAGGTGCAGCACTGCTGTAGATCTGCATACTTCCAATCTTGGACATTATATCTTACTACCGTTAGTACATCCTTAGACCAGGAAGGTGCAGCACTGCTGTAGCTCTGTATACTTCCAATCTTGGACATTATATCCTACTACCGTTATTACATCTTTAGAACAGGAAGGTGCAGTACTGCTGTAGCTCTGCATACTTCCAATCTTGGACATTATATCCTACTACCGTTATTACATCATTAGAGCAGGAAAGTGCAGTACTGCTGTAGCTCTGCATACTTCCAATCTTGGACATTATATCCTACTTCCGTTATTACATTTTCATATCAAGAAAGTGCAGTACTGCTGTAGCTCTTTATACTTCCAATCATGGACATTATATCCTACTACCCTTATTACATCATTAGAGCAGGAAGGTGCAGTAATGCTGTAGCTCTGTATACTTACAATCTTGGACATTATATCCTACTACCGTTATTACATCATTAGAGCAGGAAAGTGCAGTACTGCTGTAGCTCTGCATATTTCCAATCTTGGACATTATATACTACTACCGTTATTACATCTTTAGAGCAGGAAGGTGCAGTACTGCTGCTGCTCTGCATATTTCCAATCTTGGATATTATATCCTACTACCGATATTACATCTTTAGAACAGGAAGGTGAAGTACTGCTGTAGCTCTGCATATTTCCATTCTTCGACATTATATCTTACTACCGTTATTACATCTTTAGAACAGGAAGGTGCAGTATTGCTGTATCTCTGCATATTTCCAATCTTGGACATTATATCCTACTACCGTTATTATATCTTTAGAACAGGAAGGTGCAGTACGGCTGTAGCTCTGCATACCTCCAATCTTGGACATTATATCCTACTACCGTTATTACATCTTTAGAACAAGAAGGTGCAGTACGGCTGTAGCTCTGCATACTTCCAATCTTGGACATTATATCCTACTACCGTTATTACATCTTTAGAACAGGAAGGTGCAGTACTGCTGTAGCTCTGCATACTTGCAATCTTGGACATTATATCCTTCTACCGTTATTACGTCATTAGAGCAGGAAAGTGCACTACTGCTGTAGCTCTGCATACTTCCAATCTTGGACATTATATCCTACTACCGTTATTGCATTTTCATAGCAAAAAGGTGCAGTACTGCTGTAGCTCTGTATACTTCCAATCTTGGACATTGTATCCTACTACCGTTATTACATCATTAGAGCAGGAAGGTGCAGTACTGCTGTAGCTCTGTAAACTTCCAATCTTGGACATTATATCCTACTAACGTTATTACATCATTAGAGCAGGAAGGTGCAGAACTGCTGCAGCTCTGCATACTTCCAATCTTGGACATTATATCCTACTACCGTTATTACATGTTTAGAACTGGAAGGTGCAGTACTGCTGTAGCTCTGTATACTTCCAATCTTGGACATTATATCCTACTACCATTATTACATCAATAGAGCAGGAAGGTGCAGTACTGCTGTAGCTCTGCATACTTCCAATCTTGGACATTATATCCCACTACCATTATTACATCATTAGAGCAGGAAAGTGCAGTACTGCTGTAGCTCTGCAAACTTCCAATCTTGGACATTATATCCTACTACCGTTATTACATCTTCATAGCAAGAAGGTGCAGTACTGCTGTAGCCCTGTATTCTTCCAATCTTGGACATTATATCCTACTACCGTTATTACATCATAAGAGCAGGAAGGTGCAGTACTGCTGTAGCTCTGTATACTTCCAATCTTGGACATTATATCCTACTACCGTTATTACATAATTAGAGCAGGAAGGTGCAGTAATGCTGCAGCTCTGCATACTTCCCATCTTGGACATTATATCCTACTACCGTTATTACCTATTTAGAACTGGAAGGTGCAGTACTGCTGTAGCTCTGCATACTTCCAATCTTGGAATTATATCCTACTACCGTTATTACATCTTTAGGACAGGAAGGTGCAATAATGTTGTAGCTCTGCATACTTCCAATCTTGCACATTATATCCTACTACCGTTATTACATTATTAGAGCAGGGAGGGGCTGTACTGCTGTAGCTCTGTATTTTTCCAATCTTGGACATTATATCCTACTACCGTTATTACATCTTTAGAACAGGAAGGTGCAGTACTGCTGCAGCTCTGCATATTTCCAATCTTGGACATTATATCCTACTACCGTTATTACATCTTTAGAACAGGAAGGTGCGGTACTGCTGTAGCTCTGCATACTTCCAATCTTGGACATTATATCCTACTACCGTTATTACATCTTTGGAACAGGAAGGTGCAGTACTGCTGTAGCTAGCTCTGCATACTTCCAATCTCGACATTATATCCTACTACCGTTATTACATCTTTAGAACAGGAAGGCGCAGTACTGCTGTAGCTCTGCAAACTTCCAATCTCGGAGATTATATCCTACTACCGTTATTACATCTTTAGAACAGGAAGGCGCAGTACTGCTGTAGCTAGCTCTGCATACTTCCAATGTCGGACATTATATCCTGCTACCGTTATTACATCTTTAGAACAGGATGGCGCGGTACTGCTGTAGCTCTGCATACTTCCAATCTTGGACATTATATCCTACTACCGTTATTACATCTTCAGAACAGGAAGGTGCAGTACTGCTGTAGCTAGCTCTGCATACTTCCAATCTTGGACATTATATCCTACTACCGTTATTACATCTTCAGAGCAAGAAGGTGCAGTACTGCTGTAGCTAGCTCTGCATACTTCCAATCCTGGACATTATATCCTACTACCGTTTTTACATCTTCAGAACAGGAAGGTTCAGTACTGCTGCAGCACTGCATACTTCCAATCTTGGACATTATATCCTACTACCGTTATTACATCTTCAGGGCAAGAAGGTGCAGTACTGCTGTAGCTAGCTCTGCATACTTCCAATCTCGGACATTATATCCTACTACCGTTATTACATCTTTAGAACAGGAAGGCGCAGTAATGCTGTAGCTCTGCATACTTCCAATCTTGGACATTTTATCCTACTACCGTTATTACATCTTCAGAACAGGAAGGTGCAGTACTGCTGTAGCTAGCTCTGCATACTTCCAATCTCGGACATTATATCCTACTACCGTTATTACATCTTTAGAACAGGAAGGTGCAGTACTGCCGTAGCTAGCTCTGCATACTTCCAATCTTGGACATTATATCCTACCAGTGGCATACCGACGGGGGAGTTGGGGTTTAATCCCCCCCAGAAATATTAGTTTACATGACTCCTTATATAGTGCCATTATCACCTGGAAAATGTTTTGAATTCCTGCCAGTGAGGCATCTTTAGGCTTCTCCTTTGTAATATTTTTTTAATGCGAACACGTTCTTCGCGTGGTAAATGACCTCCACTCAACTCGCAACGAGACGTCTCCAGCTTTGGCGCTAGCTACTGGATATGGCCTGGGGTAAACACCCTTAAACTACATGTTAAACGGAGCAAGAGGGGCAGATGACCTCGCTGTTCTTCCACTTAAAGCAATAATAACTAACTACACCATGCGAAATATCAAAATTGTCGTTTTACTGTTAAAATGTGCGATTGGTAACTATCGTAACGTAGCTTCGTGCTGCTTTAAACGTGCATATCTGTGAACTGCCAGATCGTGAGTCGCACTTTTTCATGCGAGTTTATTTGTAATGCTCAATGGATCGATTTATTATTAAAAAACCAAGAGTAGATGTTACATGCAACACCGGCATTGCAAGTAGTTCATCTTTAAGAATTGAAAATGAACTTGAAGAATTATCGGCTACTATCAAGCCGGCTACCGACCAAATACATCGAACAGACTTAGGAGGTTATGCTGGCCAACAGGTGTGTTTACAATATGATTCATGATAATCGCTATTTCTGTAACTGATTTGCATTTCGATGCTTTACCTATTATGTTATACCGGTATTTGTATGGCCTTGGCCTTCGTATGTGTCGGTACATGTTAATTATTTCAATGTTGTGATTTACTTTTTTCTTTAAATTGATGATTATCTGAAAAACGAACTGTTGGAAAATGCCTGGACACCTGGAAGCAATTTTAATTTTCCTTTATCGGGTCCAAGAAATCTGAAATTTCAGTTGAACTGGTTATCAGAGTGGAAATGGCTAGTTTATTCTCCTTCATTTAACCCATGTGCCATAGGGTCCATGGAGGTCGAATCCATGTATTTGGGGAAGAAATGAAAGAAACATATAGTTTCTAATGTAACTTAGAGAAAGATCAAGCTAGGATGCTAGCCTAACGTTGTGCAACCAACGAGGACCAGGTGTTCGAGAGATGAGATCACTCCTCTTGACATTCAGAAGGGAGCTAGTCATGAGTATTAATAACCGAGTGGAAAATTCCCACTAGTAGACAAGGAAGCTTGACTCGGAAATCGAGCTGAGCTTGCTGGAAAACGACAACACCGCTTATGCGCCAGAAGAGGAATAATTAAATTTAACCCGTTTACGAGCATAAAAATGAGTAAACAATTACAGTACAGTGAATCATTTCGAATGAGAGATTTTTGTGTAAAGATAAACCCTTTAAAAATTGCACAGGAGGAAACTGCAAACGCAAGTAGACGTCATCGGGGAATTACCAAGGCTGGTGTAGAGGGGAGAGTACAAAAGAACAGCAACACCCACACAATTGAGGACGAGAAATTAATTAATATCTCCGAATTGCACGATCGATTCTTAGGCGCAATGAGATTATTTGACATTGAGAAGACGAGCTTTCGGAAGGTATAATTTTTATAATTGTGCAACCATTATTTTAGAAGTTGGCCACGGAAAGGGCTAGAGTCTTATTTTTTTGTAGCGAAACAGTATAAAGCTCCTGGCATCACCAAGCCAATCATGCAGTCTCAAACGGCCGGAAGGCACGTCACTGTGCTACATCACACATCGAATGCAGTTATTCTGACAACCCGTGAGGGGTGTTGCTACGCATCAGTATTCAGACAGCCGTGTGGGGCGTCACTCTGCGTCATATCGAAGACAGTTTACCAGTACTCCTTGAGGGGAGAAACGCTGTATTACACCGCAGAATTAATATCCGATAGCCATAGGCGTCGCAGTATTAACAACTTGCTTGCCTCCATAAGGAGTTGTAAAGAAGAAAATTTAAAGTATCGCCGTGTTGAAAATTTAGGAAAATCCTAGTTACAGGATTTAGGTCCGAAAGTACACAAGTTACAGTAAAAAGTTCGTAAAATATAGTCAGAGCAGGCTGCGAACGTTGGACTTAAGGCGATAGGTCTTTAAATAGACGAACGAATATATCATAACGTACGGAAGTACCGTAACAGAAAGATAAACAGTTATCTAAATCAAAGAACCCAAAAAGGGAAGAATAGAGTAAGGTTCGTAACGTATTTCAAAAACGTAGGATTGCTAGAACCGATCAAATAAAGAAGAACGGAGACGATAGACATTATCTCCAGAAAGCAGACGAACTATTCTAAAGCACTAGACTCGAGAAGTACTAGCTGCTATAAAATAAATCCATTGATCATCGATAGGTTATCGAGGAGACCTCGATCCGAACAGACCTTCGCTAGGATCGATAAACCAGATCTACAAAAGAAGCCGTTCAAGCTAGATAAATAGCCGGTCATCCAGAATAGGATTCGAAGAATTAGGATTCCAGGGAAAAGTAGATGTTTCGAGACTTTCGTATTCTGCAGGATAGGAAGCCGACATTGAATAAATTTCACCCTTGGAAACGGGAAATTAAGAGGTCACGTGTGATAGGCTAAGAAATACGGCCTAGTGATCAAGAATTGTGAAGTGTAGATTTATCAAGATTGTGTGTTAAATTAATATTTTTAGTGTTTATTGTGTGTTCTAAAGGGATACACCAGTGTATTAAAAATGTCGTCAATGTTAAGTGTATTAAATATGTGTCAAGAAGTGTTTGTAAATAAGATGAATTTCTATAAGATGGAGTAAAATTTCAAAGTGGGCCAAAATGAAACACCGCACAAGAATAAAGGTCATGGGACGACCTTAAAAACATGTGAGTAATGAATTTCATTTTATTTTGGTGTCAGGGAATGATTGTGTACAAATCCACCGGAGTTTTTTTTTGAGTAAAAGGGATGTGTTTAATAAATAAATACTGAATAAACAAGAACGCGGTCTGAACAAAAATAGAAATTTGAGAAATTATAAATAATTATGTAAAGAATAAATCCAGTAGAGGAAATATATGAATAAAAAGTTAATGTGTTTGACGAATGTCATAACAGCAAGCGAAAATTTAATAATTATCGTGAAAGATATTGAAATAAAAGTAAATTTGAGATATGAAAGAAATAGCTTTTGAGCTTGTGCAAAGAATAAAGATATGAAATAATAATAATAATACACAAGTAAGGGAATATTAAATAAAGATCAAATAAATTGATGTGAACATAAGAGCGTTAAAGCCTTAATAAAAAGTATAGACATGATGTTTAAATGCAGGCTCTTGGAATAGAGAACGTTATTGCAAAAAGGAAAAGAATAATATGAAAATTGAAATGTGTATCAATTGTTAATATGATATTATCAGTTCTTTGGATGACGCTAGGCTTAAAATGTATAGCGCAAAAGGAGCGCAATTAAAGTAAAATGTCACGCTAGGAACGCGTAAAAGTTAATGTACTTGGTAAATTACTTATGAGAGGTAGTTGATTGTCGCGAATTGAGATTTGGTATAAGTCCTCTATTTGTGACGTAGTATCACGAGGCATTGTGTATGTTATTGAAAGGGAGCAAATGTATGGTATTGAGCGTAGGTCTATTAGCTATTGGCTGACCCTAATTCGCATTTTGTATAGTCCTCTATAAGGGAAAGGTTCCCGAGGCATGTGAAGAGATTCGAACTCAGAATCCTCTCATTTTGAAAGCCCCTTTATTATTCGTCGTTAATTACTCTTCCACAATCAATGAGGACCTTTCATAATTAATAAACGCCAAGATTACGAATGTGGTTTATGAGCCCAATAATATTGTTGTATGTACACGAAGAATAGAACGCCAGGTCTCCACAAAAGGACTGAGAATGAAAAGTTTGTGTTTTGTAAAGGCAGTTAAAGAGAGCTCTAGCTCGGGCTAGACGGGAAGGAGCCCGCATAGTCATAAATAACTATCAAGTTTCACGGCCAGACCCTCGGAGTAGGAGGGGTGTCTGGAGGCCGTCTTGTAAGGAGTAATGAATACACCAGGAGTGTTTAAAGTTGTTAACGACCCGGGCGTTGAACCGAGGTCCTTGTAGATTGATATTTCCGCTTGCCTGTTCAGATCGTAGTTTTCTTATGTGATAATGGTCTTATAAGACGTAAGAGATAAATAACAATCCCTATTGTAATGTTGTATGGAAGTAGGATTCCACGAGTTAAGTGAAGGCAACTAGGTTCCGGGAGTGACTATAGTTTTTTGACTGTGTCAAGTATCTTCATACTCTGGAGTACACAAGTAATTTCCTGATTACCGTAATGTATTTGTGAAACTAGAGAGAGATGATAACAGCTGAGAATGTGTGAAAATGCCCAAATATTGAGTTAGATAATTAACATGTAGTTTTAAATGTAATTATACATTTGTTTGGAGGATTAAGAAAATATAAAAGGTAGTATTTGAGGTGTATAAAGGATGACACCATTATTACAGAAAGCATTGAGCCAAAGAGCTCGGAGTTATATGAAACTTACAGTTGATGCTTTATGGAAGTAAAAATAATTAGGAATTGTTGGTTTATGTGGAAACCATATGTTTTAAATACAATATTTGTTTTATTATATTGTGATTCCTTGTTCATTTGGAACAAGTAGATGATTATGGGTCAGTAATTAAATTGTTAAAGTGTTTCTAGCGCCATAATTTTTATTAATTAAATGTGTTAAAAATAGGAGTTGATTTTGTTGTTATTTTTGCAAGTGTATCCTCTAATTAATCCAAAATATGTGGGTCATAGAGTGGGTGAACTTACCGCTACCCCGAAAATTCCGAATTGAGCTACGCTGGTATACTGTGATTGGCATATTTCTTGCTAAAAGGGCACATGGGGGACATATAAGTAATGTGCTGGATTAATAACTAGAGGAACACTTAAGACGGTCATAACATGTAAAGTAAAGTAATGATAGGAGTAGCTACAACATAAAATATTAGCTGAGCGCATGGGTCCCTGGAAACTCATACCGAGCAGCCCTGAATTATATTATATATCAAATCAAACCACCCCTTAGCAAAATCAATTGATTTTTGGCGCCCAGTACGCAGGGTTGAGTTTTCCTAGGGAAAACCCGAGTTTTTCTCGAAAAATCAAAATTTTCATTTTTTGAAAAAAAATGGTTTTTTGAAATTTTGAATTTTAAATACTTCCATAAAGGTTTATGAAATTGAATAAAAGTATCAAAAGGGTACGTTGTAGTAAAAACCCGTACCAAAGTAAATTTTTATAGAAATTGGGACACAATGGTTCAGAGTATCATCTCTCAAGCATGTACTAGTGTGGTGGCATGAGTGGCCCACTATATTCTAATAAGATGGCATTGAGTGAAGAAGTGCAACGGCTCTTGGAGGCCATAAACAATAAGTTGGATAGCCAACAGACTGAAAATAAAGAAGGGTTAGGATCCATAACTGAAAGTTTAGAGTCACTAAAAGTTAAAAGTGATAGCATGGGAACTAAATTAGAAGCTATCGAAGTTAAAAGTGATAGCATGGGAACTAAATTGGAAGCTATCGAAGTTAAAAGTGATAGCATGGGAACTAAATTAGAAACTATCGAAGCTAATTGTGTAGAAATGAACAATGAAGTGAAGGCTGAGATAGATAAAGTGAATAACAAATTTCAAGGGTTTGACACTGAGTTTGGGAAAAAGCTAATTGAGTTAAAAGGGGAAATCACCAGTAAAATTCAAGAGGAGAATGGGGCACTTAAATCAGAATTGCAAGACCAAATAAGAACCTTAAAGGATAGTACGGTAGAGTCCCAAACTCAAGGCCAAGAAAATTTTAAAATTTTAAAATTTTGAATGGAAAGTTGGGTTCTATGGAAACTAAATTAGTTGATATGGAAATAGCTTGTAAAGAAAATGTGGATGCATGTGAAAGGGAACTTGTAACCCAGATCCAAGGGGTGCAGGAAAAATTAGAAGCTCAGATAAAATTTAATAGCGATATCTGTAAAACATCCCGGGATGAGATAAAAGAAAGTTTTAAGAAATTAGGAGAAGAATTTAAAGGGGTAAAGGACAAAGTAGGAAAACTCGAGGGAAAGGTCGATGGAGTTCAGAATGAAGTAACTGAGATGAAAAATCAAAATCAAAAGGATGCGCGGGACATGAAAAAGCAGATTGATCTTTTTACCGGGCAGGTAGATGAGAACCTGAAGAAGTACGAGGGGGAAATAGATAAAAGATTCGGTAGATACGAGAAGCATATCCAGAAAGAAAGAGAACAACGGAATAAAGAAAATAAGGAAAATACCCAAAAGATAGATGAAATAAGTAAGGGTATAAATGAGGTTAAGGAAAACGTGGAAACCTTAGAGGGGCAAGTAGAAAAAACGAATAATGAAGTGAAACTGATCAAAGATGAATTAACGGAAGTGTCTAAGAAGACAGAAGGAAAGTTGGAAGGGATTGAATTAGATATGGTCAAAGGACGAAAGGAAGTGGAGAAGAAAATAAAGGAGATACGAGAGGGCCTGGAGACCATAGGTGACGTTAAGACAGAAATTATCAATCAACAGGCCAAGGTCATTAAGAAAGAGGTAGAAGACCAACTAAATGAGTTCAGGGATAGCTTCAGGGATGAGAAATTCCAATCCAAAAAGGCAGAGGAAGATAGTAAAAGGAATCAAGAAAGAATTCAGAATGAATTAAGATCCCGATTGGAGAGGACTGAACATAAGAATAGTCAAATGGAAATCCAACTCATGGCTAATGAAGAAAGTGTCCGAAGGGAAAGGAAGTTAGAATTTGAGAATCAGGAGGAGTTTCCAAAGACAGGATGGATAGATTCCCGTGAACAAGGCACAGATACGGAGAGGGACTTAGGAGGGGAGAGCCCTTATAAGAACCCAGGATATCCGATGGCGATGTCAACCCCGTACATGAATCAGACAAATGGCCAGATAATAAACATTATTAAATCGAATGAGGACAGACCAGTAAAGTTTACGGGTAATAACATGTCTATTACTCCAAAATACTGGCTAAAGGAAGTTGCAGAGTATTTAAACGAAATGAAAGTTCCTCAGGATCGGAGACTGAGAGCTATTGAAAAGCTGTTGGCAGGTGATTGTCTCACCTGGTTCAGAAGCTTCAGGTACACCTTTGATACGGTGGAAGGTTTTAGGGAAGCATTTTTAAAACGATATTGGGCAGCAGACGTCCAAGAGAATTTAAGGCTAGATCTGTACTCTAGGAAGTACAGCACAAATGCACCAACTAAATACTCGGAATTTTTCACCGCTCAGCTTTGTAAATTCCGTGAACTCGACATTGCTCCGGCAGAGAACGACTTGTGTGCCGCCATTGCAAGACAACTTCCGTATGAGATTCAGAGGCTGTTAATCTCATCCAAAGCCAGAAGTGCTGAGGAAGTGGAGAGTGTATTACGTCAATTAGATATGACGACTTCGCACGTTACTCCTCGGCATCAAAGACAGACTGAGCAAGTACATATGGCCAGCAGTCAGGAAACCAGCGAAAAACCATCGACCAGGAATCAGTCCACCAGCACGGATACTCACGGACTAGGTCGAGAGTATGGGCACCAGGAGCCTAGAGGAATACAGCCATATTACAGAGGAGGATATCGAGGAAGAAATCCTAGGAATACAGGTTATAGGCAACAAGAGAGCCGACCCTATAACAATAACCACCAAAGGCAAGAAAACAGAAAGAAATGGGAGAATTATCCCAGAAGGAATGTAAGGCCAGAGGATAGGGATGATGAATATCGGGCTGAAATAGAGGAAAGATATCAGGAAAGTCTTCGTTATATGAACGAACGACCAGATGAACCTGATAGGCAAAAAGTCCGTTGGAGTGAGGCAATCAAGAACCGGAAATCACCCGACCGACTAGACGGAGCTCAAAGCTTGGAACTACAAGCTCAGTTAAAGAATGAGGGAAAAGGAAGCCCTCAGGATAAAAAAAACTCCAAATTTAAATTGTCAAAAGTGGAAACATACCAGGAGCTGGGGGGAGGTAGAAATTGTGAATTGGATAGCCAGACCAGATGAGCTAATTAACGAGGATGTGGAAGGAATCCCACCTGTTAAAAGAGAACTACCTATAATTATGCTTAGGATAGAAGGATTACTGGTCAGAGCATTAATTGATACCGGATCCACAATAAGTCTAATTACACAAACCCTTCTAAATGAATTGGAAACAAGGGGCCGAGTATTAAAGATTCCCACATCAAGTGTAAAGATTAAGGGAATTATCCCTGAAAAATCTTTAACATGTAAATTTCAGGTATACATTGATCTGATCATGGGTAACACTGAAATTTCGCAGTGCTTTTTGCTGGTAAATCAATTACCGTATAATGTCATATTAGGTATTGATTTTATCCGTGAGAACAAGGTCATTATAGACCTAGCGCAAAACTGCATTAGAGTTCAAAGAGAGGATGTGGATGAGCAAAACATTAACCTACAGGAACAGGAGGCGAAAATAGGAGAACAGGTATGGCATATGGAAGAAGTGATTGAAGAAGATTATAAGGACCTAGAAAGGATATTTGAAGTCCTCAATATAGAACTCGAAGATAATTTGGAAACTGAGTTCGAGACCAACCTGTCAGGAAAAGTGGAGGAAGCTAAAGTCAACCTCGAGAATAAGGAACAGTTAAAGAAATTATTATTGTATTATAGGGACGTATTTGATTCCAAGCCAGGGAAGATTGAAAATTTTAAATACGCGTTCCAAGTCAATGATTGGGCACCGTTCAAACAAAAACCATACCCGGTTGCGGAAAAACATTACCCACAAACTAAGAAAACACTGCAGGAGATGATGAATGCAGGTGTTATAGAAAAGATGGCGACACCATATGTTAGTCCATTAGTGATTGTGAGTAAACCGGATGGCTCAGTAAGGGTGTGTCTAGATGCCAGAAATTTAAATGCAAAAATCATACCAGAAAATGATTCGGCACCACCCATAAAAGAAATACTGAGGAAGTTCAAAGGCAAGAAGATTTTTACAAATATTGACATGACTTCTTCGTATCATCACCTCGAACTGGAAGAGAAAACCAGCTTGTTGACTGGATTTCAGTTCGACCAACAAACCTATTGTTTTAGAAGATGTCCGTTTGGATTGAAGACCGCGGGATCTGCATTAATAAGAGCGCTTGATCGAAACCTGTCAGAGGAAGTGAAAGATTGCACTATCCGATACGTGGATGACATTTTGCTTACCTCGGAGAATATTAAGGAACATTTAGAAAAGCTGAAGAAATTATTGGAAGACTTAAGAAGGGCAAATTTTAAAATAAATTTAAAGAAGTCGAATTTTTGTCAAAGGCAAGTGACATTTTTAGGGCATGTGATTGACAAGGATGGTGTTAAACCAAATCCGTGCAAATTGGAATCGATAAGGGATTTTCCGAGGCCTTTGAAGGTGAAGAACGTTCGCCAGTTTTTGGGATTGATTGGGTTCTTCTCAGGACATTGTCCATCATACACAAAAACTGTTGCACCACTACAGGACCTTCTGAAGAAGGGGGGCAAGTGGAAATGGACGGAGGAAACAGAAAAAGCATTCGTGGAGGCCAAGGAAATGCTCTTAAATTACGTGAAGCTAGGATATCCTGATTTTAATCAGAGATTTATCATTCAAACAGATGCATCCCAGATTGGAATAGGGGCAATGTTATATCAGGAAAACCCGGAAAACCCTGATAAGAAAAACTATCTGGCTTTCACAAGTAGGAGACTGAAACCACACGAGAAAAATTATACGATCAGCGAAATCGAGCTGTTAGCGATATTGCACGCGCTGCAATATTGGCGGAAGATCGTATATGGGTTTCAGGTCATTTTAAGAACGGATCATAAAGCCTTAACCTTTTTGATGAAGACTGATTTATCCAGTCAAAGGTTGATGCGTTGGGCTTTACACATTCAACAATTTGATGTCAAGATAGAGTACTGCCCAGGAAAAGAAAATATAGTTCCAGACTACTTAAGTAGACAGCCAGAGTCCATAGAAGAGGAAGTAATGGCTATAGATTTGGAAGACAGGGATCAGCGTACTCTTAATGAGTTAAGAAGCATTAGTCAAAGACAACGGGAGGATCCATGGATGAACATGCTCATATCTTTCCTTGAGGGAAGCTTGATAAGGGGAACACCAGCGTACACGGAAGCTAATAAGATAGCTCAAGACTACACGTTTTATAATGGGTTATTATATAAGTTTGTGGACTCTGACCATACAAAATTAAGGATTGTTGTACCGGCAATTTTGCAGAGGAAAATAGTATGGTTAGCCCATAGATCGTTCGGACATATGGGAGTCGACAAAACAGTCTCGATGCTGAAAGAAGCATTTGTATGGCCGAGACTGAGAGAAACTGTAAGGGACACGCTAAAGACATGTGATCTATGTCAAAGGATCAAACCTAATGCATTTCTGATGAGGCAGAAGCCTATACCATTGTTGCCCGAAAGGCCCGGCCAAATCATATCTATTGATAATTTTGGACCTTTGCCAAAGGCAAGAAGAGGAAATCGACACATAATGGTGGCTATGGATGTCTTCACTAAAATGGTTGTCCTTGCTCCCATACAGAAGACTAGTACCAAACAGGTGTTAAAACGACTAAAAGAAAAAGTGATACCGATTCTGGGGAAACCTGAGAATTTGTTGTCGGAACACGGCAGTTGTTTCACCAGTGTAGAGTTCAGACGAGAATTGGAAAGACTTGGAATACGTCAGATTTTGTCAAGTATTCGCCATTCTGAGGCAAATCCTGTAGAAAGAGTGATGAGGGAGACGGCCAAGTACTGTAGAATATACTGTGCCGAAGAAAATTGGAAGTGGATAGATATTTTGGATATTATCGAATTTTGTATAAATAATACAATCCATGAATCCACAGGAGAGATACCCATAACGTTACATCGGAATGAGCAACCAGAAAGACCTTGGAGTTTGGTAATTCCTAGGCCAGCAGACGCTCAGCCTGGAAGAGATGTACGTATTCTAAGAGCCTTTGAGCATCTAAAAGCTCAAGCCGACAGGAGGCAGAGAAGAAATAGGCATAAGAGGTATCATCGACCATTATTAGCAGGAGAAATGGTGTTAGTAAAAAGACCAGCCATTTCGGATCCAGGGAACCGTGTGTACAAGAAGTTCCAGAAAATGTACCACGGACCATATCAAATAATCAGAGATTTGAGGAATAACGCATATAGAATTCGGCACTGTGAAACGGATCACGAAGTGACCATGAATTCAGCAAATTTGAAATTATATTACCCTCCCGAAGATTTCGATGAAGCAAATGAACAAGCCCTGGTTATGGAAACATTTAGAGATGAATCCGCTGTTGACATAAACAAGAATAAGGAAGAAATAGAAAATAGAGCTCAAGCATTCGAGTGGGAATGCGAATTGGAGAAATTGTATTGGGAAATTAAAGAAATAATTGAGTTTATTGAAGAAGAAAATTTCAATTTAAGAAAGGAAAATGATGAAATAAGGAAACGGGTAGGGATAGACCAAACCCGTAAGGAAGAATGAGGTTCTGGAGATTTTATAGTCCAGACAAATAAAGAAAGAAAGAAAGAAAGAAAGAAAGGGTAGGGACAGAGCGTACCCGCCCTACACAATCACCGGATACGACTTTAAAGAAATAAAAACAACAGTAAATACGGACGACGTTATGATGGCTTCGACGAATAAAGAAAGATAAATTGAAATAAATTTCCTCAAAAAATTTTCGAAAATTTATTTACCTAAGGAGGGGAGAGATGAACCCATGTGCCATAGGGTCCATGGAGGTCGAATCCATGTATTTGGGGAAGAAATGAAAGAAACATATAGTTTCTAATGTAACTTAGAGAAAGATCAAGCTAGGATGCTAGCCTAACGTTGTGCAACCAACGAGGACCAGGTGTTCGAGAGATTAGATCACTCCTCTTGACATTCAGAAGGGAGCTAGTCATGAGTATTAATAACCGAGTGGAAAATTCCCACTAGTAGACAAGGAAGCTTCACTCGGAAATCGAGCTGAGCTTGCTGGAAAACGACAACACCGCTTATGCGCCAGAAGAGGAATAATTAAATTTAACCCGTTTACAAGCATAAAAATGAGTAAACAATTACAGTACAGTGAATCATTTCGAATGAGAGATTTTTGTGTAAAGAAAAACCCTTTAAAATTGCACAGGAGAAAACTGCAAACGCAAGTAGACGTCATCGGGGAATTACCAAGGCTGGTGTAGAGGGGAGAGTACAAAAGAACAGCAACACCCACACAATTGAGGACGAGAAATTAATTAATATATCCGAATTGCACGATCGATTCTTAGGCGCAATGAGATTATTTGACATTGAGAAGACGAGCTTTCGGAAGGTATAATTTTTATAATTGTGCAACCATTATTTTAGAAGTTGGCCACGGAAAGGGCTAGAGTCTTATTTTTTTGTAGCGAAACAGTATAAAGCTCCTGGCATCACCAAGCCAATCATGCAGTCTCAAACGGCCGGAAGGCACGTCACTGTGCTACATCACACATCGAATGCAGTTATTCTGACAACCCGTGAGGGGTGTTGCTACGCATCAGTATTCAGACAGCCGTGTGGGGCGTCACTCTGCGTCATATCGAAGACAGTTTACCAGTACTCCTTGAGGGGAGAAACGCTGTATTACACCGCAGAATTAATATCCGATAGCCATAGGCGTCGCAGTATTAACAACTTGCTTGCCTCCATAAGGAGTTGTAAAGAAGAAAATTTAAAGTATCGCCGTGTTGAAAATTTAGGAAAATCCTAGTTACAAGATTTAGGTCCGAAAGTACACAAGTTACAGTGAAAAGTTCGTAAAATATAGTCAGAGCAGGCTGCGAACGTTGGATTTAAGGCGATAGGTCTTTAAATAGACGAACGAATATATCATAACGTACGGAAGTACCGTAACAGAAATATAAACAGTTATCTAAATCAAAGAACCCAAAAAGGGAAGAATAGAGTAAGGTTCGTAACGTATTTCAAAAACGTAGGATTGCTAGAACCGATCAAATAAAGAAGAACGGAGACGATAGACATTATCTCCAGAAAGCAGACGAACTATTCTAAAGCACTAGACTCGAGAAGTACTAGCTGCTATAAAATAAATCCATTGATCATCGATAGGTTATCGAGGAGACCTCGATCCGAACAGACTTTCGCTAGGATCGATAAACCAGATCTACAAAAGAAGCCGTTCAAGCTAGATAAATAGCCGGTCATCCAGAATAGGATTCGAAGAATTAGGATTCCAGGGAAAAGTAGATGTTTCGAGACTTTCGTATTCTGCAGGATAGGAAGCCGACATTGAATAAATTTCACCCTTGGAAACGGGAAATTAAGAGGTCACGTGTGATAGGCTAAGAAATACGGCCTAGTGATCAAGAATTGTGAAGTGTAGATTTATCAAGATTGTGTGTTAAATTAATATTTTTTAGTGTTTATTGTGTGTTCTAAAGGGATACACCAGTGTATTAAAAATGTCGTCAATGTTAAGTGTATTAAATATGTGTCAAGAAGTAAGCAAGGGTTTAGTGCTTTTCAGTCGGTCAACACGACCGTGTTGACCGACTGAAAAGCACTAAACTCTTGTTTACTAAGGCAACACTGAAAATATGGCTTCAAACACCACAATGTGTCAAGAAGTGTTTGTAAATAAGATGAATTTCTATAAGATGGAGTAAAATTTCAAAGTGGGCCAAAATGAAACACCGCACAAGAATAAAGGTCATGGGACGACCTTAAAAACATGTGAGTAATGAATTTCATTTTATTTTGGTGTCAGGGAATGATTGTGTACAAATCCACCGGAGTTTTTTTTTTGAGTAAAAGGGATGTGTTTAATAAATAAATACTGAATAAACAAGAACGCGGTCTGAACAAAAATAGAAATTTGAGAAATTATAAATAATTATGTAAAGAATGAATCCAGTAGAGGAAATATATGAATAAAATGTTAATGTGTTTGACAAATGTCATAAGAGCAAGCGAAAATTTAATAATTATCGTGAAAGATATTGAAATAAAAGTAAATTTGAGGTATGAAAGAAATAGCTTTTGAGCTTGTGTAAAGAATAAAGATATGAAATAATAATAATAATACCCAAGTAAGGGAATATTAAATAAAGATCAAATAAATTGATGTGAACATAAGAGCGTTAGAGCCTTAATAAAAAGTATAGACATGATGTTTAAATGCAGGCTCTTGGAATAGAGAACGTTATTGCAAAAAGGAAAAGAATAATATGAAAATTGAAATGTGTATCAATTGTTAATATGATATTATCAGTTCTTTGGATGACGCTAGGCTTAAAATGTATAGCGCAAAAGGAGCGCAATTAAAGTAAAATGTCACGCTAGGAACGCGTAAAAGTTAATGTACTTGGTAAATTACTTATGAGAGGTAGTTGATTGTCGCGAATTGAGATTTGGTATAAGTCCTCTATTTGTGACGTAGTATCACGAGGCATTGTGTATGTTATTGAAAGGGAGCAAATGTATGGTATTGAGCGTAGGTCTATTAGCTATTGGCTGACCCTAATTCGCATTTTGTATAGTCCTCTATAAGGGAAAGGTTCCCGAGGCATGTGAAGAGATTCGAACTCAGAATCCTCTCATTTTGAAAGCCCCTTTATTATTCGTCGTTAATTACTCTTCCACAATCAATGAGGACCTTTCATAATTAATAAACGCCAAGATTACGAATGTGGTTTATGAGCCCAATAATATTGTTGTATGTACACGAAGAATAGAACGCCAGGTCTCCACAAAAGGACTGAGAATGAAAAGTTTGTGTTTTGTAAAGGCAGTTAAAGAGAGCTCTAGCTCGGGCTAGACGGGAAGGAGCCCGCATAGTCATAAATAACTATCAAGTTTCACGGCCAGACCCTCGGAGTAGGAGGGGTGTCTGGAGGCCGTCTTGTAAGGAGTAATGAATACACCAGGAGTGTTTAAAGTTGTTAACGACCCGGGCGTTGAACCGAGGTCCTTGTAGATTGATATTTCCGCTTGCCTGTTCAGATCGTAGTTTTCTTATGTGATAATGGTCTTATAAGACGTAAGAGATAAATAACAATCCCTATTGTAATGTTGTATGGAAGTAGGATTCCACGAGTTAAGTGAAGGCAACTAGGTTCCGGGAGTGACTATAGTTTTTTGACTGTGTCAAGTATCTTCATACTCTGGAGTACACAAGTAATTTCCTGATTACCGTAATGTATTTGTGAAACTAGAGAGAGATGATAACAGCTGAGAATGTGTGAAAATGCCCAAATATTGAGTTAGATAATTAACATGTAGTTTTAAATGTAATTATACATTTGTTTGGAGGATTAAGAAAATAGAAAAGGTAGTATTTGAGGTGTATAAAGAATGACACCATTATTACAGAAAGCATTGAGCCAAAGAGCTCGGAGTTACATGAAACTTACAGTTGATGCTTTATGGAAGTAAAAATAATTAGGAATTGTTGGTTTATGTGGAAACCATATGTTTTAAATACAATATTTGTTTTATTATATTGTGATTCCTTGTTCATTTGGAACAAGTAGATGATTATGGGTCAGTAATTAAATTGTTAAAGTGTTTGTAGCGCCATAATTTTTATTAATTAAATGTGTTAAAAATAGGAGTTGATTTTGTTGTTATTTTTGCAAGTGTATCCTCTAATTAATCCAAAATATGTGAGTCACAGAGTGGGGGAACTTACCGCTGCCTCGAAAATTCCGAATTGAGCTACGCTGGTATACTGTGATTGGCATATTTCTTGCTAAAAGGGCACATCATAGAACGGAGCCTTTTGTAAATATTGTTCGTTGTTTTGCACCGTTGTTGGGAAACAATCTTCATCGCCAGGTAAACAAGTAAAATTTCCTTACATCAACTGGAAAAATGCGAAGGAGGATTTAAAAAAACACTTAGAAACTAAGTATCATATGGCATGTACGGAAAAGGCTGCGAACTTTCTCGCCATATACAAAGGTACAAAACCTGCTGTTGACGTAAGCTTGGATAGGGGTGTTCAATCCAACATATTATGCAACAGGGAGAAACTCATACCAATAATTAAATCTGTGATTTTCCTTACTCGAATGGGCATTGCTTTCCGTGGTCACAGGGATTCGGGACCTGTAAATTTAGATGAGCCTCTCAAGAAAGGGGAGGGAAATTTCAGGTCTCTTCTCAAGTTTCGAGCAGAAGCTGGTGATACAATACTAAAGGAACATTTGATGACAGCATCCTTAAATGCAACATACGTAAGCCCACGGATTCAGAATGAAATTATTTCATCTTTGAATGACATTAGCCTATATTGAAAAGGTTAGTCGATCAGGTGAAAAAAGCTAAATACTTTTCTCTTCTTGCTGACGAGACAACAGACATCAGTGGTGTGCAGCAAATGTCACTATGTGTTCGTTTCGTTCAAGATAATTCCGTACATGAGGAGTTTCTGCAATTTATTGCTATCAATGATGCTTCTGGGTTAGGCCTTGCGAATAGCATATTGTCTGGTTTGAAAAGTGTGGGACTGGATGCAGAATATCTCGAAGGCCAAGGTTATGATGGAGCTAGTGCCATGAGTGGATCCTACAAAGGTGCTCAGGCCATTGTACGAAAACAGTTTCCCAAAGCCCAGTATGTTCACTGTAATGCTCACTGTTTAAACCTGGCCATTTCTGAAGGGTGTAGTGCTGCAGAAATTAGGAACTGTATGGGTACAATTGCAAAAGCTTATGCCTTTTTTGGTACTTCACCAAAGAGGCAGACTGTGTTGACAAATGAAGTTGAAAGTATGGAAGAGAAACCCCGAGTGAGTAAACTCAAGAAGTTATGTGCAACGAGATGGATTGAAAAGCACGAGTCTGTTCGTTCATTCATTGAACTTCTGAAACCGTTATTGTTGGCATTAGAAAAAATAGCAGCATGGGTTGATAAGAAGGCAGCTACAGATGCGCAACTTCTTCTGTGCGCTATCAGCAAATTTGAGTTCTTGATAAGTGTATTTGTCATTCATGAAGCATTTCAAATCACACTTCCTCTCAGCAAATACCTTCAAACTGAAAATTTGGATCTCAGTCAAGCAATCAACGCCTCCATGAATGTTAAGAGGTCTCTTGAAGAAATGAGGGCAGATGCAGACGCAAGGTTTTTGTGTGCATATAATTCGGTTTTAGAGTTCTGCAAAGAATTTGGAGTGCCTGTAGTTCAGCCTCGAACAGTTGTTCGACAAACGATGAGGAACAACGTTTCGTCTAACGATCCGGAAGAATATTATAGGCGGGTTATTTTCATCCAATTTCCTGAAGAAACTATTTCATCACTTGATGATAAATTTGTCTCCCATAAAGATACTCTTCAGCCATTGCAAACGCTAGTTACCACAACTGTAGACGAACTATCCAACCAAAGCATAGCTGAAGTAGAAATTGTAGCTGAATTTTATGGACTTCCCCTTAATATTAGAGGCGAGCTCCTTCTCTGGAAACAAACTCTCAAATCTATTGAAAAGAAGCCCAAGAGTGCTATAGATGCTTTGTCAATATGCAATAAGAACATGTTTCCAGTTGTGTATAACCTGCTTCTCATCATGGCTACCTTACCTGTCACAACCTTCTCGTGTGAAAGATCGTTTTCGTCCTTAAAATTCTTGAAGAACTATTTAAGGAATTCCACTAGTGAAGAACGCCTTAATGGATTAGATTTGATGTTCATTCATGATACTGGTGATGTTTCAATTGAGGAAGTACTGAATGACTTGTCTGTCAAACCTAGAAGGCTTGATATACGATTGAAGTAGACTTGTCTAAGTCCTTCAAATTCCTGGGCAAATATCTACCTAATCAGATTCTTTGGTTTAGCCCAATTGACAATTTAGACATTTCTTTTTGTCCGTTTGTATCTAGTGCAATATCTATATTGGGCTAAACTCTGTTTTATAAATCTTTTATGTTTTCAATTGTGTTTGTAATATTGTTTAAAGTGTTGAAAATTATAGTTAAAATAGTTTTCATGCAAAGAGAATCATCATATATATTCTTTCATTAGTATAGATCCCTCCTGTGGAGCTCACAAGCGACCGATCCTGCCAAATGAGCATTCAAATGAAAGAGAATAGACATTAGCAGTGACGAATTGCACTCTAATTTCATAAATATCAATAAGTTCTTTAATTTTTTTTAAATGTACGAAGTGTGAGATTAGTCGATACAGTTGCTGTAGGAAAATATGCTCCGTAATTGCTGTCCACTTCACATTTTGGACGCTGTGACGCCTGTTTCGTGTCATTTTAACATTTTGCTTTATCATTTTGCATGGATTTCAGAAACAGTAAGTCAAAGGAATGAGTACTCAAATCGTATAATTTCAAAAATATCGAATAACTGGTGAGTGTAACAGCTAAGATAAATCAATGGACTCAGCACACAAATGACATTAGCAGTGACGAATTCCATTCTAATTTCATAAATATCAATTTTTGTTAAAAGTGTGCGATTTGCAAATACTGGAGCTCTAACATGCTGCAATTAATTCTCTCGTTATAAACCTATCGGGGAAGGGTGGTTTATGAACAAGCTTGGGTCCGGTAGTGTTTATTTAACTGAGTTGTTGCTTTTTATGAATTATATTCGAATTATCATTTTTATTATAGGATATTATTATGAATGAACCCCCCGCCCCCCCCCCCCCCAGAAGGAAATCCTGCGTACGCCACTGTATCCTACTGTCGTTATTACATCTTTACCACAAGCTAATTGACCCTAAAACACCCTCGTCATTTGCATAAATAACGGAATTTAAGTTCATACGTCCTCTACCATCATTATAGCATTCAAGCTAAGATCCCTCGCTTTCCATGGTGCTATACCGGTACCTACACTCGTAGTCACATCATTACCATTATTAGAGCATTCAAGCGAAGATCCCTCGCTTTCCATGGCGCTATACCGGTACCTACACTCGTCGTCCTATCATTACCATTATTATAGCATTCAAGCTAAGATCTCTCGCTTTCCATGGTGCTATACTGGTACCTACCCTCGTCGTCACATCATTACCATTATTATAGCATTCAAGCTAAGATCCCTCGCTTTCCATGGTGCTATACCAGTACCTACACTCGTCGTCACATCATTACCATTATTATAGCATTCAAGCTAAGATCCCTCGCATTCCATGGTGCTATACCGGTACCTACACTCGTAGTCACATCATTATCATTATTATAGCATTCAAGCTAAGATCCCTCGCATTCCATGGTGCTATACCGGTACCTACACTCGTAGTCACATCATTACCATTATTGCAGCATTCAAGCTAAGATCCCTCGCATTCCATGGCGCTATACCAGTACCTACACTCGTAGTCACGTCATTACCATTATTATAGCATTCAAGCTAAGATCCTCGCATTCCATGGCGCTATACCGGTACCTACACTCGTAGTCACATCATTATCATTATTATAGCATTCAAGCTAAGATCCCTCTCTTTCCATGGTGCTATACCGGTACCTACTCTCGTCATCACATCAATACCATTATTATAGCATTCAAGCTAAGATCCCTCGCTTTCCATGGCGCTATAACGGTACCTACTCTCGTCGTCACATCATTACCATTATTATAGCATTCAAGCTAAGATCCCTCGCTTTCCATGGTGCTATACCGGTACCTCCACTCGTAGTCACATCATTATCATTATTATAGCATTCAAGCTAAGATCTTTCGCTTTCCATGGTGCTATACGTGTACCTACACTCGTAGTCACATCATTACCATTATTATAGCATTCAAGCTAAGATCCCTCGCTTTCCATGGCGCTATACCGGTACCTACACTCGTCGTCACATCATTACCATTATTATAGCATTCAAGCTAAGATCTCTCGCTTTCCATGGTGCTATACCGGTACCTACTCTCGTCGTCACATCAATACCATTATTATAGCATTCAAGCTAAGATCCCTCGCTTTCCATGGCGCTATACCGGTACCTACTCTCGTCTTCACATCATTACCATTATTATAGCATTCAAGCTAAGATCCCTCGCTTTCCATGGTGCTATACCGGTACCTACCCTCGTAGTCACATCATTACCATTAATATAGCAATCAAGCTAAGATCCCTCGCTTTCCATGGTGCTATACCGGTACCTACTCTCGTCATCACATCAATACCATTATTATAGCATTCAAGCTAAGATCCCTCGCTTTCCATGGTGCTATACCGGTACCTACTCTCGTCATCACATCAATACCATTATTATAGCATTCAAGCTAAGATCCCTCGCTTTCCATGGCGCTATACCAGTACCTACACTCGTAGTCACATCATTACCATTATTATAGCATTCAAGCTAAGATCCCTCGCATTCCGTGGTGCTATACCGGTACCTACACTCGTAGTCACATCATTACAATTATTATAGCATTCAAGCCAAGATCCCTCGCTTTCCATGGCGCTATACCGGTACCTACTCTCGTCGTCACATCAATACCATTATTATAGCATTCAAGCTAAGATCCCTCGCTTTCCATGGCGCTATACCGGTACCTACTCTCGTCGTCACATCAATACCATTATTATAGCATTCAAGCTAAGATCCCTCGCTTTCCATGGCGCTATACCGGTACCTACTCTCGTCTTCACATCATTACCATTATTATAGCATTCAAGCTAAGATCCCTCGCTTTCCATGGTGCTATAACGGTACCTACTCTCGTCGTAACATCACTACCATTATTATAGCATTCAAGCTAAGATCCCTCGCTTTCCATGGCGCTATACCGGTACCTACTCTCGTCTTCACATCATTACCATTATTATAGCATTCAAGCTAAGATCCCTCGCTTTCCATGGTGCTATAACGGTACCTACTCTCGTCGTAACATCACTACCATTATTATAGCATTCAAGCTAAGATCCCTCGCTTTCCATGGCGCTATACCGGTACCTACCCTCGTTGTCACATCAATACCATTATAATAGTATGTATGTATGTATGTATTCTTTATTGTCAGACAGATAGACTCCACTAGTGACAATATAATAATTAACAATAAAATTTACAATTATAAACAAAAAAGTCCTCTCGGCACGCCGGAAGGCGGAGGTAGATTTCACCGGACTAACTTGGAGATAGGCAGAATATGCAGGTTTTCGTAGAAGGATCAGACCTCATTTATCGCGTGAAAGTATTTTATAATTGGAGATTAATTAACTTTGTTTTTCTTCATTTTAACATATTTTAAACATTTTATTGTCTTATGGGGACGGTAACCTTCTTGTCATTTGGAGTCCATTTTTAGCCTATTTTCAATTTTGAAAAAATAGGCTTATGAGATCACCTTTTGCCCGTGTGTGTGTGTGTGTGTGTGTGTGAGAGAGAGAGAGAGAGGTGTGTGTGTGTGTCCCCCTAATAAAATCTAAACGGCTGGAGCGATTTCAGTGAAACTCGGTAAGTTTATAGCACTATTCCCGGCGACCTCGACCGTGCCCGTCGAATTTTGTTACGTCTCACCAATCCAACATGGCGGCTGTGCGAAATATTTCACTAGCATTCAATATCTCCGAAACCATTACCGATATCGCCCTGAAATTGTGTACGGTGATAAAAGCCACTACTAGAAGTTCACCTATGAGACTTTCAAAAACCTGGTGACTACAAAACCAACATGGCGGTCAAGCGAAATTGAGAGTTTAAATAGACATTGCTCGCGATTTAACTATCCAAACGTAATGAAACTTGTTACAGCAAATATTTATACACATTGCAATGCACTGGAGTCTAATTTAGTTCAATTGTTTTCATAACCTCAAAATGGCGGCTGTGCGAAATATTTCACTGACATTCTATATCCCCGAAACTATTACAGATATCACCCTGCAATTTTGTACGGTGATAAAGGGTACTGATACAAGTTTACCTATGTATAATTCATAAACCTGTAAAGTACAAAACGAACATGGCGACCAAGCGAATTTGAAATATTTTAATAGACTTTTCTCGTGAGTTAACTCTCTGAGCGCAGTGAAATGTGGTACAGTAAATGATTTTGCAGATTGTAATGTACTGCCATCTAATTTAATTCAATTGTTTACATAACCTCAAGATGGCGGCTGTGCGAAATTTTAAAATTAAGTTTTTATTTCTTGTGTCGTAATCATGGGATCGAAGTGAAAGTTTGAATAATGAACCTAGGCAATAAGTGTCCTTGAATGGTACATAACTCTATGGCCTATACATATAACAATCCTAAATGGCAAGCTTCCGTAATATTTAGACGGTTCTCAATATCTATGAATCTTTTCCAGCAACCAAACTGAAATTTTTATGTTCATAGAGACTATGAACATATGTTCACCTATAGGACTTTCAGTAACCTGGTGAGCACGAATCCAACATGGCGGCGACGCGAAGTATAAATATTTAAATGGACGTTTCTCGCGAAATAACTATCCGAGTGCCGTGAAACGTTGCACGTTAAATGCTTACACAAATGTTGATCCACTGGCGTCTAATTTATTTCAATGGTTTGCATAATCACAAGATGGCTGCTGTGCGTAATTTTAAAATCTCGTTATTACTTCTTGTGTTCTAATCATGCGATTGAAGTTTGAATACCACACGTAGACAATAATCTTAATATAATAGTACAAAAATAAAAATCCAACCTGGCGACCATCTGAAATATTTAGACGGTTCTCAATATCTACGAATCTGTTACAGCAATTAAACTGAAATTTTGTATGTTGATAGAGGCAATTAACATGAGCAGGATATATGAAAATAGGCTGTACAGTTCTTCACGGAACTACTTGTTATAGCCTACTTGTGGTCACACTGTCTTTATGCAAGGTTTCGACACTGATGTGTAACTATGTAACGGTCTGTTACTTCTTCACGCAAAATTATATCTCCCGCAGAGATGTTGGTTGGTTCCTCAGTTTAGGGGCTGCGACAACGCGGTCATATAACCCCGTGTACTTTGGGTGAGTGTAGAATCTGTCTGATAATCGGTGTGAATTGTGATGGCTGTATTAGTCTGTAATTCAGGTAAGGAATGCAGACGCTAAATTTCAAGCAGTAGTTCCTAATGTTGCTACCAGATACTAACGTCAACGCCACCTTGCTGTGAACTTGGCTACTAGGTGCCACCTCAATCAGCAACTCGCAACGAACGTTGGAACTTCCCCTCCAAAGGAAAGCTTACTGAGGGATTTTTAGCGCTCTTAGAAAATCCGACGACTTTGGCCGGCTTTGAACCCGCGACCTTGGGCATAGAAGTTCAGCATGCTACCAGTTACGTCACCGAAGCCGCTTCACACTTAGATGGAAATCTGAATCTGATCTCGCGCAAGTGCGTTGTCATGGCAACGTCTGTTGGCTCATCCCTCATCAATTTAGTAGTGTTGCCATGTCAACCACTGATAGCTCTTGGCATTTTCTTATAATTCCGAAATCATTTTTCTCATCCCTTGGCGCAATGGTGGCTCATATCCAAAATTCTTTCAGACAAATGTTTTAGGTAATTAATAGGGGAATATTGTCCATTTTGTACGGTTTTGATATTGTGCCTATTAACAGAGATATGATTAATGTTTCCCGAAAAAAACACTTTTTCCCACCCCTTTGGTCAATGGTTGGTGTTATCAAAAAACGTTTCCAACATAAATTTCTGAGCTTTATCCGACACATAGTATGAACTTCGAACGGATTCGATATTTCACATATTAAGAGAGTTATAGCAATATTTCATTTTTTCGAAAAAAAAAGTTCCCCATTTTCATCCCCTTCGACCGATTTAGCCCAGTAACGAACTCGTCCGAGATTTTATGGGTATACATATTCGGTAAAAAATTCAAAGTGATTGGTGCAAAATTACGGCAGTTATCGTGTCCACAAGAAACTGATATACATATATACATATATTACATAAA